>CAUYUJ010009218.1:10000-35540 GCA_963575745.1 Prorocentrum cordatum
CGGCCTCAAGACAGCTCAAGAGGCTCCCAAGACCGCCCAGGAGGGCTCTGAGAGGCCCTGCAAACAGCCCCTGGAAGCGAAAACCATTGATTGCCCTTCAGATGTTTACAGAATGTTGAGGTTCTCGCATGTCTGGGCTTCCGATCTTTCAAGATGTCCCAAGAGGCTTCCAAGGTAGCTCCAAGACAGCCCATGAGGCCCCCCAAATGGCCCAAAGTCTGCCCTAGAGGTTCCCAAGATCGCCCATCGGCGGTCGACAAACCTCCCGTTAGTCAACCTCCCCTTAGCGAAAACGGCCTGGGACCGAAACCGACGGACCCGGACCCGCAAAAATGACGGCCGCGACGCCCTCTCGCGAACCGACAACGGCCAATTCCTTAATCGACGTGTCAGGGTAGGAGGTCTATCCACCTCCGAGCCCAAGAGGCTCCCAAGGGGGCCCAAAGATGGCACCAAAGAGGCCCGGAGAGACGCCCAAAGACGGCCTCCGAGGGCGTCAGACGGGCCGAGCCCCCCCGAGACAGCCCAGGAGGCTCCAGGAGGCCCCTAAGTTGAGCAGGGACCGACCGTCCCGGCATTCCTAGAGTCCCACCACGACATGTTCTTAGAGCCCAAAAATGTTCTAAGGACAAAAACAACAATGCTCTTAGCACACAGGCCCGATGTGATAAAACAAGACAGCCCCAGCCAGAAATGTTCCAAGAACATCCCGTGGAAACCACAAAAGGTTCTTAGAACATTGCTTGGTGGGGCTATATATAAGCGAGCCAGGACGCTTCGCCACTGCTTGACTAAGAGGCCCCAGGAGGCTCCCTCCTTTGTGAGGTGCATGGTCAGATCGGGCACTCTTCCCACCCTGGTCAGGAGTGATCGGGGCCCTGAATTCAAAAACGCCCAAATAAAGGAGTGCACCGCCTTCCTGGGGATTGGTCGAAAGTTCGGAGCGGCATGGAGGCCGATAGACCAGGGCCCGGTGGAAGTCGAGCACGGGGAACTCCAGAAGATGTCCGGAATTCTCGGTGAGGACGTGATGAATGTGACGAAGTGCTACCCAGACGAGACGAGCGAGCTCTTGCATGTAGTAGAGCACAAGGTGTACAACACGCCAGGACCCCACCGCTACACCCCGAGGGACATCGACACATGGTGGAGCATGGGGACTCCATCGGAAAGGGTGCTTCGCCAGCTGCAGGCGAATGAGCTCGAACCTCTCTCCGAGTATGGTATGTGAAGAATTGGCGGCGCACACAAGGGGGCAGGGGGAGGGGGGAAGGCTTCTTAGAAGGAGGCCGTCTCTTAGAAGGCGCGGGCCTCACATCTACGAACAAGGCCCGTCGCTGCTAAGAAGCAGGGGTGCTTCTAAAAAGCCCTCCCCCCCCGTCAACCCCCCTCTGCGCGTGGCCGAGAAGCTCTTCGAGTCCTACCTGGCGATGCGAGATGACGCCTTCAGGCGCGAGGGGGCCGTCGGCCCTTCGACGAGCGGCCTTGGCGAAGCAGGCCTCGGACGGTCGAGGCCACCAGCGAAGGCGGGGGCCGGTTCCCCGTCTTGGCAAGGGCCAGCCGGCCGCACAGGAGCCGGGGGGCGGTCGCCCCTGAGCGAGCCTGCCGGAGCCCTCTCTGGTGCTGTGTTGCTCCCATCGCACTCGGGGACCACATCCCGGAAACGAGCTCGAGCACCCGGGAGGGCATCGAAACAGTGTCGAACGAGTATCGCCTCCCAGGGCCCGACACGCGAAATCCCTCCAATGTCGATACGTTCCTGGTGCTCGAAACCCTTTCTGGCGGTCAAGAGGTTGGAACATTCGCCACGCGGCCGTTGGTACAAAGAGCAGAGTTCGTACGGCAGGTTCGTGTCGTGCCGACCCCAGCGTTGGTTTTTGACACCGCAGGGATCGTTCAACCTTGAACGATCGGCCGCTGCCGCAACGTCCGATCGTTCAACATCGATCGATTCTGGGTCGCCGGCGGCGTTCAACCTTGAACGTCCGCGCTGGGGTCGCCGCTGGTCGACACGACGCAAACCTATCGTATCGAGAGGGTCCTGCTTGCAACGAGGAACATTACCAAAACCGCGGGAGCTCCAAATGGTACGCCCCGGCTCCCGAGGCCAGCTCGGAAGGCACGTTGACCAGGCGGAGCCAGCAAGGCCCGACGGAGTTGAGCGATCGCCAGGAACGATGCTGGAGGACGAAGGCCGAGCAGCTCAGGGGTCGAACGAATGACCCTACCCCCGGCTAATAAAGCATACCCCCCCCCATTAGACTCTGCGAGTATAGTACCCCCGGCCAAATCTGTATGCCGAGGAAGCCGAGGCTGCGAAGATGACGCCAAAGTTCTCGAAAGGGAAGATGCATGGGCTTGCGCCGGGTACCTCGATAAATGGCCTACCAGGTGCCGTCTTCGCATGCTTCAAAGCCGATGTTACTGGGACTGCTGAAAAAATCGAGGAAGAGAGGAGCAAAGTGGAGTTTCACGCGGACAGGGCAATCAGAGATCTCCACCTGCTAACCAAATGGAGGCCGCTGTGCCATTGTCAAGATGGGAAGCACATGCCTTCAGAAGAAGTAGATGACACGAGCAAGCCAGTGATGATCACCGTGGCCTACCGCGACATCATTCGGCCAGTGACGATGCTGAAGAAGGCCATCTTGTGACATGCCGACAGCCGAATCCTCAACGAGCAAGGCTATGCTGTCCAACCTCTTCATGACGGGATCCCGCTGGCGCTAGTTTCACGAGCGTCGAAACTAGACCCAGGTTTTGCCGCCCGATGCGCCTGAAAGACGATCAGCTACCCGCTCCGGCAGGTCGCGAAGATACGCTTGGCATGCATCTCCCCGCACCTGGAGCACATCGCGCCGCAATTGATGGAATAGCCGCCAGGCCTTCGCGCCGTGAGCCCCGAGGATAGCTCGGCCGCCTAGCCTATTGTTAGGTCGGCCATGTCCTCCTACAGGCGGATCTCGGAGGAAGAATAAAGAATGTCAAGAAAAAATCAAAAATTGCCGAACGAATCATCCACCGACTATTTTTCAACTGCTTTTGAATGTTCCTCCTGTAGAGGGACACGCCCGACTAAGGCCTGTTGGCAGGGACTGGGGGAGACGAGGAGGACGCCCCGCCTGGCCCGTGACGACGAGCTGCTGCTGCAGAGGACCCCGCTGGCCCTCGCACCACGCCATAGGACCTCTTGCGCCAAGGGCTGGGTCGGGCGTGTCCCCCTACAAGCGGATTTTGGGAGAGAAAAGATTACACCAAAAATAGGTCCCCCGACTATAGGCCCCCCGACTATGTTTTGACTACTTTTGAATATTCCCCCTGTAGAGGGACAGGCCCGACTTCAGCCTCGGGCGAGGGGGAAACGAGACCAACGAGGCGTAGACTTCGAGGCACTTGTTGGGCGGCATCAGACGGCGCGCTCCCCCCTGGGGCTCAAAACTGGCTCGGCCTTGGACATCGTGCACCAACGCTCGAGCAGATGCTGGGATCTCGGCAAGCCGGTTGACGTGGCTGACCTCGCCGACCAGATCGACTTCGCGCCCTGGCCCAGAGTGATGCACCTGGGCCCGGTGCGCGAGGAACTCTGCCATCTCGGTCGGAGGAGGCAGAGTGAACGGACAAGAGGTTGTCTCCGATTCGCAGCAGTCTGCACGAAACATCAGGAGAGTAACGGACTGGGGGCGAGCCTCGAGAGCCCATGGAGGTCAGGCCCGTGGACCGACGAGTTCCTTCCCAAGAAGCGGAACCTCGACAAGCAGGGATCATCCTGGACCCTGACGAAGAGCGCGGCTGGTCAGCAAGGGGTGGGCGCGCCGGACGACACGAACTCTAAGTGCGTTTTTTTGGGGGGGCACTACCCACCCTTTGTTAGTTGTTTGTCTGAGACAGTTTAGACTAGACCAGCCTGCACGCACGATGCCTCCGTGCCTGCATTCGGAGGCGAGCTTCAAACTGCTGAGGCGGCGAGCCAGGCATGCAATATCGGACGGAAGAACGAACTCTAAGTGCGTTTTGGGAGGACAGGAGATGAGTTGCAACGCGATAGGAGAAAACATGGAGAAGCGCCGAGGCTGGTTGGCAAATGTCGAGCTGCAGCTGCACTCGCGCCGCTGGCCGGAACTGTTCACCACCATCTTCGCACTCGAGGATACTTAAAGGGGCCCCAGGACACACAAATAAATACACACAATAACAATATCCCTCATATTTTCCTATATTTTTGTTTTTTTTGTCTCCCCCCCCACTTCCCATATTTTCCCATATGTTCCTGGGAATCGACGATTAATTGTGTCTGTGTGTTTTTTCCCCTCCTGAATACTGCCGAGACGGAGAAGGCAAGCTCTGCAGGATCGCGAAGTATACCGGCCAGTACACTCAGGCGGAAGCCGAGTGCTGCGCGGTCGCGGCCCGTCTGGACAACTACGATCCACCAGGAGAGGCGCTCCGAGATTGCTCGGCACGACCAGCCGTCGGAGCTCACGGAGCTAGCCACGGGGCCCGCACGGTGCCGCGAGTGGCGGGCCCGCCCTCCGCGCGGGATCTTCAGCATCCCAGGGCTGGAGAGCGCCCATGAGAGTGCGAGAAGGGCGGGGGGCTCCACGGCCCTGGCGCTGGCGCGGACGCGCCGGCGCCGTCTACCGCGAGGACCTCGAAGGAGAGGACAGGACAGGCTTCGGATCCCTGGCCGAGGCATCGGACCTGCGGGCAGACCCGTCGGGCCCGGCCGCGGCCGAGGGCCTGGAGGTCGAGGGGAAGGATGAAGAGCCGGGCGACGGTGAGCGACTCGACTGAGGAAGCCTGGCTCCTGCTGGTGGCTGGAAGCCCGAGCCCGTGTCGATCGGGCAGGACCCGTGCCCAAAAGCTCTGGACGCTCACCCAGGATGGTCGTTCAGCTGCACTTCTGGAGACGGGAGAGGTGCAGTATTCTGTGCTACGGGCGGAGGCTCCGGCAGCGGAGGGCGCGGCGCATCAGCAGCCGACGCCGGCGGAAGAGCAAGCCGACCGAGTCCAGCACGAGGCAAAGCGCGCAACAAATGGAATCGGCACTGGAGCGTGCGAGCCGCCGCCGAGAACTAAAACTCGATCGAGGTCCCGACAGAAGCTTACAGTTGGGGCGTTGACCTAAGGAACGATAATTAAGGAACGCGGCCCCTTGTTCCCATAAATTAAACTTCGATTCCTCATCGAGAACCAGATGAAACCCTCTGGTAGACAACACAACAACTGAGGAACACGAAGCCCCTCCCAAACGGAAAAGGTTCCTTCCTCAGTGCCCCGACTGTACCAGTACTCGGGGATGAGCGCGGTCAAGACCGACTGGAGAGAGGACCGAAGCACGCAGAGCAAATGTTTGCCGCCCTGGGGCTGCAGAAAGGAGCCGCGCCTAAGGAAGGGCTCTCCGAGGCGGACATGGCAGCCGCGGGCGCGAAGCATTCACGTGGAAGGCGTCGGTGATGTGGCTGGAAGGCACTGGGCGGGCGACGCTGCGACACCACCTACGCAAGGCGTGATTCTCACTGGGCCGCCGTGCAGGACACCCCCGTACAACTTGAAGGCGGACGAAGCTGCTTTCGTTGACGAGCAGCTTGCGAACGAGATCGAAACGGGGCAGCTTGAACGAGGCAACAGCCCGCGGGCGTCACCGCCGTTCTGCGCCAAGGGCATCGCTCCCCAAAAGCGACAACGGAAGAGGATGATCGTCGTGGACTACCGAAGGGTAAACCGCGGATCGAGCGCGCGATCTAACACGCGCGGAACCAAAGGCGATCATTGCAGCATGCGCTGGGAGCATCTTCCTCACGCTGGTTGACGCCTGCAAAGGTTTCAATCAGATCGTGAACGCGGAGCGAGCAAGGCAGACGTTGGCCATCCTGGCTCAGAGCGGACAGTACATGCAGCGATGCCTGACATGCGGGCCGACGAACGGGTCAAAGACGTTGCACTTGCGACCGACCGAGCGTTCGCCCAGGCGTCGGACGCAAGCGGCGGTCCTGCGACCCGTGGCAAATCTACGCAGTCGACATCACGATCAGGACAGGGCAGGTCGTGAATGGTGCGATGTACACGCATGAGGAAAAGGGAAATTGGCGAAGGAAGCGAGACGGAAGAAGGTCGAAAGCGAGCGTGCGAATCCCCGTCGGGATGAACACCTGACGAGCATCGATGGAACGCTCGAGGCGATAGGGGTCCGTGCCGACCGAACAGTGCAAGACCCTCCGGGGAAGGATACCATCGGTGAAACGAGAGGGAGCGTCAGCCCATCTGACACCATTGGGCGCGCGCACAAGGGACTACTTCGGGGATCTTCTGACCCGGGTCAATCCAGACCCGGGTCAGCAGGAAACCACAAACTGCCATGCAGGAAAAAAAAAACTGCAACTCAGATCTTCGCAGACCCGGGTCAGCCAATAGGCGCGGCCGCCTCGCGGCCACGAGCGGCTCCCTAACCCGGGTCAGCCAGAGGGGGTCTTCGCAGGATCCTGCAGGCTCCGGCGCCCTGGCTGACCCCCGTTTGCACTGACCCCCGTCTCAAGGCTCCTGACTGCTGGGGAACGAACGATCGCCGGGCTCACGGCGGCGGCGACGGCCGTCCGAGCCCGACGCTACGCATGACGACGGACCATCTGACCAGGCGGGGCCGGCCGCGGACGTGGCCGACCCGGGCGCGTCGTGGAGGACGCCGACCCCCGCCCGACGGCGGGGCGCAGACGGGGCGACGGCTACGCCAGACCGTGGTGGCCCGCGCCCGTGCTGCCCGTGATCCTCAGCCACTCGGTCGAGCGGGGCGCGAGCGTCATCGGGAAGCGCAAGGACATCGCGTTCAGGCTGCCCGAGCGCACCATGGTCGGGGGCGTCCGGGAGGTGGCCAGGGCCTTCCTACACCATTACTGGACGAGGATGACCCGTGAAGGAGGGGCGCTCAGGATCGTGGGCGCTCAGGATCGTGGTCGATCTCGGCTGGCAGGCGCGTGCTGCGCTGAGCGAAGGCCACTCCATCATCGATGCCATGCTGGAGGCGAACGCGAACGGAGTGAGTTTGGACCCGCGCACGAGGCGAGAAGCGGAGAGCGAGTCGGGGGGCGGCGCTGGGATCCAAGAGCCTCGGCACCTCACCGGACGTCTCCCGCCGATCCCCCGGGGGCCCCGACGGAGCAGCGGGTCCAAGACTCGACCCACGCCGCTGGCCTGTACACTCCAGATTTCGTAATAAAAGGGAGGGGGTCTGGACCCTCCAAGACAAGCCATTTCAGACCCCCCCCCGTGGGAGAACCCTCCAAAACATCGTCCCCAGACCCCCCAGGCCCTCCAAGATAGCCTGGAAGAGACCCCCCCGAAATGAGACCCCCCTCCCTTTCTTACGAAATCTGGAGCACTCCTGGAGGACCGCCCGCGCCCAAACGGAGGACCCTGCTGCTGTGGGGAGCGCGCCGGACCGTGGGGCACTGGACCGCCCCGGGCGACGTGGTCGTGGCAGGCCCCCCTCGGTGCTCGAGTCGGGCGCGGCCGCCCTCCTTGGGCGAGGGCACCGGCGGCACCTCTGGCGCGCGAGCGCAGCGCTCGGGCCCGGGCGGTCGGGGAGGCTGCGTCGGAGGAGGAGGAGGAGGAGGAGGAGGAGGAGGAGGAGGAGGAGGGGGGGGAGGGGAGGGGAGGAGGGGAGGGGGAGGAGGAGGCGGAGGAGGAGGAGGAGGAGGAGGAGTAGGAGGAGGGGAAGAGAGGAGGAGGAGGAGGGGATGGAGGGAGGAGGAGGAGTAGGAGGGGGGGGAGGGGGAGGGAGGAGGAGGAGGAGGAGAGGAGGAGAGGGGAGGGGGGAGGGGGGGAGGAGAGGATGAGGAGGAGGAGGAGGAGGAGAGAGGGGAGGGTGGAGTGAGGCGGAGGAGGAGGGCCTCCACCGAGCTGGGGCGAGCTCAGAGGGCCCCCGACGCGCACGGAGAGGGCGGAGCTCAGAGGCGCCAGGCCCCGCCAGGGGCTCGGAGCCGCCGCCGCCGCCGCCGCCGCCGCCGCCGCCGCGGCCGCGGCCGAGGCGAGGCGCCGAGCACCGCGGGGAAGGCCGAAGCCCCGCGGGCAGGGACCGAAGCGAAGCAGTGAAGGGGCCCTGGGACACACAAATAAGTACACACAGATAAAAACAAAAAAAACATACTTCCCCATATTTTCTGGGTTTCTGTTTTCCCCTCCACTTCCCATATTTTCCCGGATTTTCTGGGAATTGACGATTCATTGTGTCTGTGTGTCTTTTCCCCTCCTTAAGCAGGGGGCGAGACCGACGCCAGACGTGGCAGCAGCTCCGCTCACCAGCAGGCGAGGCCCGACAGCCCGGGCGCGCCTGCGCGCACCGTCTCGCGCGGATCTCGCAAGGGGCTCGCGGGGACTCGAGTGCGCGAGGATCGGTCTGTCGCTACCTCTCTTCCCCTCTCTCTCGGTACCTGGGCAGGGCAGATCAGGAGCGGACGAGGGGGGAGAGGGAGCGCAAGGCCGACGAGAGTGATGGGAGGATGGTAAAGAATGGGCACTTCGACGACCGGCGACCTTGATGAACGAGGCTGCCGAGGAGCAGCAGGAGGCCCAGGCGACGAGGAGCCGATCGGGACGGCGAGGAACGGGCGAGCCGGGCACGAACGGCGGCTCCGCCCGCAGCCGTTCCTGCTCGGCCCGAGCCGCGGGGCGGGGCGCGAGCGGGGGGGCGAAGGAGATGGGCCGCCGGCCGCGTGAAGCCACCGGCGCTGCCTCCGCGCCGCGCACGAGCACGGGCCGAGACCGGCCGTGCCGCGGACGAGCCACCACTTCCCGCCGCAGCCAAACGCGACGGGCCGACCCAGGCCGTCGAGACGCCGCGACGCCCGGGCCGAGCCGCTGCAGGAAAGGAGGGCGCTGCGCTGGGCACGGACAGGGGGCCGCTCCACAGCGTCCACCCGACGTGGCCGCAGAGGTCGAGGGCTCAGGTCGAGCAGGCGCTCGGCCCAGCGGATCTGCCAGGAGGGCCGCCGCTGTGCCCGGGTGCCGCATCCCGTCGCAGAGGGTCACTGCCTTGTCGCCGCGAGATCTCGGCCAGCGGTCGAACAGGGTCCGAGGCGGCACCGGACCATAGACCAAGGACTATACTTCTGCTTCAGCGTCAGGCGCAGGCTGGACGGATCGTCCTGGCACTGCCCGATCCACGAGATGGACATGTGCATGCGCTGCGGAGGACAGCACGCGGCGCTTGCTCCTCCGGGAGACGGCGCGCCGAAGCTCCGCGGCGCCACGGCTCGTCGCCCAGAGTGGCAGGGCGGCGCGGTGCTCTGCCAGCCGTTGGGCAACGCCGCAGGGTCGCCAAGGAGCGAGGCGCCAGCCTGTCCGGGCCCTGACTTCCTGAGTACGGGGCCAGACCGCACCGCCTGACCGATTCAGGCCGGCAGGACCGTCGAGTGGATCGCCGCCCAGGCGCCAGGGATGCGACAGAGCCGTCGAGTGGATCGCCGCCCAGGCGCCAGGGATGCGACAGAGCCAGCGCAGAGGAAGGTCGAGCCTTTCATGGACGGCGGATGGCTTGCACGAGCTGGACGGCGTAGCCAGATATTACCATGACTGGGACACAGGACTCCCGTTTCCCCACTCCAGGACCCTGGCTTCAAGGAAAAGGGCTCGAGTGGTACGGCGTGCTGGAAGCCAAGTACCGAGCCCTGACTGACCACGTCCTCAAGACGCAGAGCCAGGAGATCCGTCATCAGACCTACGGGGGTAGCCTTTCGTGGGTCACCATGAAGATACTTCGGCATGGAGTGAGAGCACCTTTCGACCACGACCCGAGGCGCACCAGTCTTCGTCCCCGATCGTTTGGCAACCATATGGGATTCCTACTCCCGCAGGTCGGGTCTCTGAACCGCTGGCCAGGGTTCAAGATTCGAAGGATGTCTGCAGCCACGTGAGCCCCAGCAGGGTTGTCCGATACCCCAGCGCCGACTGGACACGCTGAGGTAGGGTCGAGGGGGAACGACGAGGGGGCCATGGCTCACGGGGGGGGAACCTTGACCTGGGATCGGCGAGGCATCGCCGATGGATCGGCGATAGGCCCCCGATAGCAAAACCGCGCGATCACGGGCGGTGTGTGCTACAAAGGCCCCCATCGGCGACGAATGGACGCTTGGCGGTGGGCGCCTGCCCCCCAGAGCTCGGCGCCCCCCCTGTCTGGACGCCCAAAAAGGGTACGGAGAAAAGGGGCACAGTGCCCAACAGCAAATGTTGTCCCAGACCAACAGCGGCCGCTGTTGGGCAGGCGGCCTTCAGTCTCAAATGGACACAGACCGCGGCGGCGCGGACAGCGAGTCCTGCTCAAAATGAACAGGGACTGATGTTCAAGTGTGGACCTAAACGGTGTTTGGGCGATTTCGTGGGCCGTTTTCGTTTCGATTTCGTTTTGCGTCAAAGGCGGATTGGACGCAAAACGAGGGAAAGCCCTGCTGCTGCTGGGCATCGCGTCCATGCTTTCCGTACCCATTTCGTCCGTGCCGACCCTCGCTTTCGGGACAGCAGTCGGCTCTTCGGCGGCCGCCCGGCACGCTGCGGGCGAGGCGCGGCTGCTGGCGAGCACCCTGGGGCTGGAGGGCCGCCGAGGACAGACGAAAACCTCCGAGAAACCGAAACCGCCAAGAACAAGCGACAACCTCCAGAGACCTCGAACTTCAATCCTGGGGCGCAGGGTGCTCGCAAATGCTCCGCCAGCGCATCCATGCATCGACGATGCGGCGCGATCCTCCGCCCCGTCTGCTGGGGCACCAGTGGGGAGACCTGGAGCATTCCCCCCTGGGCCTTCTATCTCCCCCTACATCGTTGCCTCTTGCCTCTGAGCATAGCATCCTACCCTTTTATCGATGCATCCTGCGTTTGCTCTGGTTATCCTCCTTCACCCTCCCCCTGTGATCTATGAGCGGGTGGCGGTTCGGAATTCGACTCCGGCACCAATGTCCCGCTCCTCATCCTCCTTCCCCTCCCCCTCCTACTCCCCCTCAGCCCCCTGTCCTCGACCCTCGTCGTCGTTGTGCTCGTCGTCGATCCTCCTCGTCCTCCTCGTCCTTCTCCCCCTCCTCCTCCTCCTCCCCCTCCTCCCCCTCCTCCTCCTCCTCCTCCTCCTCCTCCTCCTCCTCCTCCTCCTCCTCCTCCTCCTCCTCCTCCTCCCCTCCTTCCAGTCCTCCCCCTCCTCCTCCTCCTCCTCCTCCTCCTCCTCCTCCTCCTCCCCCTCCCCCCCCCTCCTCCTCCTCCTCCTCCTCCTCCTCCTCCTCCTCCTCCTCCTCCTCCTCCTCCTCCTCCTCCAAGTTCCAAGATCCAAGGCCCAATGTGCAATCGGTCCGAAGACCGCGTGAAGAGACCCTGCACCTGCCAAGCCTGTTCCCAAGCCTGGGCTCACCGTGTTCCCCAGACCTTGCCTTTTCTTCCAGCGCATCCCTTGGGAGAGGAAGGGGGAACCTGAGGGGGCGAATCGGACGATGGGCGACCACAACAGCTCTCGAGTAGTCCGTGACGACTCCGTGGCGATGGCTGACCCTGGCCAGGCCTTGCCTTGCCTACAGGTCCTCATCTTCCTCCCTCCCTCCCTCCCTCCCTCCCTCTCCTCTTCCTATGCTCCTTCTTATCATTATTGTATTTTTTCATTATTATTATTAGTATTAGTATTATTGCATTATTATTATTACTATTATTATTCCTATTATTATTACTATTAGTATTATTAGTATTATTAGTATTATTAGTATTACTATTAGTATTAGTAGTATTATTATTATTAATACTATTATTAGTAGTATTAGTATTACTATTATTATTTTTATATTATTATTAGTAGTAGTATTAGTATTATTATTAGTAGTATTAGTAGTATTAGTATGAGTATTATTAGTATTATTATTTTTAATATTATTATTATCGATAATAGTATTCTTAATACTTTCATAACTCTTATTATTACTAATGATAATATTATTATTGTTGATAAAACAACGTATTACCATTATTAATATTATTGTTATTCGCATTATTCGTTTTATCATTAGTATGAATTGTCTTCTTTTTCTTATCATTATCAGTATTAATATGATTGTTATCAGTATTCATATTATCATTAGTATTATCATTATCCTTAGTATTATTAGTATTACTATTATTATTGGTATTCGTCGTCTTCTTCTTATTATTATTACCCTGTTTATTAATAGTATTATTCTTATTATTCTGAGTTGTCTTCATCGTTTCTTATTATTAATCATATTCTTCTTATCATTATTATTATGATTGATAGTATTAGTATAAATATTATTCTTATTATTGGCATGACAAGTATTCTCATTATTCGGCTAACGCTTATTATTATTATTCTTCTTATTCTGATCATTATTATTATTAATATTAGTATTAAACGTCTTATTATTGTTATTATTATTTTTCCTCCTCCTCCTCCTCCTCCTCCTCCTCCTCCTCCTCCCCCCCCCTCCTCCTCCTCCTCCCCCTCCTCCTCCTCCTCCTCCTCCTCCTCCTCGTTTTCCTCCTCCTCCTCCTCCTCCTCCTCCTCCTCCTCCTCCCTTTCCTCCTCCATCCATATCTCCTCCTCTTGACCTGCGCTGCGTCCCGCCCGAAACACCATAACTTCCCGCTGCATTCTTATAGCCGCATCGATTTCTGATGGCCCCTGGTCCCGAAACCACGGGAAGACCGCGAAACTGCAACGTACACATCTCCAGGGAACATCCACCACCCCAGGGACGCACCGAACGGTCGCACGTCCCGCGCACGAGGGCGTTGGGGCATTCGACAACATCCCGAAAAGCGCCAGCACATTCCTAAAGTCGGCGGCGCACACGAGGAGCTTGCGCGAGGGGCCCTTTGCCGTCCCGGTCTCCTGCCTGGCCAGCACCTCGCGGTCCAACGCCTCCAGCCGCCGCCCTACGGCCTGCCGGCGCCCGCCCTTCCCTTTTCCGCGCGCGCGCGATGGACGCGCCTGCGGGGCGGTGGGCCGCGCCGCGGGCGCGCCGCGCACCAGAGCACGGCCAAACGCCTCAGGGCCCGAGGCGGAGGCGGAGGACGACGACACCGCCGAGGAAAGCGAAGGCGAGGAAGGCGACGAGGACGAGGAGGGCGACGGTCGCCCGGAAGACGACACGCGTTTTGATCTCCTGCATGGCCAGAACAACGGTGCTGAGCTGCGCAACGTGCCTGATAAGCAATTTGTTCTGGCCCATTGCAGCGCGACCATGCAGACGGCGACGCGATGTTGCTCGAGCAGCGTATAGGCGGCTACTCCGAAAAGGGAAACAAAATGATCTGGGAGTGGACCTCCAGCCGGCTCGTCGGCCTTCGAGTTGACCAGGTCGGCGTGCCTGGCGGGGACAAGCGCGTCGATGTAATCGTCATGGTCGAGCGTCGCTCTGCCATCGGCACTGCGGTGCTGGTGGACTCCGTAGATGGTGAAGTCTCCGTAGCCTCCTTTCATCTTATCGAACACGCTCTCGACGTGGCCGAGGAGCCGGTCGGCGTGCTCCTTGCGTCCTGCGATCCTGAGGTCGTCAACGCGCCTGGGCAGCATGCAAACTGGCTCTGAAACGCCGGCACCACAGGTGCCAGAGGCCTCATGTTTGAACTCGAGCTCAGGGTCCCATCGTGTCGGCTGGGTGTTGCACTCGGGCGAGCGCGTGACACTGGAGAGCTTCATGGAAAAAACAACGGGCGCATCCTTGCAGCCCGAGCCTGGCCCGATGCAGCACAGGCACTCGGCCCACTCGTCGAAGGACTCGCAAACTGGAACCTGCCCGAGGATGGCAGCACTGCCGGGCGGAAGGGTGAAAATCACCTCTCGTGGTGCTTCTCCCTTCCCCTGCATCTCGGCATAGATCATGCCCTGGTGGAAAGCCTTCTCGACGTCCACGGCGACGTACACCCAGTCTGGGCGACAAGCCGCCTCTGAGGACAGAATGCGCCGGGGCGCCCGCTTTGCTGGGCCGGCGAACGTCTCCAGGGCTCCGGCGCCAATGTCGCGGAAGCCTCTGGGCGCCACGCGGCATCGGATGATCCTGACCGTCTTGCTATCAGGTCCCTTGCGGTGCTTCCGCTTGAACACGCGTCTAGAATCCATGAGGTTCCGAGCGTCCTTGAGGAGGTCGTCGATCGACACGCTTGCATGTGACCCAGATCCGGAACTCCTCGAGGGTGGCACCTCTTTTTGGGTACGAGGAGATCGGTGTCGCGCTTCATTACTGCGGTCTCGGCGGCAACATATATATATATATATATATATATATATATATACCCTGAGCACGGCTGTGGTGGACGCGCCGGCAACATCCCACGACAGGCGAACGACCGAGGACGAGAACGGCGAGCACAGGGAGGGCAACGGGGGAGAAGGAGAGCAGGGCGGGAGGGGGAGGGGGGGCGGGAGGGGGGAGAGATGGGGGAGGAGCTGGGGAAACCAGCAGGCACCGATGCCGCCACTCCCCGGACCTCTCCAGGGGCGCGCTCTGACCAGGATTGCGGGGCAGACCCAGCGGTGGCGGCGAGGGCCCTCCGAGGAGAGGGCCTCGAGAGGGGAGAGCGCGGCAAGGGTCGAGGTGCGGGTGCCTCCTCCTAGGGTCGAGGTGCGGGTGCCTCCTCCTCCTCCTCCTCCTCCTCCTCCTCCTCCTCCTCCTCCTCCTCCTCCTCCTCTTCCTCCTCCTCTCTCCCTCCTCCTCCTCCTCCTCCTCCTCCTCCTCCTCCTCCTCCTCCTCTCCTCCTCCTCCTCCTCCCCCTCCTCCCCCTCCTCCTCCTCCTCCTCCTCCTCCTCCTCCCCTCCTCCTCCTCCTCCTCCTCCTCCTCCTCCGGACGTGGGAGGACGGGGAGGGACGACGAGCGCGCGAGCCCGCGGCCGACCTGCTGCCAGACGCCGAAGGGCCGCAGGCCCCCCCGCGCCGGGGAGACGCCCGCCTCGGCGGGAGGGAGCCCCTCCGGGCCTGCTCGCGGGCCCGGGGAGCCCCCGCGGCCCCCCGCGGGGGCCGCCATAGGCAGCGGCTCGGGCCGAAGGGCCCTCCTCCTCCTCCTCCTCCTCCTCCTCCTCCTCCTCCTCCTCCTCCTCCTCCTCCTCGGTGGCACCTCGTGGGGAGCCTCGTGGGGAGCCTCCCACAGCTCATCTCACCTTGTCGGCTCCTGCGAATCGACGCTAGATCGACGCTGCATCGGCGCGAGTCGCCGCGAGGTCGGCGCCCATCGACGCCAGCCGACGCCGAGCCGGCGCCATCTCCCCGACTCCCAGACGCCAATCGACGCTGAAGACAGAACTGCGAGGGTACACAAGCCCCCCATGATCTGCGACCGCAGGACTTGATTGGATAGGACACGCGAGAGGACGCAGGACCCTTCCGAGGGCCCCAGCGCCACAGGAATGTAGGAACCATGGGTCGCGAGGCACAGGACACGAGGGCACCCTTGATTTGGTAGGGTCGACCTACAGGCCTCGGAACAAACTAGCGAACAGTCATGCCACATTCATCCGTCCACGGCCCCCCCTCCCCCCCAGTTCTCAAAGCTGGCGGTGGGCCTGATGAGAGATGCACTTCGACCGCAGCCTCCCTCGCGCGTGCCAACAGTAGAGGCCTCCTAGATGGGGTCGGAGTAGATGGGGTCGGAGGATCGCGCCGAATCGGCGATACATCGTCGATGCATCGGCGATGCACCGGCGATACATCGTCGACGTCGGCGATGCATCGGCGACGTCGACGCGACGCAAATCGGGCTGCACATCGAGCCGCGTCGGCGATGCATCGGCGATGCGGCGCGATCCTCCGACCCCATCTACTCCGACCCCATCTAGGAGACTTAGAAACAGGGAGGCTGGGGGGGAGGGGGAGTGTTCAGTAATTGTTTCCCTCTACCGTTCGGCGACACGCCAGAGTGACCCTGGGTAGGAGCGACCTCTAGTGCGCGGACTGAGGGGGGCGCACGGTGGCCAAGTCCAGGGGCGCAAGCAGCCACTCTTACGTGTACAGTCCGGGCGTTGACCTCAGGAACCCTAAAGCAAGGAACGAGGCCCCTTCTTTCCACAAGTTGACCTGCGATCTCCCGTCGGAGACATCAGGAAAGCCTGAGGCGAGCTGTGAAACGCTTCAGGAACGCGGGGCCCCTCCCCAACCAAAAGGGTTCCTTCTTCTCGGGAGCGGCAAAGAGGGGGGTGTCCAAGAGGGGGGGGTGCAAATCATGACGGGGGGCATGTGCGCGGCCCAGCGGGGGGGGGCCTGGGACGTAATGAAACAAGAAGAGGCGCCACGAGATCTGGGGAAAAATCATGGCCCGCGCCATGATATCCACCCCCCCCCTAGTCATCACCCCCCTCTTTTCCGCCCCCGATCTTCAGTGCCCCGACTGTGGTCGAACCGTACGAACCCGGGCCGCCCGTGCCGAAGGCCTCGGGCCCAGGCCGCGACGGGGGCCCCCGCGGGCGGGGCCACGACGCGTGCGGGGGCCCACGGCCCGGACCCCAAAAAGCCGCCGAGCCGAGCCGCGCGCCGCGGGCGATGGGGGCGCAACAAAAAAAAAAAACGACTGCAAGAGTCCAACAGTCGTCCCCTGGACTACTTCTGGACTGGTCTTGGATCTGCCCCCTGTGCGTCGAGGGACACGCCCGACTTCGCGCCAGGTGCCAGGCGCTCCGGGGGGCGCCCCATCGCGAGCTCTCCCCGGGCGGCTCGCGCAGGCTGGGACTCTGCAGATGCCCACCGCAGTGGGGGCCGATGTCCCAAGGCCCCAGGAAGCCGTGGACGCGCACGTCTTTGGGCCACGGGTGGGCCGAAATGCTGGACGATGAGTTATGCAAGCGGTGAAGGTGCATGAATCCGATCCCAGACTCGAGCAAGCGGTGCTGGACGATGACTGACGGATCTAGTGCAGCATGCGAGCACACGACAGCCACGGAGCGATACAAAACAACTCGAGACGGCATCACATCGTGCATGTCGCCGAAAATGCAATACCTGCCCGTCCCTGACCACCCTGACACGGGATACGGGGCGAACCAAGCACAGCCACCCCCCCATCCAAATCGCTCCTTCGTGAAGCGGACCCCCTTCAACATGCACGAATCCCATGTTTACTACGGGCCTCTTCGAAGCCCAGCATCCCACCGCTCCTTCTGGAACGGCATGGATCTGAGAGCCGCAGACCCTAGGACCGATTTCGCCTTCGAGCGTCCCACGCCCTGATACAGCAAGACTCTGTAGTCCCAGGAGAGCGGGTAGATTTACATGACGTCAACGACCAGTCATCCCGCCCCTTTGGCATTCTCGCCCACTAGCGCGAAGCAAGACGTCACACGAAATTTCAGAGCAACCAAGACATTGCAGACGTCCAACACTCAACACTAGCTGAAAGAGGGCTGAAATGGGCTTCAACATTGGCCCGAGGCGCCCAAAAACTGCACCCCAGGGCACCCGATAGCTGTATCGAGGCCATCTGGGCAGCAGATACCCGCGCGAGGATGTGTACATCGAGAGTCACGCAAGCCCCGCGGTCCGACGCGACGACACAAAAGTCCAATAGCCGCTTCGATAATCCGTTGCCTGGTCTAGAACGGCACGGCAGACATCGGATCAGCGGAGCCCCATGTTTTGCATCAGGCTTAGGTCGGGCATGTCATCCTACAGGCGGATTATCGCTGAAACATGTTAATAAAAAAATGCCCGCAGGAGAAAAAACAACTGCGTGGACCCATATGTGCATCTATTCGCATGGACCTGTCCGCCGTGAGTGCCTAGGCGCAAGAGTTTTCGAATATGAGCGGGCTAGAATTGTGACGGTCTGGTCATGAATCTAACTGCGAACGAATTGGAGTGTCAATGAGTCTCCGTAGTACGAGCGCGTCCTGAAACCTCCTGGGGCTTCCTGGGGCCTCCAGGAGCCTCTTGGGCCCTCCTGGGGCCTCTTGGGGCTTCGAGTGGCCTCCTGAGGCCTCGTGGAGCCTCGCGTGGCCTCCTGGAGCCTCCTGGAACCTCCTAGGGAGGATTCATGCCCCAGGACAGGCCCAATATATCGGAACAGACGTACATAAAACATTGCGGATTGGAGCCACAGGAGAAGGGCAATCTATTAGAACACACGTAAAACACCAAGGACTCGTGCCCCAGGGGAGGCCCCATCAATAGGAGCATACGTAAAACATGTAGGATTGCATACACAGGAGAAGGACAATCTATAGAACCATGTGTATATATATATAGACATACAAGACTGCAATGGCGCTTCGCGCCATGCACCTTGGTCCTTCAAGATTGGTATGCAGGCGGAAATGGCAGGAAGGTCAAGCGGACAATTTTCCGATAACTCCTTGCTGCCTTTTCCGGCATCGCCGTCATAATAATGTTGTTCGTTATCCCTCCGCCATGCTTATTTGTCATCATTCTCGCCATATCCTGGGTATTCTCCCCATTTTCCTCAGCTCTTTTTGCGGAGGCTCCTCCTTGGAGAGCCTCTGGGGGCCTCACCAGAAGTTCTCAGGCTTTCTTAAAGCCTTCTGGAGGCCTCCTGGGCGTGTTCCGGGGGCCTCTGGGGTTTCCTAAGGCCAACCTGCCTCTAACCGCAGTCTCCCTGAACGCCCCGAATGCTTCGGAAGGTGTCTTAGGGGCCATCTTGGGCCGCCATGGGGCTCTCTTAGGGCCATTTTGGACCCCTGTTGTGCCGTTCTGGGGCTCTCTTGGACTGTCTGGAAGCCCTTTCGGATGGTTGCGGGGCGATTTGGAGCCTCCCAGGCGACTTCGGACGCCCAGAAGACCGCTGTCTTGAAGCGTCGGGAAGCCGAAAAGAGGAGAACCCGAAATTCACCAAAAACCTATATTAAATCAATGAGCATTCCCTCTTGGGGCCTTCTTGGGGGTGCTCTTGCAAGCCTCTTGGTACGTTTTGGAGCGATCTTTCGGGGTATGACGGCTTCTTGGAGCGCTCTTGTGCTGTCTTGGGGTTCTCTGGGACGTCTCCGATGACCCCCCTGATCGCCCTAACTAGGTGTGCTGCGAAGGCTTAGCAAAACGCCCTGCGAGGCCCGGCCGCTTCGAGGCCCGTCCGAAGGGTCCCAAAAGACCTCCAGGAGCTTCCTGGGGCCTCCTGGAGCCTCTTGGGACATCCTGTGGCCTCTTGAGTCTTCCTGTGGCCTCCTAGCGCCTCCTGGGACCTCATGTGGCCTCCTGGGGCCTCCTGGAGCCTGCTGGAGCCTCCTGTGGCATCCTGGGAGAATATGTGCCCACGAGTCTGGCCACCAAAACAAGCAAACCGATCGAGATATCCTCAAAGTCTGGCCCCCCTGGGGGGCGAAAATGAGCGTCTCGCTCGAGACATCCTCCAAATCTGCTCCGAAAACGGAGGATGTTGTGCATGCAAACAAGCAAACCGCTCGAGACATCCCCGCCATTTGGGCGCGAACGGAGGCCGTGCAGTACCCCTGGCGGCCCCCCCTTAGGAGGCGCCTCGCACGACACATCCTCAAAATCTGCTCCGAAAACGGAGGATGCTGAGCATGCAAACAAGCAAACCGCTCGAGACATCCCCGCCATTTTGGCGCGAACGGAGGCCGTGCAATACCCCTGGCCGCCCCCCCTTAGGAGTGCAAAAACCAGCAAACCGCTCGAGATGTCCTCATCATCTGCTCATCGTCGTCATCATCATCATCATCATCATCATCATCATCATCATCATCATCATCATCATCATCATCAGCAGCATCAGCATCATCATCATCAGCATCATCATGCTCATCCATCACTCACCATCACCGTCATACTCACATTCTACTCTCACCATAACCATCATCATTGTCTAGTGCAGAGATGGAGGAGGGAAGGGAGAGGTCCGGCGCGGTCAGAGAACCATTCACTGCGTGGAGCTCCCCATATGTGCATCTATTTGCATGGACTGAATGTAAATAAGTCTGAGTATGAGTATGATGAGTACAAGTCTGAGCACAAGTGAGTCTGGGACATCCTCGCAATCTGCCCCCCCTGGGGTGCGAAAGCCAGTGGGTCTGAGTATGAGTATAGTGAGTACGAGTCAAAGTCTGAATGGGTCTGAGTACGAGCGAGTTTGACTACGAGTGAATCTGAGGGTGGGTGGGTCTGAGTGTGAGTGATTCTGAGCGTGAGTAGATCTGAATGTGAGTGCGTCTGAGTATGAGTATGATGGATATGAAACTGGCCCTGAGTGGGTCTGAGTACGAGTGAGTCTGACTACAAATGAGTCTGAGGGTGGGTGGGTTTAAGTGTGAGTGAGTCTGAGTGTGCGTAAATCTGGGTGTGAGTGAGTCTGAGTATGAGTATGAAGAGTGCGAGTCTGAATATGAGTGAGCCTGAGCACGAGTGAGTTTGAGCAGAAGTGAGTCTGCGACATCCTCGCAATCTGGGCCCTCTGGGAGTGCGGAAATCAGCGCCTCGCCATAGACATCCTCAGAATCTGCTTTGACAGCAGACGAGTCTGACCACCAAAACATGCAAACCGCCTGAGACATCCTCGAAATCTGGCCCCCCTGGGGTGCGAAAACCAGCGCCTCGCATGAGACATCCTCCAAATCTGCTCCGAAAGCGGAGGATGTTGAGGACCCAAACACGCAAAGCGCCCGAGACATCCCTGCCATTTGGGGCGCGAACGGAGGCCGTGCAATACCCCTGGCGGCCCACCCTTAGGAGTGCGAAAACCAGCGCCTCGCCTGAGGCATCCTCAGAATCTGCTCCGAAAGCGGAGGATGTTGAGGACCCAAACACGCAAAGCGCCTGAGACATCCCCGCCATTTGGGGCGCGAACGGAGGCCGTGCAATACCCCTGGCGGCCCCCCCTTAGGAGTGCGAAAACCAGCGCCTCGCCTGAGACATCCTCAGAATCTGCTCCGAAAGTGGAGGATGTTGAGGACCAAAACAGGCAAACCGCCTGAGACATCCCCGCCATTTGGGCGCGAACGGAGGCCGTGCAATACCCCTGGCGGCCCCCCCTTAGGAGTGCTAAAACCGGCAAGCCGCCCGAGACATCCTCATCATCTGCTCATCGTCATCATCATCGTCATCATCATCGTCATCATCATCGTCATCATCATCATCATCATCATCATCATCATCATCATCATCATCATCATCATCATCATCATCATCATCAGTATCATCATCAGCATCACCACCATCATCATCATCATCAGCATCATCACCACCACCACCACCACCACCATCATCATCACCACCACCACCACCACGACCATCATCATCATCATCATCATCATCATCATCATCATCATCATCATACTCATCCATCACTCACCATCACCATCAAACTCACATCATACTCTCACCATACCATGGTCATCATCATGACAATAATCATCATTGTCTAGTGCAGAGAGGAAGGAGGGGAGGGGTTCTCTTGGTCCAGCGCGGTCGGAGAATAACCAGAACCCCATCCTCTGGAGATGGGGAATAACAAGAACCCCATCCTCTGGACATGGGGAAAGCACTGAAATAGCCAAAAGTAGTAGGAGCATCGTCCCCAGACCATTTTTTGACTATTTCCTAATGTCCCTCCTGTACAGGGACGTGCCCGACTCAACACTAGGCGCATCCGCATGCGCGCTCTCACCAAGCCGCCCCGGCCCGCTTTGCCTCCTGCGTCCGACGGCGGCCTGCTGCCGGCGGACACCCGCCCCCCGCCCCGAGCAGAGTGCACCCCATCCTTGCACCAGTGCTCCCGAGCAGAGTGAGCCCCACCCTCCCCCTCAGACATCGTGGGGGCGGAGGAGGAGGAGGAGTAGGAGGAGGAGCAGGAGGAGGAGGAGGAGGAGGAGGAGGAGGAGCAGGAGGAGGAGGAGGGGGCGTAGGGGTAATTAGGGCTCGCACGTGGCCCCCCAATGACAGGCGCATCCGCACTCGCGTTCTCACCGAGCCGCCCTGGTCCGCTCCGCCAGCTGCGTGTGACGGCGGCCCGCGGCCGGCGGACCCCCCGCCCCCCTCCGCGGGGCCCGAGAGGCTCCCCCAAAAAAGGGGCTCTGGGCAGTCCCCGTGAAAGATCTTTCTGCTTCTGTTCCCCAATCAGTGCCTGCACTGAAGGGGTCCCCGCGGAAATTGAAAGATTGGGCGAAAGTTTCCCGCCGATTTTGGTAGCAGGCTGAGTGGGGTTCCCCGGTTCCCGGTCCCGGGTTCCCAGGTTCCCGTTTATTGGTTCCAGGCCAATTTCGGTGGGATGTGGGCTCACGGGCTCCCAGGTTCCCGGTCGATCTCCTCAGCGAAAACCATCCACTGACTGGGGTTCTTCTGTGGTGTAATTACCTAACAGCGAAGACTGATAGGTTTCTAGTAGGCTCAAAAGAGAGCATCATGACGCCCCAAGGGGGTCTGGGCAGATGCCGGACGGGTGCCGGGGAAAATCCGCGGAATTCGCTTTCAGCAAACAGTTAAGCACTTCGTGGTCTTCGAAGTCCCCGCCAGAACTCCACTCCCGGGCCACATTCTGAATGCCCGGAGCTGTACGCCATTTCGTGCTCTTCGAGTTCCCGAAACTCCACTCCCAGGCCACATTTTGCATGCCCGGAACCAACTGTAGGCCATTTCGTGGTCTTCGAGAGCTCCCAGAACTCCACTCCTGGGCCACATTCTGCATGCCCAGAGCCAACTGTAGGCCACGTCGTGGTCTTCGAGTTCCCAGAACTCCATTCCAGGGCATGATTTTGAATGCCCGGAGCCACCTGTAGGGCACTTCGTGTTCTTCGAGTTCCCAAAACTAAAACTCCACTCCCGGCCCATATTTTGAATACTGAGGCAGGCTGATGCTGAGGTTGAGGCTGAGGCCGAGGCTGAAGGCAGACTGAGGCTGAGGCTGAAGCAGGCTGAGGCTGAGGCTGGGGCAGGCTGAGGCTGAGGCTGAGGCAGGCTTATGCTGAGGCAGGCTGAGGCTGAGGCTGAGGCTGATGCAGGCTGAGGCTGAGGCAGGTTGAGGCTGAGGCCGAGGCTGAAGGCAGACGGAGGCTGAGGCTGAAGCAGGCTGAGGCTGAGGCTGAGGCAGGCTGGGGCTGAGGCAGGCTGAGGCTGAGGCTGAGGCAGGCCGAGGCGGAGGCTGTGACTGCGACTGCCGTCGCCGCTGCGACTGTCATCGCGAATGCGACTACGATTGCGAGAGCAGCAGAATTCTACAACTGGATTCTCATCTGAATCTTAAGGGGAATGCTTCCAGATATGTTCCTACACATCGCTGTTAGGTTGCTTTGCCGGGATAATTTTTGAGTCCCGCACTCCACAACCAACGAAACGGTGCGAGCAGCGGCGGCTGGAGGCCACTACAAGCTGCGCCCAAAGGGGGGCGCAGAAAGACCTGGGCAAACTGGCGACGGCGCAACTCCACCACAGGCGGGGGGGGCGTTCGGGATGTCTCGATGAATTCCCTCAAAGGGCACTTGACGGGGGGCGGCTGCTCAGGCGCCTTGAACGGGGGCGCCCGTGCCCCCAGGGAGGGGGGCATTGGGGAGGGGCACTGGGCGGGGAGCGCCGGGGGGGGGTCGCCCAAGCGAGGGAGTCGAGCAAGGGGAAGGCGGGGCAGGCTCGAATTGAGGCTGCCCTTTGAGACTATCAGGGGCTCAAAGGCAGGCGCCGCCAACAAAAAATGAATTCCCCAAAGAGAAACAAGAAAAGTGAACAACAAAAGCTATTCAAAAAACACCCGTCAACGGCCACGCAGGACGAGTCCGCTGACCCTGGAGAAGAAGCGCCGAAACACCCGGGACCTTCGCAGGACCAGGCCTGGACCCCGGGGCTTCGCCAGACCCACAGGACGCCCCTTGGCAACCTGCCGGGGCCCCACGGAGGCCCCCAGAAGATGACCCCACGCTCCAGGATCCCGAGTGTGCCCAGTAAGACGACCGGCGTGCTGACCCCCCCCCCTTCGCGACAAGAGGTGCGTCGCGCATTCGTCGCCCGTGCGCCGCCCGTGCGTCGGCCGCCGAAAAGGCCAGCCGTCCTCTCGAACGAGCACAGAGGAGGGCAGGATGGAGTCGGGACGCCGGACCGAATCGGAAGGCGCGTCGGATCGGGCGGCGTCGGCACGGGGTCGGCATCGCACCGCATCGGCCGCGCCAAGGTGCGCCACGGCGCCATGCGGGCATCGGGCCGCATCGGATCGCCCGGGTGCCAGGATCGAGTCGGGTCGGGCCGGGTGAAGTCGACATCGCATGGGATCGATAGGGTCGAAATGGACCCTGGAGGGTTACTCGCCGGTCGGAAGAGGTGGGCAGAAACAGAAAGTAGGAAGGCGTTGGACGTAGACTGGGCTTCCGCCCACCCTCTGAAGAGAAGGTAAAAGGGAAAACCGCTAGCCTCTTGAAGTAGGAAGGCGCGTGGAGTACATTGGCACCTGGGAATCCAGAGAGACCTGCTTCCCACGACCGACGTGTATGGTGGGAGCGATGTCCCAGACATCTGGCCGCTCCAATTTGCCCGATGCGTGGGCCCCGGAGGTCCGGACCACTTCCCTGGGGCTGGATTTGTCGTCCTGCGTCGTTCTGTTGGTTCCTTGACGCTCCCGAGGCCCGGCGAGGGCCCCCAGAGGCCGAAAACTGTCCAAATCCTGCCGCTCCAAAATTCTTTCTCCTCCTCCTCCTCCTCCTCCTCCTCCTCCTCCTCCTCCTGTTGGAGCGTCGGATCTCTGGGGAGGCGCTGCGCCCACGATGTGAGCGGCCCAGGCCCCGTCGGCGCTCGCAGGCGGGCGGAGTGCCTCGTGGCTGCAGCCCGCCTCCACCATGACGGTCTGGTACTCCTCGAGGGGCCCACTCGCCCTCCCCCCCCCCGAGCAACCTCCCTACGAAAACCGCACCCGGGTACAGATCCGCCTTCTCCTCCTCCTCCTCCTCCTCCTCCTCCTCCTCCTCCTCCTCCGCCTCCTCCTCCTCCGCCTCCTCCTCCTCCTCCTTCCCCTCCTCCTCCTCCTCCTCCTCCTCTTCTTCTTATTCTTCTTCTTCTTCTTATTATTATTATTATTATTCTTATTCTTATTCTTATTATTATTATTATTATTCTTATTATTCTTAGTATTCTTATTATTCTTCTCATTATTCTTATTATTCTTCTTATTATTATTATTATTATTATTATTATTATTATTATTTGTCTTCTTCTTATTATTCTTATTATTATTCTTCTTATTATTATTATTATTCTTCTTATTATTCTGCTTCTTCTTATTATTATTCTTATTATTCTTATTATTCTTGTTATTATTACTATTCTTATTATTATTCGTCTTCTTCTTCTTATTATTATTATTATTCTTCTTCTTCTTCCTCCTCCTCCTCCTCATCCTCCTCCTCCTCCTCCTCCTCCTCCTCATCATCATCATCAGCAGCAGCATCAGCAGCATCAGCATCAGCATCAGCATCAGCATCAGCATCATCATCATCATCAGCATCATCATCATCATCATCATCATCATCCTCATCATCATCCTCATCATCAGCATCAGCATCATCATCATCATCATCATCATCATCATCATCATCATCATCATCATCATCATCATTAGCATCATCATCATTAGCATCATCATCATC
>CAUYUJ010009219.1:0-35533 GCA_963575745.1 Prorocentrum cordatum
AACCACCGCGAAAAATTCGCTATAGTTTCCCCCTCCCAGCCGCGGCCGCAGCCGCAGCCGCGGACGCAGCCGCGGCCGCGGCCGGGAAAAGAAAACCACCGCGAAAAATTCGCGATAGTTCCCCCCCTCCCAGCCGCGGCCGCAGCCGCAGCCCCGACTGCAGCCGCGGCCGGGAGAAAAAACACCGCGGCAAATTCGCGATAGTTTTCCCGTCCCAGACACGGCCGCAGCCGCAGCCCCGACCGCAGCCGCGGCCGCGGCCGGGGGGAGAAAACCACCGCGAAAAATTCGCAATAGTCCCCCCCCCAGCGGCGGCAGCTGCAGCCCCGACCGCAGCCGCGGCGGCGACTGGAAAAGGAAGACCACCGCGAAAAATTCGCGATAGCGTCCCCCCTTCCAGCCGCGGCAGCAACCACTGCCGCAGCCGCCGCCGCCACCGCGAAAAATTCAACTCCGCCACACAATACACTTTCTTCGTTGTTGTCCCTTTCTCCTCCATCGCCAATACCGCTGAGTGCGATCAGCGGTCGCCGGTACTTCTGACCGACTCAGTCCTCCATTCCGGTTCTAGTGACCGGCCAGGAGGTTGGCTCTGGCGGCTGCGAACCCTCAACAAGCTAGACATCACCAGAAAATAATCTCATCGGCCCCAGTACTAAAGTGAGCACCGAATCCTAGACTACTTCCAGCAACCGCTTGCCTCAGGAACGACTTACTTCCCGCTCTGGCCCTGGCGTCTTTAGGGACTCTCGCGCCATATGGTCTTTCTTGGCATTCAGCCCTATGACCATGTGACTATGTCCCAGGGGCGACGTGAGGCCCCAGCAGAAGTGGCAACTTTCCGTACCACCAGTTTGGACGACTGGCCGCGCCGCCGGTTCTTGGGTCCGGTCTCTCGCCAGTTCTTGGGATGGTCGCCCGCCAGTTCTTGGGATGGTCGCCCCTTCGAAATTTTGGTCCGGTGCCCGCCAGTTCTTGGGATGGTCGCCCGCCAGTTATCGGGTTCGTCGACCATGGATTGGGATTTCTCCCCTCACGCGTGTGCCGAGCAGTTTCATGACATGCTCAGGTCGGAAACAACAACAAATTTATACACATGCGCAGGTCCACACAGCCGCGGCCACGGCCACGGCCACAGCCACGGCCACGGCCACGGCCACGGCCACGGCCACGACCACGACCACGGCCAGGCCACGACCACGGCCACGGCCACGGCCACGGCCACGGCCACGGCCACGGCCACGGCCACGATCACGACCACGGTCACGGCCACGGCCACGGCACGACCACGGCCACGGCCACGGCCACAGCCACGGCCACGGCCACGGCCACGGCCACGACCACGACCACGACCACGACCACGGCCTCGGCCACGGCCACGGCCACGGCCACGGCCACGGCGACGACCACGGCGACGGAAACAACCACGACACGGCGGCGACGGCCACGGCGACGGCAACGGCCACGGCGACGGCGACGGCCACGGCCACGAAAACGGCCACGGCCACGGCCACGGCCACGGCCCAGATGTCCGATTCTGACAAATTGACGTTCATTTTGAGCAATATGGTCATGAAGAAAGAAATGGAAAATGTGGCAACAAAGACAGATTTAAAGCAAGCCGAGATCAACATGATGAAAAGTTGCAAAGTTGCCATTTCCGAAACAATCGATCCTATTCAGAACGACATGCGCGACGTCAAGGTTCGTTTGTCAGCAGTGGAAAAGCGAGGAATTCCGTCTACAGCAGCCAGTCATAGCTCAAAACGGCGTTAATCAGTTTTGAATGCCCTTGACATTGCGCACCGTCGCGTTGCGTTTATCGGACTGGGCGCCGGCGGTAAACCGTCAACCTTTCTTACCGCCGGGGGACTCGTAGAGCTTCCTGACAATATATACTGTGGGAAAAAACTCCAGAGAACGACTATTTTTTAAGCCCAAGCGATTTCAGACCTCTCAAGATAACGCTAACAAAAAAACAAACAGTTTCGCAACCCAGTTCGAGTATCAAACCGAGTTCAGACCTCTGAATGCGACAGGCGAGCGCGTCTGATGTCTGCGAATCCACTCATGTGATTCCCAGCCCTGAAGCCCCCCTACAGCCCGAGTTAAGTGCAGAAAACCGACAGTATCGACTCGAATAATATAATAGTTTTGCGAACCTAGTTCGAGCAGCAGACCGAGTTCCGAGCTCTGGAATCGACCGAAAGACGCGCCTGATGTGTGCAAATCGATATATGTGACCCGCAGCACTGTAGCCCTCCCCCAGCACGAGTTCAGTGCAGAAAATTGAAAACACTTCTCAAGATCATTCGGACAATACGAATAGTTTCGCGAACCTAGCTCGGGCAACAGGCCGAGTTCAGAGCTCTTGGTTCAATAGACGAACGCGACTGATGATTCTCCATCCATGTCTGTCACAATGAGCCTTGTAGCTGCCCTACAGCTCGAGTTAAGTACAGAAAACCGACAGCGTCTATCAAGATGACTCGAATAATACGAATAGGTTTGCGGACCTAGCTCGGCTAGCAGACCGAGTTCAGACCTCTGGATTCAAAAGGCGAACGCGCGTGATAATTCTGAATGCGACAGGTGTGCTTACCAGCTCTGTAGCTGCCCTAAAGCTCGAGTTAAGTACAGAAAACCGAGAGCGTCTATCAAGATGACTCGAATAATACGAATAGGTTTGCGGGTCTAGCTCGGCTAGCAGACCGAGTTCAGACCTCTGGATTGAACCGGCGAACGCGCGGGATAATTCTGAGTGCGATAGCTGTGCTTACCAGCTCTGTAGCTGCCCTACAGCTCGAGTTAAGTACAAAATACCAACAGAGCGTATCAAGATGACTCGAAACGGTCGTTCCCGTCGGGACGCTTTTTCGCCTTCAAAGTTACCCGATCGAGCTGAGATCAAGAGAGCGGGAATAAGATCGAATAGCATGGGAAAAAATACTGGGCGCCGGCGGTAAACCGTTAACCTTGGTTACCGCCGGGGAACTCGTAGAGCTTCCAAGCTCGAATCAAGTTGAGAAAACCGAGAGCACCTACCAACATTCTGACTCATAGTGAATATTTTTTGACCTCTGAATGCGACAAGCGAACGCGTCTGATCAGACCGAGTTCAGACCTCTCAATGCGACAGGCGGACGCGTCTGATGTCTGCGAATCGACTCATGTGATTACCAGCCCTGCAGCCTCCCTAGAGCCCGAGTTAAGTGCAGAAAACCGACAGCATCTCTCAGCATGACTCGAATAATATTATAGTTTCGGAGACCTGTTTCGAGCAGCAGACCAAGTTCTGAGCTCTCGAATCGACCAACGAACGCGTCTGATGTGTGCAAATCGATTTCTATGACCCGCAGCACTGCAGCCCTCCCCCAGCACGAGTTCAGTGCAGAAAATTGAAAGCACTTTTCACGATGATTCGGAGAATACGAATAGTTTCGCGAACCTAGCTCGGGCAGCAGGCCGAGTTCAGAGCTCTCGATACAACAGACGAACGCGCCCGATAATTCTGAATCGATTTATGTGACTGTAGGCTCTGTAGCTGCCTACAGCTCGAGTTAAGTACAGAAAATACCGAGAGTGTTTCTCAAGATGACTCGAATAGTACGAATACCGAGTTCAGACCTCTGGAGTCAAGAGGCCAACGCGCCTGATCATTCTGAGTGAGATAGATGCTTACAAGCACTCAAGCTGCCCTGCAGCTCGAATTAAGTAGCAAGTTCACTCGAATAATACGCATAGGTTTGCGGACCTAGCTCGACTAGCAGAGCGAGTTCAGACCTATAGATTTAACAGACGAACGCGCCTGATGATTCTGGGTGCGATAGCTGTGCTCACCAGCACTGTAGATGCCCTGCAGCTCGAAATACGTAGAAAATAACCACCACGCGTATCAAGTTGACTCGAACAATACGAATAGGTTTACGGACCTAGTTCGGCTAGCAGACCGAGTTCAGACCTATGGATACAATAGAAGAACGCGCCTGATGATTCTGAGTGCGATAGATGTGCTTACCAGCGCTGTAGCTGCCCTACAGCTCGAGTTAAGTAGAAAATACCGACAACGCGTATCAAGTTGACTCGAATAATACGAATAGGTTTGCGGACTAGCTCGGCTAGCAGACCGAGTTGAGACCTATGGATTCGACAGGCGAACGCGCCTGATGATTCTGAGTGCGATAGCTGTGCTTACCAGCTCTGTAGCTCTCCTACAGCTCGAGTTAAGTACAAAATACCGAGAACGCGTATCAAGATGACTCGAAACGGCCGATCCCGCCAGTGTGCTCTTTGACAGTAAAAGGTACCCGATCGAGCTGAGATCAAGATGGCGAGCGGCAATAAGATCGAATATCACGGGAAAAAATACTAGAGCTCCAACGAATGTTCAAATTTCGAGAACATAACTGGCGCCGGCGGTGAACCGTCAACCTGGTCACCGCCGGGAACCTCGTAGAGCTCATTTCACGCGAAAGAGTGCTCGGAGTCGAAAGCGAGAGCTTCTGGAAGTATTTCTCGAAAAAGAGAAAAAATGATTTTTTTTCGTGTCGACATGAAGATGGTTCCTCCAAGTGTTTTGATAGTAAACGTGCGCCTACAGAGCTCATACTAAGACAGAGAGGCACTCATAGTCGTTTACAGGTGCGAAAAATCTGCTTTCTCAAAATGAATTGTCAAATATCTTTCAAAAAATCGCAAAAGCACCCAAAAGCTGCCACATTGTCCGCCTCGGCCGGGTGGGCCAACTGGCGTCGGCGGTGAACCGTCAACCTGGTCACCGCCGGAAACCTCGTAGAGCTCCTAGCACGCGTAAGAGTGCTCGGAGTCTAAAGAGAGAGCTTCTCGAAGCATTTCTTGTAAAAGAGAAAAACTGATTTTTTTTCGTCTCGACATGAAGATGGTAAAGCTGCGCCTACAGAGCTCATATTAAGACAGAGAGACCCTCATAGTCCTTCACAGGTGCGAAAAATCTGCTTTCTCAAAATGAATTGTCGAATATCTTTCAAAAAGTCGCAAAATCACCGAAAAGTTACCACTTTGTCCTTTCTGGCCGGGTCGGCCAACTAGCTCCACCCAGCGCCAGAATTCCTCTAGCTCATCGATGAAGAAGAGCTCTACGAGGTATTACTCTTAAGCTTCCAGCAATAACTTGCTAAGGGAAGCTCTACGAGTTATTTTCAACCGACCAAAAGTCACGAAAAGGTCCGTCGAGATTTTTCTTGTCAACTAGCTCTCCAGCGCTCCGGAACTGGGCGCCGGCGGTAAACCGTCAACCTTTCTTACCGCCGGGGGACTCGTAGAGCTTCCTGACAATAAATAATGTGGAAAAGAATTTCAGAGAACGACTAGTTTTTCAGCCCAAGCGATTATAGACCTCTCAAGATGACTCTAACAAAACAAACGAACAGTTTTCCAATCGAGCTCGAGTATGAAACCGAGTTCAGACCTCTGAATGCGACAGGCGGACGCGTCTGATGTCTGCGGATCGATTCCTGTGATTACCAGCTCTGCAGCCCCCCATACAGCCTGAGTTAAGTGCAGAAAACCGAGAGTATCTCTCAGGATGACTCGAATAATACAACAGTTTCGCGGGTCTCGTTCGAGCAGCAGACCGAGTTCCGAGCTCTCGGCTCGACAAACGGACGCGCCTGGTGTCTCGAAATCGATTCCTGTGACCAGCAGCACTGTAGCCATCCCCCCCAGCACGATTTAAGTATCGAAAACCGAGAGCACTTCTCAAGATGACTCGAACAATACCAATAGGTTCGCGAACGTAGCTCGGGGAGCAGGCCGAGTTCAGAGCTCGTGATCCAACAGACGAACGCGCCTGATAACTCTCAATCGATTTCTGTGATTATCAGCTCTGTGGCTGCCCTACAAATCGAGTTAATTACGCAAAACCGAGAGCGTCTGCTACAATGACTCGAATAATACGAATAGGTTTGCGACCCTAGCTCGGCTAGCAGACCGAGTTCAGACCTCTGGTTTGAACGGGCGAACGCGTCTGATAATTCTGAATGCGATAGGCGTGCTGATCAGCTCTGTAGTTGTCCTGAAGCTCGAGTTATCTTGAGGAAACCGACAGCGCATATCAAGACTGGCGCGGCGGTGAACCGTCACCGCCGGAACCTCGTAGAGCTCCTTTCACGTGTAAGAGTCGGAAAAGAGAGCTTCTGGAAGCATTTCTCGACAAAGGCAAAAACATGATGTTTTTTTTGTGTCGACATAAAGTTGGCCCCTCCAAGTGCTTTGATAGTAAAAGTGCGCCTATAGAGCGCATACTAAGACAGGAGGAAGTTTCAATACTAATGCTCGGAATGAAAATCTGCTTCCACAAAATGAATTTTCAAATATCTTTCAAAAAAAATGCAAAACCACCCAAAAGTTATCACATCTTCTTTTCTGGTCGGGTCGACCAGCTAGCTTCACCCCGCGCCGGAATTCCTCTAGCTCATCGATACCGAAGAGCTCTACGAGGAATGACTCGAAACGGCCGTTCCCGCCCGTGTGCTTTTTGGCCTTCAAAGGTACCCGATCGAGCTGAGATCAAGATGGCAAGCGGGAATAAGATCGAATATCACGGGAAAAAATACTAGAGCTCAAACGAATTGTTGAATTTCGAGAACAAACTGGCGCCGGCGGTGAACCGTCAACCTGGTCACCGCCGGAAACCTCGTAGAGCTCCTTGCATCCGTCATAAAGGATCAAAGCAAGAGCTTCTGAGAGCTTTACTTGAAGTTGAGATTTTTCGGAGCCAACACGAAGTCGGTTCCTCCAAGTAAACTGGTACTGAAAATGGCTCTAGAGAGTTGAGCTTCTCAGGGAACAAAGTTTATGTCAATGCTCGGATTAAAAATCTGCTTTCTCAAAATAAATTTTCCAATATCTTTCAAATCTTAGCAAAACCGACCAAAAGTTATCACATCTTCTTTTCTGGTCGGGTCGACCAACTAGCTCCACCCCGCGCCGGAATTCCTCTAGCTCATCGATGCCGAAGAGCTCTACGAGGTATTTTCAACCGACCAAAAGTCACCAAAAGGTCCGTCGAGATTTTTCTTGCCAACTAGCTCTCCAGCGCCCCGGAATTACTCTTAAGCTTCCAGCAATAACTTGCTAAGGGAAGCTCTACGAGTTACTAGCCCCACCCCGCGCCGGAATTCCTCTAGCTCATCGATGACGAAGAGCTCTACAAGGTATTTCCAACCGACCAAAAGTTGTGAAAAGTTCAGTTCTTTTTTTTCGAGCCAACTAGCTCTCCAGCGCGCCGGAATTACTCCAAGCTTCCAGCTATAGCTAGCTCAGGGAAGCTCTACGAGTTACTAAAGCTCTCACGAATGGTTAAATTTCGAGAACAAAATTTTCAACCGACCAAAAGTCAGCAAAGGGTCGGTCGAGATTTTTCTTGCCAGCTAGCTCTCCAGCGCTCTGGAATTACTCTTAAGCTTCCAGCAATAACATGCTAAGGGAAGCTCTACGAGTTATTCGGAACAGAGGATATCAAGCAACGCATTCGTGACATTGAACGTTTCGCCCAGAGTAACTCGTAGAGCTTCCCTTAGCAAGTTATTGCTGGAAGCCTAAGAGTAATTCCGGAGCGCTGGAGAGCTAGTTGGCAAGCAAAATAACTCGTAGAGCTTCCCTGGGCATGTTATACCTCGTAGAGCTCTTCGGTAACTCGTAGAGCTTCCCTCAGCAAGTTATTGCTGGAAGCTTAAGAGTAATTCTGGGGAGCTGGAGAGCTAGTTGGCAAGAAAAATCTCGACGGACCTTTTGATGACTTTTGGTCGGTTGAAATTTTCGTTCTCGAAATTGAACAATTCGTTTGAGCTCTAGTATTTTTTCCCATGATATTCGATCTTATTCCCGCGCCATCTTGATCTCAGCTCGATCGGGTAACTTTGAAGGCCAAAAAGCAGGCAGGCGGGAACGGCCGTTTCGAGTCATCTTGATACGCGCTGTCGGTTTTCTTAAGATGACTCGATCTTCAGGGCAGTTACAGAGCTGGTCAGCACAGCTAATGCACTCAGAATTTCCAGGCGGACTGTTGAATCCAGAGGTCGAAACTTGCTCTGCTAGCCGAGCTAGGGTCGCAAACCTATTCGTATTATTCGAGTCATTGTAGCAGACGCTCTCGGTTTTTCGTACTTAACTCGATCTGTAGGGCAGCCAGAGAGCTCATAATCACAGAAATCGATTGAGAATTATCAGGCGCGTTCGTCTGTTGAATCACGAGCTCTGAACTCGGCCTGCTCCCCGAGCTAGGTTCGCAAACCTATTGGTATTGTTCGAGTCATCTTGAGAACTGCTCTCGGTTTTCCCTACTTAAATCGTGCTGGGGGGGGCTAAAGTGCTGCTGGTCACAGCAATCGATTTCGTGACATCAGGCGTGTCCGTTCGTCGAACCGAGAGCTCCGAACTCGGTCTGCTGCTCGAACGAGATCCGCGAAACTGTTGTATTATTCGAGTCATCCTGAGAGGTACTCTCTGCACTGAACTCAGGCTGTATGGGCTGTAGAGCTGGTAATCACAGGAATCGTTACGCAGACATCGGACGTGTCCGTCTGTCGCATTCAGAGGTCTGAACTTGGTTTCATACTCGAGTTCGATTGGAGAACTGTTCGTTTGTTTGTTAGAGTCATCTTGAGAGGTCTATAATCGCTTGGGCTCAAAAACCTAGTCGTTCTCTGAAATTCTTTCCCACGTTATATACTGGCGCCGGCGGTGAACCGTCAACCTGGTCACCGCCGGGAACCTCGTAGAGCTCATTTCACGCGTAAGAGTGCTCGAAGTCGAAAGAGAGAGTTTCTGGAAGCATTCCTCGCAAAAAAAAAGGAAGATTTTTTCGTGTCGATATAAAGATGGTTCCGCCAAGTGTTTTGATAGTAAAAGTGCGCCTACAGAGCTCATACTAAGAGAGAGAGGCCCTCGTGGTCGTTTACAGGTGCGAAAAATCTGCTTTCTCAAAATGAATTGTCAAATATCTTTCAAAAAATTGCAAAACCACCCAAAAGTTAACACTGGGCGCCGGCGGTAAACCGTCAACCTTTCTTTTTTGCGGACTTTGCGGTCGACTGTGCAGGCTTTCCAGCCTAGTCGGAAGCAAGGAAGCGGACGTATAGGGAGCAGGCGAAGCCTCACCGATCCAGACGATCAGGAAGACGACAGCCTAAGCTCTTATGAGTGTGTGAAGTGAAGCACGCACGCACAACACGCACAAGCATGGCATGAGCGAGCAGCGAACACCAATCACATCAACTCAAATCCGAAATACGCTTGTACAACCCGCGGTATGACAAGAGTCTTATGCTCAACGTCAAATGTGAAGTGATGAATTAATGAGATCAAATACTATCGAACCTCTTTGAGGCCACAGTACGTCTCAATCAACAGGCACGTCGGAACGATCAAGAAAATGAATGAAGACTGTCTCTGAATCCGTCTCACTGAACAAGCACGTGACACAATACAAGCCAGCAACACAGAGAGGCGGCGGCAGGCAGCATATACTCAGGTATAATCGACTGTGCAGGCTTTCCAGCCTAGTCGGAAGCAGTAAAGGGCGGACGACAACCCGCGGCATGACAAGAGACGTATGCTCATCGTCAAAAGAAGAATAAATTAATGAGATCAAATACAATCGAACCTCTTTGAGGCAACCGTAATTCTCAATCAACAAGCACGTCGAAACAATCAAGAAAATGAATGAAACCTGTCTCTGAATCCGTCTCACTGAATAAGCACGTGACACAATACAAGCAAGCAACAAAGAGAGGCGGCGGCAGGCAGCAGATACTCAGGTGCAATGCATAGTATTAGCAGGTCTCGTAGACACAGGCCTCGTAGACGCAGCACTCGCCACAGAACCTGATCGCACCAGTCCCTGAAGTCTCTGGACGGAGGCCTCAAGTTGATTTCGTCTAGCCTCCAAATTGGAAATTGCAACACCCTGCTTCTGTACCTGGGTCTGAACATTATCGATTTTACTACCCTGAACTACTATGGCGTCCTGGATCCTCTCAGTATTGTCATCCATCTTATGCATCGTCTGAAGTAGTAAGCACCGCATGTTATCCTCGTTATCCTTCTCCAACTCCGACATCTTCACATCAGCTGCCGTCTGAGCAGGAACAGGAACGTGCGAACCCACGTGCGCAACTTCATGATCAACACGCTGAGTCTTTAGGGTCTGCCCTACAGGCTCCCCAAGGACAGCATCATGCCCCGACCTGCAACTCATAGTTTTCTTCTTCGGCCTCCTCGATATGGGTCTCAGCCTTGCTTGAAGGGGTATCTCATAAGAAACCACTGAAGACCGATCATCAAACTGGACTCGCCTAGATGACGAGCTCCCAACATGAGAATCAGAGGCGCCATGATCAACACTGGACCTGTGATAACAAGATATCTCATGATCAACATCCTGATCAGCCTTTAGGGTCTGCCCGACAGGCTCCCCGAGGACAGCATCCTGCCCCGACCTGCACGTCATAATTTTCTTCCTCAGCCTCCTCCGCTGCCGCCGGGATCCGGCCGAACCGGCGGCAGCGGGATCAGGGGCGCCCTGCGCCGGACCAACGCCACACCGCGTCGCCGCCATGACCGAGGCCACGGCAGCCGCGGCGGCTGCGACAGTCCTGCGCGGGGCACCTGCCTGAACAGCAGCGCGGACCGCTGCCTCCACAAGAGAAGCAGCCAACGCGGCGCCGCCGTCGTCCCTCATAGTGAGAGCACCGTGTACAGTATGAGGAACCAAAGACTCCTGACTGCACAATGCAGCATGAGCCAAGAGAACCTTGAGCCAAAATGGCTTGAGCCGAAATGGCTTGAGCCAAAATGGCCGGGGGACTCGTAGAGCTTCCTTTCTTACCGCCGGGGGGACTCGTAGAGCTTCCTGACAATATATAATGTGGAAAAGAATTTCAGAGAACGACTATTTTTTCAGCCCAAGCGATTATAGACCTCTCAAGATGACTCTAACAAAACAAACGAACAGTTTTCCAATCGAGCTCGAGTATGAAACCGAGTTCAGACCTCTGAATGCGACAGGCGGACGCGTCTGATGTCTGCGGATCGATTCCTGTGATTACCAGCTCTGCAGCCCCCCATACAGCCTGAGTTAAGTGCAGAAAACCGAGAGTACCTCTCAGGATGACTCGAATAATATAACAGTTTCGCGGATCTCGTTCGAGCAGCAGACCGAGTTCCGAGCTCTCGGTTCGACGAACGGACGCGCCTGATGTCTCGAAATCGATTCCTGTGACCAGCAGCACTGTAGCCCTCCCCCAGCACGATTTAAGTAGGGAAAACCGAGAACACTCCTCAAGATGACTCGAAGAATACCAATGGGTTCGCGAACCTAGCTCGGGGAGCAGGCCGAGTTCAGAGCTTTTGATTCAACAGACGAACGCGCCTGATAATTCTCAATCGATTTCTGTGATTATCAGCTCTGTGGCTGCCCTACAGATCGAGCTAAGTACGAAAAACCGAGAGCGTCTGCTACAATAACTCGAATAATACGAATAGGTTTGCGACCCTAGTTCGGCTAGCAGACCGAGTTCAGACCTCTGGATTCAACAGGCGAACGCGCCTGATCATTCTGAATGCATTAGCTGTGCTGACCAGCTCTGTAGTTGGTCTGAAGCTCGAGTTATCTTGAGAAAACCGACAGCGCGTATCAAGATGACTCGAAACGGCCGTTCCCGCCCGTGTGCTTTTTGGTCTTCAAAGTTACCCGATCGAGCTGAGATCAAGATGGCGAGCGGGAATAAGATCGAATATCATGGGAAAAAATACTAGAGCTCTAACGAATGTTCAAATTTCGAGAACAAAATTTTCAACCGACCAAAAGTCAGCAAAAGGTCCGTCGAGATTTTTCTTGCCAACTAGCTCTCCAGCTCCCCGGAATTACTCTTAAGCTTCCAGCAATAACTTGCTAAGGGAAGCTCTACGAGTTACTGGGCGCCGGCGGTAAACCGTCACCTTTGTTACCGCCGGGGGACTCGTAGAGCTTCCTGACAACATATACTGCCGGGAAAAATTGCAGAGAACGAATAGTTGTTAAGCCCAACTCGAGTATCAGACCGAGTTCAGACCTCTGAATGCGACAGACGGACGCGTCTAATGTCTCCGAATCGATTCCTGCGATTACCCGCCCTGCAGCCTCCCTACAGCCCGAATTGAGTGCAGAACGCCGACAGTAGCTCTCAAGATGACTGGAAGAATACGAACAGTTTCGTGATTCTGGATCGCGCAACAGACCGAGTTCAGAGCTCTGGATTCAACAGGCGAACGCGCCTGATGATTCTGAGTGCAGTAGGTGTGCTAACCAGCACTTTAGTTGCCCTACAGCTCGAGTTCAGTAGAAAATACCGACAACGCGTTCAAGTTGACTCGAATAATACGAATAGGTTTGCGGACCTAGCTCGGCTAGCAGACCGAGTTTAGATCTATGGATTGAACAGGCGAACACGTCTGATTATTCTGAGTGCGATAGGCGTGCTTACCAGCACTGTAGCTGCCCTAGAGCTCGAGTTAAGTAGAAAATACCGACACCGCGTATCAAGTTGACTCGAATAATACAAACTGGTTTGCGAACCTAGCTCGGCTGACAGACCGAGTTCAGACCTCTCGGTTGAACAGGCGAACGCGCCTGATCATTCTGCATGCGTTAGCTGTGCTTACCAGCTCTGTAGCTGCCGTGGAGCTCGAGTTATGTTCAGAAAACCGTCAGCGCATATCAAGATGACTCGAAACGGCCGTTCCCGCCACCGTGCTTTTTGACCTTTAAAGTTACCCGATCGAGCTGAGATTAAGATGGAGAGCGGGAATAAGATCGAATATCACGGGAAAAAATACTAGAGCTCTAACGAATTGTCAAATTTCGAGAACGAAATTTTCAACCGAGCAAAAGTCACCAAAAGTTCCGTCGAGATTTGTCTTGCCAACTAGCTCTCCAGCGCGCCGGAATTACTCTTAGCTTCCAGCTATAACTAGCTAAGGGAAGCTCTACGAGTTACTTTGTCCTTTCTGGCCGGGTCGATGAACTAGCTCCACCCCGCGCCGGAATTCCTCTAGCTCATCGATGCCGAAGAGCTCTACGAGGTATTCTCAGGAAGCTTTACGAGTCCCTCGGCGGTAAGAAAGGTTGACGGTTTACCGCCGGCGCCCAGTTGCTGGAAGCATACGAGTAATTCCGGCGCGCTGGAGAGCTAGTTGGCAACAAAAATCCCGACGAAACTTAACTCGTTGAGCTTCCCCGAGCACTGGGCGCCGGCGGTAAACCGTCAACCTTTGTTTTTTTTGCGGACTTTGCGGTCGACTGTGCAGGCTTTCCAGCCTAGTCGGAAGCAAGAAGCGGGCGTATCGGGAGTAGGCGGATGCCTCGACGATCCAAACGATCAGAGGCGAAAGCCAACTCTTATAAGGAGGATGAGAGGTCAAGTACACACACACGGTGACCAACTCTTATGAGAAGGCGTGAATGAGCAATCACAATCACATCCCATCCTGTCCGAAATTCGCATGTACAACCCGCGGCAAGATTACAATCGTATGCTCAACGGCCGTGATCTCGGCATCAGTCACTGTTGAAGTTGGATCGATCGAGAATGCCGCACTATACACCTCCGTCCAAATAATCTCATGGCTGAGTGGTTGCCTTGAGGTCCTCGAAACCCGCCCAACATCGATCCAGCACCCGACCCCCACGCCGTCGCAAGAAACGCCACCGTCGAAACCAGCTCTGATGGCACAGACGCGAAACACCTGTTGTAACTGAGGGGCGTGGAGCCCAATCCTATCTCGAATCACTGGTGGCCCGACACGGGCCTCATGAGTGAGTACATCTGCACGCGTGTTCCATTCCCTAAATGTGTGGTCTACAACCTCCCTCCCCTGACAGGCAGGCCTAATTCCAAACTTCTGACACATATTGTCCAGTTGGTTTATCATTCTGTTGACCCTTTCCTGATACGTACGATTAAGCACCCTCCAGACACCCTGCAGCCAAGACACCACCAGAAGACTGTCCCCAGAAATGTACACAGGGATCCCAAATGAGTCGAGGTCGTACTCAACCTCCTTCATGTTTTGTAACGCAATTCGTTTGGCCATTTTGTCATTGAAAGCCGTAGTGCCCTCTTGAGCCCCATATGTGTGTAGGTCGTTTTGTGTGATAGTATGTACCTCCTGCAGGGCCCCACCTGTAGTACCGTACCCTTTTCTTTTCTGGAAATAACTCAGCATCGTCCGTGTACACATGTGTTCGCAGAACTGAACGTACGCAGCATCTGTCGGCACAAAGGTCTCCCACCACTTGAGTCCGTAGAATTCGCAGAAAGGAAATAACCAGCATCTCTGTCCGATAGCTCGACCTGAGCTGACGTGTCTCCTTTTCAGCTGCGAAGCCTCCTGGAAGTGGAATAACCCTCGCAGGCACTCAGACGCATCCGTCCTGAGTCTATCCCACAGTGGTCCATATGCGACCGTAGTCATGTGGTGGTCTCTCCACGTACGTTGTGTCGAAGATATTTCCTCATGAGAAGAAGTAAATAACATAGTAATGAAGGCAGCAGCATCCTTAGCGGAGTTCCAAACCATACGGAGAAATCGTTGCACCAAACTCGCAAATCCATAAGATCGAAACTGCTCTCTGGCCTCGTGGTACCTTCGGCGGTTCCAGTCCGCCATAGTCTCCTCCTCCCTCCTCGGCCGTCGGAACATACGGCACAGACACCATCCCTCGAAGGCATTGAGTGTGTGAAGCGAGGAAGTGTCCGCCGTACATGTCTCAAGACAATACAACGCCATACTCTGCACCTTGTCTTGATAACGACAAAATTTATCACGGACTGCTACCGCTCGGTTACGAAAGAAATCCGACTGTCCTATGAAACACGCACGAGCCTCCTTGATTCGATATTCAACATCGGGATGAGCAGGCACAAGGTACGTGGAGAAAATCTCATGACCCAATACTTTCATACTGCATACACGTCGAAGTCTAATTTCCTGATACATCGAGCACGCAGGTACACACAAATCCTCGCTGGCAAGTATGTGTCCGTCTCCGTCCACTCTCGCATTGACCCCACATGTCATGTACAACAAGCTGCTATCCTTCCATCTCATCCCCCAGTCATGTAGTGGTAGTGTTAGATCGTGCATCATCTGAGCCAACACAGTTGGGGATGCAGAGACGAGGTAGCAGTTGTCCGCCCACACAAAGTGGTTCACTATTGTCCGTCGCTCATACTCACCACAGACGCCCTCCAGCACATACCCCACTCCTTTACTGTCCCATTCCCGAAAAATTGGTCCCCACATGGCACATATGTTAAGGTTAAAGAGGAGAGGCCCCTCAGGGCCGCCCGTACGTATACAGACGTCCCAGTTGATGTCGTGAATTGCCATACCCTCAACAATTAACGATCCCGTAGTGCATACCAGCGGTGAGAGCAAAGCATACTGAAGATAGGCAGGAATATTGGCATGGCACATAGCACGCTTGGCATTCTGAAGACTGCAATGGTCGAATGCTTGTTTGATATCGGCGTTAGCGATATGGACCGTCTGATCCTTCCCCCAGATGTCCCCATGTTGAGCCAGAGCCTTGAGGGCCCCCACAATTTCAACCTTTGTTACCGCCGGGGGACTCGTAGAGCTTCCTGACAACATATACTGTCGGAAAAAATTGCAGAGAACGAATAGTTTTTCAGCCCAACTCGAGTATCAGACCGAGTTCAGACCTCTGAATGCGACAGACGGACGCGTCTGATGTCTCCGAATCGATTCCTGTGATTACCCTCCCTGCAGCCTCTCTACAGCCCGAATTAAGTGCAGAACGCCAAGAGTAGCTCTCAAGATGACTGGAAGAATACGCACAGTTTCGTGATTCTCGATCGCGCAACAGACCGAGTTCAGAGCTCTGGATTCAACAGGAGAACGCGCCTGATGATTCTGAGTGGGGTAGGTGTGCTTACCAGCACTGTAGCTGCTCTACAGCTCGAGTTAAGTAGAAAATACCGACAACGCGTACCAAGTTGACTCGAATAATACGAATAGGTTTGCGAACCTAGCTCGGTTTAACAGGCGAACGCGTCTGATCATTCTGAGTGCGATGGGAGTGCTTACCAGCACTGTAGCTGTCCTACAGCTCGAGTTAAGTAGAAAATACCGACAACGCGTATCAAGTTGACTCGAATAATAGAAACAGGTTTGCGGACCTAGCTCGGCTGACAATCCGAGTTCAGACCTCTGCTTTCAACAGGCGAACGCGCCTAATCATTCTGCATGCGTTAGCTGTGCTTACCAGCTCTGTAGCTGCCCTAGAGCTCGAGTTATGTTCAGAAAACCGTCAGCCCATATCAAGATGACTCGAAACGGCCGGTCCCGCCACCGTGCTTTTCGGCCTTCAAATTTACCCGATCGAGCTGAGATCAAGATGGCGAGCGGGAATAAGATCGAATATCACGGGAAAAAATACTAGAGCTCTAACGAATTGTCAAATTTCGAGAACGAAACTGGCGCCGGCGGTGAACCGTCAACTGGCGCCGGCGGTGAACCGTCAACCTGGTCACCGCCGGGAACCTCGTAGAGCTCATTTCTCGCGTAAGGCTGCTCGGAGTCGCAAGAGAGAGCTTCTAGAAGCATTTCTCGAAAAAAAAGAAAAAATCATTTTTTCGTGTCGACATGAAGATGGTTCCGCCAAGTGTTTTGATAGTAAGGGTGCGCCTAGAGAGCTCATACTAAGACAGAGAGGCCCTCATAATCGTTTACAGGTGCGAAAAATCTGCTTTCTCAAAATGAATTGTCAAATATCTTTCAAAAAATTGGAAAACCACCCAAAAGTTAACACTTTGTCCTTTCTGGCCGGGTCGACCAACTAGCTCCACCCCGCGCCGGAATTCCTCTAGCTCATCGATGCCGAAGAGCTCTACGAGGTACCTGGTCACCGCCGGGAACCTCGTAGAGCTCATTTCACGCGTAAGAGTGCTCGGAGTCGAAAGAGAGAGCTTCTGGAAGCATTTCTCGAAAGAGAGAAAAATTGATTTTTTTCGTGTCGACATGAAGACGGTTCCGCCAAGTGTTTTGATAGTAAAAGTGCGCCTACAGAGCTCATACTAAGACAGAGAGGCCCTCATAGTCGTTTACAGGTGCGAAAAATCTGCATTCTCAAAATGAATTGTTAAATATCTTTCAAAAAATTGCAAAATCACCCAAAAGTTAACACTTTGTCCTTTCTGGCCGGGTCGACCAACTGGGCGCCGGCGGTAAACCGTCAACCTTTTTTACCGCCGGGGGACTCGTAGAGCTTCCTGACAATATATAATGTGGGAAAGAATTTCAGAGAACGACTAGTTTTTCAGCCCAAGCGACTATAGACTTCTCAAGATGACTCTAACAAAACAAACGAACAGTTTTCGAATCGAGCTCGAGTATGAAACCGAGTTCAGACCTCTCAATGCGACAGGCGGACGCGTTTGATGTCTGCGGATCGGTTCCTGTGATTACCAGCTCTGGAGCCCCCCATACAGCCTGAGTTAAGTGCAGAAAACCGAGAGTACCTCTCAGGATGGCTCGAATAATAGAACAGTTTCGCGGATCTCGTTCGAGCAGCAGACCCAGTTCCGAGCTCTCGGTTCGACGAACGGACGCGCCTGATGTCTCGAAATCGATTCCTGTGACCAGCAGCACTGTAGCCCCCCAGCACGATTTAAGTACAGAAAACCGAGAGCACTTCTCAAGATGACTCGAACAATACCAATAGGTTCGCAAACCTAGCTCGAGGAGCAGGCCGGGTTGAGAGCTCTTGATTCGACACACGAACGCGCCTGATAATGGCCGGGTCGACCAACTGGGCGCCGGCGGTAAACCGTCAACCTTTCTTACCGCCGGGGGACTCGTAGAGCTTCCTGACAATATATACTGTGGGCAAAAAACTCCAAAGAACGACTATTTTGTAAGCCCAAGCGATTCCAGATCTTTCAAGATAACGCTAAAAAAAAAAACAGTTTCGCAACCCAGTTCGAGTATCAAAGCGAGTTCAGACCTCTGAATGCGACAGGCGGGCGCGTCTGATGTCTGCGAATCCACTCATGTGATCCCCAGCCCTGCAGCCCCCCTACAGCCCGAGTTAAGTGCAGAAAACCGATAGTATCGACTCGAATAATAGAATAGTTTCGCGGACCTAGTTCGAGCAGCAGACCGACCGAGCTCTGGAATCGACCGAAAGACGCGCCTGATGTGTGCAAATCGATATATGTGACCTGCAGCACTGTAGCCCTCCCACAGCACGAGTTCAGTGCAGAAAATTGAGAGCACGTCTCAAGATCATTCGGACAATACGAACAGTTTCGCGAACCTAGCTCAGGCAGCGGGCCGAGTTCAGAGCTCTCGGTTCAATAGACAGACGCGACTGATGATTCCCCATCGATGTCTGTCACGATAAGCCCTGTAGCTGCCCTACAGCTCGAGTTAAGTAGAGAAAACCGAGAGCGTCTATCAAGATGACTCGAACAATACGAATAGGTTTGCGAACCTAGCTCGGCTAGCAGACCGAGTTCGGACTTCTAGATTCAACAGGCGAACGCGCGTGATGATTCTGAGTGCGAAAGGTGTGCTTACCAGCACTGTAGCTGCCCTAAAGCTCGAGTTGAGTACAGAAAGCCGAGAGTGTCTATCAAGATGACTCGAATAATACGAATAGGTTTGCGGACTTAGCTCGGCTGCCAGACCGAGTTCAGACCTCTGGATTCAACAGGCGAACGCGCCTGATCATTCTGAGTGCGATAGCTGTGCTGACCAGCTCTGTAGCTGCCCTACAGCTCGAGTTAAGTACAAAATACCGACAGCGCGTATCAAGATGACTCGAAACGGCCGTTCCCGCCTGCCTGCTTTTTGGCCTTCAAAGTTACCCGATCGAGCTGAGATCAAGATGGCGAGCGGGAATAAGATCGAATATCATGGGAAAAAATACTAGAGTTCTAACGAATTGTCAAATTTCGAGAACCAAATTTTCAACCGACCAAAAGTCACCAAAAGGTCCGTCGAGATTTTTCTTGCCAACTGGCGCCGGCGGTGAACCGTCAACCTGGTCACCGCCGGGAACCTCGTAGAGCTCATTTCACGCGTAAGAGTGCTCGAAGTCGAAAGAGAGAGCTTCTGGAAGCATTCTTCGCAAAACAAAAAAAAAAAAAAAAAAAAAACGCGTCGATACGAAGATGGTTCCGCCAAGTGTTTTGATAGTAAAAGTGCGCCTACAGAGCTCATACTAAGAGAGAGAGGCCCTCGTGGTCGTTTACAGGTGCGAAAAATCTGCTTTCTCAAAATGAATTGTCAAATATCTTTCAAAAAATTGCAAAACCACCCAAAAGTTAACACTTTGTCCTTTCTGGCCGGGTCGACCAACTAGCTCCACCCCGCGCCGGAATTCCTCTAGCTCATCGATGCCGAAGAGCTCCACGAGGTACTAGCTCCACCCCGCGCCGCAATTCTCTAGCTCATCGATGCCGAAGAGCTCTACGAGGTATCTGAAACCCTCAGCTCTCCAAGGAGCTACTTGTAAGCGTCCAAAACCCGGATAGCGAAGCCAAGCGCGGAACGCCGCACGGGGACCTCTGCCAGGCCGCCTGAAACGACTGGGCGCCGGCGGTAAACCGTCAACCTTGGTTACCGCCGGGGACTCGTAGAGCTTCCTACCTTGACGTTAGTTGAGAAACCGCGCATTCAACATTCCGACTTATAGTGAATATTTGTTGACCTCTGAATGCGACAGGCGGGCGCGTCTGATGCCTGCGAATCGACTTCTGTCATTGCCAGCCCTGCCGCCCCCCTACAGGCCCGAGGTAGGTGCAGAAAAGCGACAGCACCTTTGAGAATGACTCGAACAATATAGAAGTTGTGCCGATCTAATTTGGGCAGCAGACCGAGTTCCAAGCTCTGGATCTAACAGGCGAACGAACGCGCCTGATGATTCTGAGAGCGATAGATGTGCTTACGAGCACAGTAGCTGCCCTGCATCTCGAATTAAGTACAAAATACCCACCACCCGTATCAAGTTGACTCGAATAATACGAATAGGTTTGCGGACGTAGCTCGGCTAGCAGACCGAGTTCAGACCTAATGATTCGACAGGCGAACTCGCCTGATGATTCTCAGTGCGATAGGTGTGCTTACCAGCACTGCAGCTGCCCTGAATCTCGAATTAAGTACAAAATACCCACCACACGTATCAAGTTGACTCGAATAATACGAATAGGTTTGCGGACGTAGCTCGGCTAGCAGACCGAGTTCAGACCTATGGATTCAAGAGGCGAACGCGCCTGATCATTCTGAGTGCGATAGGTGTGCTTACCAGCACTGCAGCTGCCCTACAGCTCGAGTTAAATAGAAAATGCCGACAACGCGTATCAAGTTGACTCGAATAATACGAATAGGTTTGCGAACATAGCTCGGCTAGCAGACCGAGTTCAGACCTATGGATTCAACAGGCGAACGCGCCTGATGATTCTGAGTGCGATGGGTGTGTTTACCAGCACTGTAACTGCCCTAAAGCTCGAGTTAAGTAAAAAATACCGACAACGCGTATGAAGTTGACTCGAATAATACGAATAGGTTTGCGGACCTAGCTCGGCTAGCAGACCGAGTTCAGATCTACGGGTTCAACAGGCGAACGCGCCTGATGATTCTGGGTGCGATAGTCGTGCTTACCAGCTCTGTAGCTGTCCTAGAGCTCGAGTTAAGTACAAAATACCGACAATGCGTATCAAAATGACTCTAAACGGCCGTTCCCGCCAGTGTGCTTTTTGGCAGTAAAACGTGCCCGATCGAGCTGAGATCAAGATGGCGAGCGGGAATAAGATCGAATATCACGGGAAAAAATACTAGAGCTCTAACGAATTGTCAAATTTCGAGAACAAAATTTTCAACCGACCAAAAGTTGTGAAAAGTTCAGTTCTTTTTTTTCGAGCCAACTAGCTCTCCAGCGCGCCGGAATTACTGGGCGCCGGCGGTAAACCGTCAACCTTGGTTACCGCCGGGGAACTCGTAGAGCTTCCAAGCTGAGAAAACCGAGAGCAGCTACCAACATTCGGACTCATAGTGAATATTGTTTGACCTCTGAATGCGACAAGCGGACGCGTCAGACCGAGTTCAGACCTCTGAATGCGACAGGCGGGCGCGTCTGATATCTGCGAATACACTCATGTGATTACCAGCCCTGCAGCCCCTCTACAGCCCAAGTTAAGTGGAGGAAACCGAGAGCATCTCTCAGGATGACTCGAATAATATAATAGTTTCGCAGACCTGTTTCGAGCAGCAGACCAAGTTCTGAGCTCGCGAATCGACCAACGAACGCGCCTGATGTGTGCAAATCGATTTCTTTGACCCGCAGCACTGTAGCCCTCCCGCAGCACGAGTTGAGTGCAGAAAATTGAGAGCAATGTTCACGATGATTCGACGAAAAGTTTCGCGAACCGAGCTCGCACAGCAGGCCGAGTTCAGTGCTCTCGATACAACAGACAAACGCGCCCAATAATCCTCAATCGATTTATGCGGCTGTAGGCTCTGTAGCTGCCTACAGCTCGAGTTAAGTACAGAACATACCGAGAGCGTGTGTGAAGATGACTCGAATAATAAGAATAGATTTGCGGACCTAACTCGGCTAGCAGACCGAGTTCAGACCTCTGGAGTCAAGAGGCGAACGCGTCTGATGATTCTGAGTGCGATAGCTGTGCTTGCCAGCACTGTAGCTGCCCTGCAGCTCGGATTAAGTACAAAATACCCACCACGCGTATCAAGTTCAATCGAATAATACGAATATGTTTGCGGACCTAGCTCGGCTAGCAGACCGAATTCACACCTCTGGAGTGAAGAGGCGAACGCGCCTAATAATTCTGAGCACAAAAGGTGTGCTTACCAGCACTGTAGCCCCCCCACAGCTCGAGCTAAGTAGAAAATACCGACAATGCGTATTAAGTTGACTCGAATAATACAAATAGGTTTGCGGACCCAGCTCGGCTAGCAGAGCGAGTTCAAACCTCTGGATTCAACAGGCGAACGCGCCTGATGATTCTGAGTGCGATAGCTGTGCTTACCAGCTCTGTAGCTGTCCTACAGCTGGAGTTAAGTACAAAATACCGACAACGCGTATCAAGATGACTCGAAACGGCCGTTCCCGCCAGTGTGCTTTTTGGCAGTAAACGGTACCCGATCGAGCTGAGATCAAGATGGCGAGCGGGAATAAGATCGAATATCACGAGAAAAAAAAACTAGAGTTGAAACGAATTGTTGAATTTCGAGAACAAAACTGGGCGCCGGCGGTAAACCGTCAACCTTTGTTACCGCCGGGGGACTCGTAGAGCTTCCTGACAACATATAATGTCGAAGAAAATTGCAGAGAACGAATAGTTTTTCAGCCCAACTCGAGTATCAGACCGAGTTCGGACCTCTGAATGCAGCAGACAGAGGCGTCTGATGTCTCCGAATCGATTCCTGTGATTACCCGCCCTGCAGCCCCCCTACAGCCCGAGCTAAGTGCAGAACGCCGACAGTAGCTCTGAAGATGACTGGAAGAATACGAACAGTTTCGTGATTCTAGATCGCGCAGCAGACGGAGTTCAGAGCTCTGAATTCAACAGGCGAACGCGCCTGATTATTCTGAGTGCGATGGGCGTGCTTACCAGCACTGTAGCTGCCCTACAGCTCGATTAAAGTAGGAAATACCGACAACGCGTATCAAGTTGACTCGAATAATACGAATAGGTTTGCGGACCTAGCTCGGCTAGCAGACCGAGTTCAAACCTATGAATTCAACAGGCGAGCGCGCCTGATTATTCTGAGTTCGATAGGTGTGCTCACCAGCACTGTAGCTGCTCTACAGCTCGAGTTAAGTAGAAAATACCGACAACGCGTATCAAGTTGACTCGAATAATACGAATAGGTTTGCGAAGCTAGCTCGGCTAGCAGACCGAGTTCAGACCTGTGAATTGAACAGACGACCGCGCCTGATCATTCTTCGTGCGATAGGCGTGCTTACCAGCACTGTAGCTGGCCTACAGCTCGAGTTAAGTAGAAATACCGACAACGCGTATCAAGTTGACTCGAATAATACGGATAGGTTTGCGGACCTAGCTCGGCTAGCAGACCGAGTTCAGCCCTATGGATTCAACAGGCGAACGCGCCTGATGATTCTGAGTGCGATAGCTGTGCTTACAAGCTCTGTAGCTGCCCTACAGCTCGAGTTAAGTACAAAATACCGACAGCGCATATCAACATGACTCGAAACGGCCGTTCCCGCCAGAGTGCTTTTTGGCCTTCAAAGTTACCCGATCGAGCTGAGATCAAGATGGCGAGCGGGAATAAGATCGAATATCACGGGAAAAAATACTAGAGCTCTAACGAATGTCAAATTTCGAGAACGAAATTTTCAACCGACCAAAAGTCACAAAAGTTCCGTCGAGATTTTTCTTGCCAACTAGCTCTCCAGCGCGCCGGAATTACTCTTAGCTTCCAGCTATAACTAGCTAAGGGAAGCTCTACGAGTTATTTTCAATCGACCAAAAGTTGTGAAAAGTTCAGTTCTTTTTTTTCGAGCCAACTAGCTCTCCGGCGCGAACTGGAACCGGCGGTAAACCGTCAACCAGATTACCGCCGGGGCCCTCGTAGAGCTCTTTTCTCGCACGGCCCTGCTCGCTACATATACAGGTAGCCTCTGGAAGAAAATCCCAGAAAACTCGAAAAAACACGTTTTTATGTTTTTATCCGGAGATGGTTTCGCCAAGTGTTTTGATAGTAATACTACACCTACAGACCTGAGAATTCATTCGCGAACGCGAAATAACTCACTACAGGTGCGAAAAATACCAGATCTCAAAACGAATGTTCAAATCTCTCACGAAGTTTGTCCAACCGACCCAACTGGCGCCGGCGGTAAACCGTCAACCTGGTCACCGCCGGGAACCTCGTAGAGCTCCTAACACGCGTAAGAGTGCACAGTATCAAACGAGAGGGATTCTGGAAACATTTCTTGGAGAAGGGAAAACGATTTTTTTCATGTCGACATGAAGTTGGTTTCGCCAAGTGTTTTCATAGTAAAAGTGCATGTAGAGGGCTCATATTAAGACGCTGAGGCCCTCATGATCGTCTACAGGTGCGAAAAATCTGCTTTCTCAAAATAAATGGTCAAATATCTTTCAAAAAATCGCAAACCCAACCAAAAATTACCACATTGTCCGTTCTGGCCGGGTGGGCCAACTAGCTCCACCCCGCGCCGGAATTCCTCTAGCTCATCGGTGACGAAGAGCTCTACGAGGTAAGTTCGCACATTGTCCGTCGGGGCCAGGTCGGCCAACTGGGCGCCGGCGGTAAACCGTCAACCTTTCTTACCGCCGGGGGACTCGTAGAGCTTCCTGACAATATATAATGTGGAAAAGAATTTCAGCGAACGACTAGTTTTTCATCCCAAGCGATCATAGACCTCTCAAAGATGACTCTAACAAAACGAATAAACAGTTTTTGAATCGAGCTCGAGTATGAAACCGAGTTCAGACCTCTGAATGCGACAGGCGGACGCGTCTGATGTCTGCGGATCGATTCCTGTGATTACCAGCTCTGCAGCCCCCATACAGCCTGAGTTAAAGTGCAGAAAACCGAGAGTCTCAGGATGACTCGAATAATACAACAGTTTCGCGGATCTCGTTCGAGCAGCAGACCGAGTTCCGAGCTCTCGGTTCGACGAACGGACGCGCCTGATGTCTCGGAATCGATTCCTGTGACCAGCAGCACTGTAGCCCTCCCCCAGCACGATTTGAGTACAGAAAACCGAGAGCATTTCTCGAGATGACTCGAACAATACCAATGGGTTCGCGAACCTAGCTCGAGGAGCAGGCCAAGTTCAGAGCTCTTGGTTCAACAGACGAACGCGCCTGATCATTCTCAATCGATTTCTGTGATTATCAGCCCTGTGGCTGCCCTACAGATCGAGCGAAGTACGAAAAACCGAGAGTGTATGCTACAATGACTCGAATAATACGAATAGGTTTCTGACCCTAGCTCGGCTAGCAGACCGAGTTCAGACCTCTGGATTCAACAGGCGAACGCGCCTGATCATTCTGAACGCATTAGCTGTGCTGACCAGCTCTGTAGTTGTCCTGAAGCTCGAGTTATCTTGAGAAAACCGTCAGCGCGTATCAAGATGACTCGAAACGGCCGTTCCCGCCTGCCTGCTTTTTGGCCTTCAAAGTTACCCGATCGAGCTGAGATCAAGATGGCGAGCGGGAATGAGATCGAATATCATGAGAAAAAATACTAGAGCTCAAACGAATTGTCAAATTTCGAGAACAAAATTTTCAACCGACCAAAAGTCAGCAAAAGGTCCGTCGAGACCTGGCGCCGGCGGTGAACCGTCAACCTGGTCACCGCCGGGAACCTCGTAGAGCTCCTAGCAGGCGTAGGAGTGCTCAGCATCAAAAGCGGGGGCATCTGGAAGCATTTCTCGAAAAAGAGAAAACATGATTTTTTTCATGTCGATACGAAGATGGTTGCGCCAAGTGTTTTCATAGTGAGAGTGCGCCTAGAGAGCTCATATTAAGACAGAAAGGCCCTCATATTCGTTTACAGGTGCGAAAAATCTGCTTTCTTAAAATGAATTGTCAAATATCTTTCAAAAATTCGCAAGACCACCCAAAAGTTGTCACATTGTCCGCCTCGGCCGGGTGGGCCAACTGGGCGCCGGCGGTAAACCGTCAACCTTGGTTACCGCCGGGGGACTCGTAGAGCTTCCTGACAACATATACTGTCGGAGAAAATTGCAGAGAACGAATAATTTTTCAGCCGATTTCGAGTATCAGACCAAGTTCAGACATCTGAATGCGACAGACGGACGCGTCTGATCTCGCCGAATCGATTCCTGTGATTACCCGCCCTGCAGCCTCCCTACAGCCCGAATTAAGTGCACAACGCCGACAGTAGCTCTTAAGATGACTGAAGAATACCAACAGTTTCGTGATTCTGGGTCGCGCAACAGACCGAGTTCAGAGCTCTGGATTCAACAGGCGAACGCGCCTGATGATTCTGAGTGCGGTAGGTGCGCTTACCAGCACAGCATCTGCCCTACAACTCGAGTTAAGTAGAAAATACCGAAAACGCGTATCAAGTTGAGTCGAATAATACGAATAGGTTTGCGGACCTAGCTCGACTAGCAGACCAAGTTTCGACCTATGGATTCGACAGGCGAACGCGTCTGATCATTCTGAGTGCGATATGAGTGCTTACCAGCACTGTAGCTGCCCTACGGCTCGAGTTAGGTAGAAAATACCGAGAGCGCGTATCAAGTTGACTCGAATAATACAAACAGGTTTGCGGACCTAGCTCGGCTGACAGACCGAGTTCAGACCTCTGGATTCAACAGGCGAACGCGCCTGATCATTCTGCATGCAATAGCTGCTTACCAGCTCTGTAGCTGCCCTAGAGCTCGAGTTATGTTCATAAAACCGACAGCGCATATCAAGATGACTCGAAACGGCCGATCCCGCCAGAGTGCTTTTTGGCCTTCAAAGTTACCCGATCGAGCTGAGATCAAGATGGCGAGCGGGAATAAGATCGAATATCACGGGAAAAAATACTAGAGCTCTAACGAATTGTCAAATTTCGAGAACAAAATTTTCAACCGACCAAAAGTCACCAAAAGTTCCGTCGAGATTTTCTTGCCAACTAGCTCTCCAGCGCGCCGGAATTACTCTTAGCTTCCAGCTATAACTAGCTAAGGGAAGCTCTACGAGTTACTAGCTCCACCCCGCGCCGGAATTCCTCTAGCTCATCGATAACGAAGAGCTCTACGAGGTATTTTTCTTGCCAACTAGCTCTCCAGCTCCCCGGAATTACTGGCGCCGGCGGTGAACCGTCAACCTGGTCACCGCCGGGAACCTCGTAGAGCTCCTTGAATCCGTGAGAACGCTCAGCATCAAAGCGGGAGCTTCTGGGAGCTTTTCTACAAAAACTACAAGTTGAGATTTTTTCGGAGTCAACATGAAGTCGGTTCCTTCAGTGAACTGGTACTGAAAATGACTCTAGATGGCGAGTCTGATCAGGGAACTAAGTTTTATATCTCCATGCTCGGAGTAAAATCTGCTTTTTCAAAATGAATTGTCAAATATCTTTCAAAAAATTGCAAAACCACCCAAAAGTTGTCACATTGTCCGCCTCGGCCGGCTGGACCAAAGTTCTCACTCCCAGCGAAGCTATTCATTGAAGTCTCGCGCTCTCAGTGAGAGCGCGAGACCATTCTGCGTCGACAAACATGCACCAGAACTCTCTAGGTCACCCGTAGATCGATATAAATTAGAAAAAAAATCATCCGACACAAAAAATACAAAATTGTACAAATCGATATTTTTCATTGATTTTGAAAATTCTAATCAATTTGGGCACTCTCGAGGCTCCCATTCGATGTCTCGCTTGTCGCTACTTCGATTGGAATGTACCTGGCATGCATAGCATGCACTCAGCTCGAGTTATCATCGAAACACCGTTCGCAACACGCATACATAGAGACAGTATTTCGAGCATAACTCCTGACTCAGCCATTTCTAGGAACTCTCGAGCTTCCAGTGTGACGCGCCAGATCATTCTGTATCGACTGGTGTGCGTGAGAGGTCTGCAGCTTGCTGACAGCTCGAGTTAAGTAAAGCCAACCACCGTCACCTGCCAAACTGCACTGCAGGCAAAGTCGGTTCCTGCACGTCTTTTGACAGTAATATTGCCCCAAGAGCCCTGAAAATTTTACCAGCAGGTGCGCCATAGCTTACTGTATGTGAGAAAAATCCGTTTTCTGAAAACGAATTGTCAACTGGGCGCCGGCGGTAAACCGTCAACCTTTCTTACCGCCGGGGGACTCGCAGAGCTTCCTGACAATATATAATGTGGAAAAGAATTTCAGAGAACGACTAGTTTTTCAGCCCAAGCGATTATAGACTCTAACAAAACAAACGAACAGTTTTCCAATCGAGCTCGAGTATGAAACCGAGTTCAGACCTCTGAATGCGACAGGCGGACGCGTCTGATGGCTGCGGATCGATTCCTGTCATTACCAGCTCTGCAGCCCCCCATACAGCCTGAGTTAAGTGCAGAAAACCGAGAGTACCTCTCAGGATGACTCGAATAATACAACAGTTTCGCGGATCTCGTTCGAGCAGCAGACCGAGTTCCGAGCTCTCGGTTCGAGAACGACGCGCCTGAAAATGTCCCTCGAAATCGATTCCTGTGACCAGCCACTGTAGCCCTCCCCTAGCACGATTTACGTACGGAAAACCGAAAGCACTTCTCAAGATGACTCGAACAATACGAATAGGTTCGCGAACTTAGCTCGGGGAGCAAGCCGAGTTCAGAGCTCTTGATTCAACAGACGAACGCGCCTGATAATTCTCAATCGATTTCTGTGATTATCAGCTCTGTGGCTGCCCTACAGATCGAGTTAAGTACGAAAAACCGAGAGCGTCTGCTACAATGACTCGAATAATACGAATAGGTTTGCGACCCTAGCTCGGCTTGGGTCGGCTAGCAGACCGAGTTCAGACCTCTGGATTCAACAGGCGAACGCGCCTGATCATTCTGAATGCATTAGCTGTGCTGACCAGCTCTGTAGATGTCCTGAAGCTCGAGTTATCTTGAGAAAACCGACAGCGCGTATCAAGATGACTCAAAACGGCCGTTCCCGCCTGCCTGCTTTTTGGCCTTCAAAGTCACCCGATCGAGCTGAGATCAAGATGGCGAGCGGGAATAAGATCAAATATCATGGGAAAAAATACTAGAGCTCTAACGAATGGTCAAATTTTGAGAACGAAATTTTCAACCGACCAAAAGTCAGCAAAAGGTCCGTCGAGATTTTTCTTGCCAACTAGCTCTCCAGCTCCCCGGAATTACTCTTAAGCTTCTAGCAATAACTGGCGCCGGCGGTGAACCGTCAACCTGGTCACCGCCGGGAACCTCGTAGAGCTCCTTGAATCCGTGAGAAAGCTCAGCATCAAAGCGGGAGCTTCTGGGAGCTTTTCTACAAAAACTTCAAGTTGAGATTTTTTCGGAGTCAACATGAAGTCGGTTTCTTCAAGTGAACTGGTACTGAAAATGACTCTAGATGGCCGAGCTGATCAGGGAACGAAGTTTATATCTCAATGCTCGGAGTAAAAATCTGCTTTTTCAAAATGAATTGTCAAATATCTTTCAAAATATTGCAAAACCACCCAAAAGTTGTCACATTGTCCGCCTCGGCCGGCTGGACCAAAGTTCTCACTCCCAGCGAAGCTATTCATATGAAAGTCTCGCGCTCTCAGTGAGAGCGCGAGACCATTCTGCGTCGACAAAAATGCACCAGAACTCTCTAGGTCACCCATAGATCGATATAAATTAGAAAAAAATCATCCGACACAAAAAATATAAAATTGTACAAATCGATATTTTTCATTGATTTTGAAAATTCTAATCAATTTCGGCACTCTCGAGGCTCCCATTCGATGTCTCGCATGTCGCTACTTCGATTGGAATGTACCTGGCATGCATAGCATGCACTCAGCTCGAGTTATCATCGAAACACCGTTCGCAACACGCATACATAGAGACAGTATTTCGAGCATAACTCCTGACTCAGCCATTTCTAGGAACTCTCGAGCTTCCAGTGTGACGCGCCAGGTCATTATGCATCGACTGGTGTGCGTGAGAGGTCTGTAGCTTGCTGACAGCTCGAGTTAAGTAAAGCCAACCACCGTCACCTGCCAAACTGCACTGCAGGCAAAGTCGGTTCCTGCAAGTCTTTTGGCAGTAATATTGCCCCTAGAGCCCTGAAAATTTTACCAGCAGATGCGCCATAGCTTATTGTAGGTAGAAAAAATCCAACTTATGAAAACGAATTGTCAAATCTTGCACAATGTTCCAAAAACCGACCCCAGGTTAACACATTGTCTCTTTTGGTCGGGTCGGCCAACTAGCTCCACCCTGCGCCCGAATTCCTCTTAGCTCATCTCGTCGAAGAGCTCTACGAGGTACTTGCTAAGGGAAGCTCTACGAGTTAATCTTGCATTTCAAAAACCGACCCCAGGTTAACACATTGTCTCTTTTGGTCGGGTCGGCCAACTAGCTCCACCCTGCGCCCGAATTCCTCTTAGCTCATCTCGTCGAAGAGCTCTACGAGGTATTACTGGGCGCCGGCGGTAAACCGTCAACCTTTCTTACCGCCGGGGGACTCGTAGAGCTTCCTGACAGTATATAGTGTGGGAAAAAATCCAGAGAACGACTAGTTTTAGCCCAAGCAATTTCAGACCTCTCAAGATGACTCTAACAAAAGAACAAACAGTTTCGCAACCCAGTGAGTATCAGACCGAGTTCAGACCTCTCAATGCGACAGACGCGTCTGATGTCTGCGAATCGACTCATGTGATTACCAGCCCTGCAGCCCCCCTGCAGCCCGAGTTAAGTGCAGAAAACCGAGAGCATCTCTCAGGGTGACTCGAATAATAGGATAGTTTCGCGGACCTGTTTCGAGCAGCAGAACAAGTTCTGAGCTCTCGAATCGACCAACGAACGCGTCTTATGTGTGCAAATCGATTTCAATGACCCACAGCACTGTAGCCCTCCCCCAGCACGAGTTGAGTGCAGGAAAATGAGAGCACTGTTTACGATGATTCGGACAATTCGAATAGTTTCGCGAACCTAGCTCGGGCAGCAGGCCGAGTTCAGAGCTCTCGATACAACAGACACACGCGCCTGATAATTATCAATCGATTTCTGTAACTACAGGCTCTGTAGCTGCCCTACAGCTCGAGTTGAGTACAGAAAACCGAGAGCGTTTGTGAAGATGACTCGAATAATACGAATAGATGTGCGGACCTAGCTCGGCTAGCAGACCGATTTCAGACCTCTGGATTCAACAGGCGAACGCGCCTGATGATTCTGAGTGTGATGCGTGTGTTTACCAGCACTGTAGCTGCCCTAGAGCTCGAGTTAAGTAGAAAATACCGACAACGCGTATCAAGTTGACTCGAATAATACGAATAGGTTTGCGGACCTAGCTCGGCTAGCAGATCGAGTTCAGACCTATGGATTGAACAGGCGAACGCGCCTGATGATTCTGAGTGCGATAGGTGTGCTTACCAGCACTGTAGCTGCCCTACAGCTCGAGCTAAGTAGAAAATACCGACAACGCGTATCAAATTGACTCGAATAATACGAATAAGTTTCCGGACCTAGCTCGGCTCACAGACCGAGTTCAGACCTCTGGGTTCAACAGGCGAATGCGCCGGATGATTCTGAGTGCAATAGGTGTGCTTACCAGCTCTCTAGCTCCCCTAGAGTTTGAGTTATGTTCAGAAAACCGACAGCGCGTATCAAGATGACTCGAAACGGCCGTTCCCGCCTGTGCGCTTTTTGGCCTTCAAAGTTACCCGATCGAGCTGAGATCAAGATGGCGAGCGGGGATAAGATCGAATATCATGAGAAAAAATACTAGAGCTCTAACGAATTGTGAAATTTTAAGAACAAAACTGGCGCCGGCGGTGAACCGTCAACCTGGTCACCGCCGGGAACCTCGTAGAGCTCCTTGCACGTGAGAAAGCTCAGAATCAAACCGAAGAGCTTATGGGAGCTTTTCCAGAAAAACGTAAAATTAAGATTTTTTCGGAGTCAACATGAAGTCGGTTCCCGGAAGTCAACTGATACTAAAACTGCCTCTAGAGAGCTGAGCTGCTGAGGAAACAAAGTTTATATCCTAATGCTCGGCGTAAAAATCTGCTTTCTCAAAATGAATTGTCAAATATATTTCAAAAAATCGCAAAACCACCTAAAAGTTGTCACATTGTCCTTTCTGGCCGGGTGGGCCAACTAGCTTCAACCCGCGCCGGAATTCCTCTAGCTTATCGATGACGAAAAGCTCTACGAGGTATTTTCAACCGACCAAAAGTCACCAAAAGGTCCGTCGAGATTTTTCTTGCCAACTAGCTCTCCAGCTCCCCGGAACTGGGCGCCGGCGGTAAACCGTCAACCTTTGTTACCGCCGGGGGACTCGTAGAGCTTCCTGACAACACATAATGTCAAAAAAAATTGCAGAGAACGAATAATTTTTCAGCCCAACTCAAGTATCAGACCGAGTTCGGACCTCTGAATGCGACAGACAGACGCGTTTCATGTCTCCGAATCGATTCATGTTATTAACCGCCCTGCAGCCCCCCTGCAGCCCGAGTTAGGTGCAGAACGGCGACAGTAGCTGTCAAGATGACTGGAAGAATACGAACAGTTTCGTGAGTCTGGATTGCGCAGCAGACCGAGTTCAGAGCTCTGGATTCAACAGGCGAACGCGCCTGATTATTCTGAGTGTGATAGGTGTGCTCACCAGCACTGTAGCTGGCCTGCAGCTCGAGTCAAGGAGAAAATACCGACAACGCGTATCAAGTTGACTCGAATAATACGAATAGGTTTGCGGACCTAGCTCGGCTTGCAGACCGAGTTCAGACCTATGGATTCAACAGGCGAGCGCGCCAGATGATTCTGCATGCGATGGGTGTGCCCACCAGCACTGTAGCTGTCCTACAGCTCGAGTTAAGTAGAAAATACCGACAACGCGTATCAAGTTGACTCGAATAATACGAATAGGTTTGCGGACCTAGCTCGTCTTGCAGACCGAGTTCAGACCTATGGATTCAACAGGCGAGCGCGCAAGATGATTCTGCATGCGATGGGTGTGCCCACCAGCACTGTAGCTGCCCTACAGCTCGAGTTAAGTTGAAAATACCGACAACGCGTTCAAGTTGACTCGAATAATACGAATAGGTTTGCGGACTAGCTCGGCTAGCAGACCGAGTTCAGGCCTCTGGATTGAACAGGCGAACGCGCCTGATCATTCTGCATGCATTAGCTGTGCTTACCAGCTCTGTAGCTGCCCTAGAGCTCGAGTTATGTTCGAAAAACCGACAGCGCGTATCAAGATGACTCGAAACGGCCGTTCCCGCCACCGTGCTTTTTGGCCTTCAAAGTTTCCCGATCGAGCTGAGATCAAGATGGCGAGCGGGAATAAGATCGAATATCACGGGAAAAAATACTAGAGCTCTAACGAATTGTCAAATTTCGAGAACAAAATTTTCAACCGAGCAAATGCCGTCAAAAGTTCCGTCGAGATTTTTCTTGCCAACTGGGCGCCGGCGGTAAACCGTCAACCTTGGTTACCGCCGGGAGACTCGTAGAGCTTCCTGACAACATATACTGTCGGAAAAAATTACAGAGAACGAATAGTTTTTCAGCCGAGTTCGAGTATCAGACCGAGTTCAGACATCTGAATGCGACAGACGGACGCGTCTGATCTTGAGGACTCGATTCCTGTGATTACCCGCCCTGCAGCCTCCCTACAGCCCGAATTAAGTGCAGAACGCCGACAGTAGCTCTCAAGATGACTGCGAACAGTTTCATGATTCTGGATCGCGGAACAGACTGAGTTCAGAGCTCTGGATTCAACAGGCGAACGCGCCTGATGATTCTGAGTGCGATACGTGTGCTTACCAGCACTATAGCTGCCCTACAGCTCGAGTTAAGTAGGAAGTATCGACAACACGTATCAAGTTGACTCGAATAATACAAACAGGTTTGCGGACCTAGCTCGGCTCACAGACCGAGTTCAGACCTCTGGATTCAATAGCCGAACGCGTATGATGATTCTGAGTGCGAAAGAGTGCTTACCAGCGCTGTAGCTGCCCTACAGCTCGAGTTAAGTAGAAAATACCGACAACGCGCTCAAGTTCACTCAAATAATATTAACAGGTTTGCGGACCTAGCTCGGCTCACAGACCGAGTTCAGACCTCTGAGTTCAACAGGCGAACGCGCCTGATCATTCTGCATGCATTACCTGTGCTTGCCAGCTCTGTAGCGGCCCTAGAACTCGAGTTATGTTCAGAAAACCGACAGCGCGTATCAAGATGACTCGAAACGGCCGATCCCGCCAGCGAGCTTTTTGGCCTTCAAAGTTACCCGATCGAGCTGAGATCAAGATGGCGAGCGGGAATAAGATCGAATATCATGGGAAAAATTACTAGAGCTCTAACGAATGGTCAAATTTCGAGAACAAAATTTTCAACCGACCAAAAGTCAGCAAAAGGTCCGTCGAGATTTTTCTTGCCAACTGGGCGCCGGCGGTAAACCGTCAACCTTTCTTACCGCCGGGGGACTCGTAGAGCTTCCTGACAATATATAATGTGGGAAAGAATTTCAGAGAACGACTAGTTTTCCAGCCCAAGCGATTATAGACCTCTCAAGATGACTCTAACAAAACAAACGAACAGTTTTCCAATCGAGCTCGAGTATGAAACCGAGTTCATACCTCTGAATGCGACAGGCGGACGCGTCTGATGTCTGCGGATCGATTCCTGTGATTACCAGCTCTGCAGCCCCCCATACAGCCAGAGTTAAGTGCAGAAAACCGAGAGTAGCTTTTAGGATGACTCGAATAATACAATAGTTTCGCGGATCTCGTTCGAGCAGCAGACCGAGTTCCGAGCTCTCGGTTCGACGAACGGACGCGCCTGGTGTCTCGAAATCGATTCCTGTAACCAGCAGCACGGTAGCCCTCCCCCAGAACGATTCAAGTACAGAAAACCGAGAGCACTTCTCAAGATGACTCGAACAATACCAATAGGTTCGCGAACCTAGCTCGGGAAGCAGACCGAGTTCAGAGCTCTTGATTCAACAGACGAACGCGCCTGATAATTCTCAATCGATTTCTGTGATTATCAGCTCTGTGGCTGCCCTACAGATCGAGTTAAGTACGAAAAACCGAGAGCGTCTGCTACAATGACTCGAATAATACAAATAGGTTTGCGACCCTAGCTCGGCTAGCAGACCGAGTTCAGACCTCTGGATTCAACAGGCGAACGCGCCTGATCACAATGCATTGGCTGTGCTGAACAGCTCTCTAGTTGTCCTGAAGCTCAGGTTATCTTGAGAAAACCGACAGCGCGTATCAAGATGACTCGAAACGGCCGTTCCCGCCCCCCTGCTTTTTGGCCTTCAAAGTTACCCGATCGAGCTGAGATCAAGATGGCGAGCGGTAATGAGATCGAATATCATGGGAAAAAATACTAGAGCTCTAACGAATGGTCAAATTTTGAGAACGAAATTTTCAACCGACCAAAAGTCATCAAAAGGTCCGTCGAGATTTTTCTTGCCAACTAGCTCTCCAGCGCTCCAGAACTGGCGCCGGCGGTGAACCGTCAACCTAGTCACCGCCGGGAACCTCGTAGAGCTCCTTTCACTGGTAAGAGTGCAGAGAATCGACACAGAATCGAAAACTTGAGATTTTTCGACGCACGTAGAGACGGTGTTCCGCCCATATCTCCTGAGGCAGCTATTTTTGAAGACCCTCGCGCTTCCACTGGGATGCGTCAGATCATTCAGAATCGCCTCGTGTGCGAGAGACATCCATAGCCTGCCTACAGCTCAAGTTAAGTTGACGAAACCACCGTCATCTGCAAAAGTGGTGGTACATGGTTTGTTCCTGGAAATTTTCCG
>CAUYUJ010009220.1:0-35514 GCA_963575745.1 Prorocentrum cordatum
GGGGGTGTTCTCTCACCGCGGTCTCTATACGCCCCCGTCGTCCAGGCATAGCAGGCGTGGCACTTTCTCGACACCACAGGGGGTGCGCAGGGGGTGGTCTCTCACCGCGGTCTCTATACGCCCCAGTCGTCCAGGCATAGCTTGTTAGCTGCGGTTGGAGCTCTAATATCGTATGTGGGAGCTCCGTGGGAGCTCTAACAAGCCATGTTAGAGCTCCCACGGAGCTCTAACATACTGGAACATGCTGATGGTATGGATGATGATGATGATGATGATGAATGATGATGATGATGATGATGATGATGATGATGATGATGATGATGATGATGATGATGATGATGATGATGATGATGATGGGGATGGTGATGATGGTATGGTGAGGGCGGTTGTGATGGTATGATGGTGATGGTGATGATGGTGATTCTGGATGTGATGAGCACCACCATCATCACCATCACCATCGCCACCACCATCAGCACTACGATTTGATAACCACCATCATTACAATCGTCGTCGGCCCAGGGCGGACGATGATGAATATCATGACGACGATGATGACGATGATGATGAAAATGATGCAAAAACAGGTTGAGTCGGTTGAGTCCGAAAACTTCGCCTTAAATCAAGCCAGTTCATTCTGGCATCCTCAACGCAGGGGATTATTCATCGGCTACCTGGGACTGTCCTGGGCAGTCCTGGGCAATCTTGAGGTTGTCTGAGGGCCCAACTCGGGGCCAGCATGATGACTGACGCGCATTGACCAGTGCTCCTGGGGCGCCCCTGGGGGCTCTCGGCTCGCTCCTTGGGGCGCTTCCGCCCGCTCTTGGCGCGCTTTTTTCGCCCCGACGTCGGCCCCCGAGTCGTCCGCAGGCCCCCCATCGCGCGCGGACCTGGGCAGAAGCGGCTACGCCTCGCCCGCGCCGCTGCCCGAGGTGCTCGCGTGTGTGATCCGGCACTCCCGTACTCCAGATTTCGTAATAAAAGGGAGGGGGGTCTCACTTCTGGGGGGGTCCCTTCCAGGCTATCTTGGAGGGCCTGGGGGGGTCTGGGGACGATGTTTTGGAGGGTTCTCCCACGGGGGGGGGTCTAAAACTTCTCGTCTGGGAGGGTTGAGACCGCCTCCCTTTTATTACGAAATCTGGAGTAGCACTTTGGGGGCAGCTTTTGTCTGTTCGGGGGGAGGGGAGGCACGCCTCGGCGGGCAGGCCCGCGGCCTTGGGCTCACGCCCCCGCGGGGCTGGCGGAGGGGCGCCTCGCGCGCGCGCCGTGCTCGCAATGCCGTGCTCGCGGTGCAGCAGCTGGCCTCTTCTGCTGTGGGCGGCGAGCCTGGTGCAGCCGCACGCGCAGGCGGACAGTGGCGGTGCCATCGGTTCGGAGGCCGAGTACCAGCAGCGCCTGCAGGCCGGCGAGCTGCTCACCCGCGAGGCGCAGGGGGGGAGGATGTGTCGAGACCGCTGCTCGGAAAGCCCTCGTCGCCACGGCTGACTTCAGAGTGCGGCCCGGGAGAGGTCCGGGGAGTAGCGGCATCGCCGATACCGCTCCTCCTCCTCCTCCTCCTCCTCCTCCTCCTCCAAGTGCTCTGGCTCGGGCGCTCCTTCCATCCACCCATCCTTCAATGTAGCCTACCAGCACCCTCCTGCACTTCATAATTGTGTCATGTTCTGCTAATGTTGCATTGCATCTCACTCGCGCATCAGTGAACAGTACAACGGCGGCCGCTGGCCTAGTCCATGATGCAGCACGTCTCGATCTTACAATATAATCCCCTTTCATCAAGCTGCCCGACTAGATTGCATGAGATTGCCCTTAGAACTGGAAATATGGACATCGTCTGCTTGAATGGAACCGCAGAACAACAACAGGGGCAGGAGGTAGCGCAGTGGAAGAGAGCTGGGCCCAAGCGATGGTGTGTTTCTCATGGCTGGAAGAGAGGACCCTACTCAAATCGATCTGCAGGCTGTGCTATCATCCTGGGCCCACGCATCCCTCGCAGAAACATAGTTGGTGTCTGGACGGCCCCTCAAGCAGCAGCTGGGCGTGGCTTGGCCATCAGGGCCAAGAGCAATCAGTTCGACCTCGGCATTTGCAGCCTGTACTTTCCTCCTCCACCACATCATGCGCGCTGCATCCCAGCCTACCATCGTGCTTGTGATATGTTGGTGAAATGGCTGCAGCGTTTACCCATCTGGGGTGCACACACATGTCTACCGATAGTGTGTTTAGACCTCAACTCAGGATTCGGACTACAACGAGTTCCAGGGCAGGAGGAATGGACTGCAGTGTCTTCTCAGTGCATAGGAACAGCTGCCCCAGCGATACTTCAAAGATATGCAGCGGACGTCTTGTTGCCACTACTTGAGCAATTGGATCTAGTACCCATCAACACGTTCCGCGGGGGAGGACCCACATTCTACAGTTCCACTGGCACCAGCTCACAGTTGGATTTTATTATCATTCCCAGATGTCTTATCTCGGCGGTTACCAGTGCAGGACCCCTACGAAGGCTTGCCACGGAGTTGCAGACCATCCCCTCTCGATATCATCGGGACCATATCCCTGTACACGTTCGCCTCCAATATTCGTTGGAGTCCGTACTTGGGATTTCAACTCATATGCAGTCAGCTTTGCGACATGGTTTTGCCGATCAACCCATCAAATGGAATCGCGAGGCGCTCATGGAAGCACTACGTCGAGGGACCCACCGTGCCGAATTTCTTACGGACGTTGAGAACCGACTCAATAGGGAAGCAGCTCAGCATCAACAAATCCGACGAGAAGAGCAGACCCCCAAACATGAATGGGCCTATATATTGCAGGTGATGGCGCAGGAGGCACAGAAATATTTCACTTCCTCAGTTGAACCAGAAGCTGGTTACAAGCATCGCGCTGATCAAGCACTACAGCTACTCGAGCAGCGACGCCAACTGCGTGTACAACTCGCTGCACTCGCTGAATGCAACGGAGATATGGGTCTCTCTTGCATGGATTGTGGCTGTCGCCAAGCCGAGCATCGCCACAACCCCTGTCAGAACGCTCAGGAAGGCGAGGGGGGCCTGGCTGCTGAGGGGATTGCGCTGCGTGGATGATCTCCACACGTTGATGTGGCCACGTCTCCCACCGTGCAGCTTTATGGTTTAGGCGCCCCCATCGTCAGCGCCTGTGCTGGACGCAGCTCGACCAGACAGAGGTACAGCAAAACACAAGTACGAAGGGTCCTCTGCTCATGCTACTGCAGACGACCTTCAACAACGAGAAGCAGCATTATGTCAACAACTACGGGATCTCTCAAAACGACAGCGGCAGCAACGACGACAACACTTGGTGGCCTGGCGACAAGATGTGACATCAGAAATTCTACAAGCCTACCAGCAGGGACGTAAAGCAGAAGTGGCGAGGCTTTCGAGACTCTTATCCGCCAGAGGTACTGGACCTCGCAAGAGAAATTACAAACGTGTTGTATCGGCCCTCCCAGCATCGACAGACTTGCAGAAGAAATTTCAACTTTCCTCTGGTGAAGGCGGCATGGAGGCTGATCTTATTCAGAGCTGGGAGGCGCATGTTGATGATTATCGTTACGGCCCTGATGGACTTGAACAGCAGGATCTCACCTCGCCATGGTCACAACAGGGACCCGACTGGGCTCGTGACAAACTCAAGCTCATCGGGAAGCACTTTAGAACAGCACAGAAGCGAAAGGCAGCACCACCATGGTCTCTCCCATTGGACTTGTTTTGGATGTTATTTCACCCTTATCGAAGAACTTCGCGGCGATTTCGAGGGCTTGGATGCGAGCAGGTGGCCCTTGAATTGAAAGGCATGCGCACTTCAAAAGCACGATGCACAAGATTTATCGCACCAGTGAGATACCGCTGGCTTGGAATCTTCCGAATGGAGTAGCAACTACCTCGAGGCGAGTTATTCATGTCCCCTGTCCGTTCGGGAAAGCATTTATTGTGAGTTGCATTTGCCCGTCTCAGCGCAACGTAGAACCCAACTTTGCACATGGGTGTGTCGCAGCACGAAGAAAGAAAACCCCGATGATGGTACAGCAGTCTCTTGGATGGCGACTTCGACGGCTCGGACTCTCTTTCATACGCGACCACAAAGACGTCACAAACGCCTTCGGGAGTACGTCCTTCCCTTCGCTGGCTGCTAGCAATGATGCGATCATGCGAGATAATGAAGCACGGTCTGGAAGACATCGGCATCTCAACGCAGCAGTTTGTTTTCAAGGACCTGAAGGTACCATATTCGCAAAACCGAACGTCGGAGCGCTGCATGGCGACCCTGGGGCAGTGAAAGTATTTGCGCGGGACATCGGCATAGTCTTCAGCAACGCGCAGAACCAGTGCGCCGACGCAGGGGGCGAGACAGCGCAATGGCGCGTTATCGATCTCCCCACGGACGACGGCAACATAGAGCAGCTGGACCTCGCTTTCCACAGTTATGTGGATGATGCTACTCGAGTCTCGGTTCCCTCTGGCACTCGTGCAGATGCTGGCAGCGAGCTCAGCTCCAAGTCGCTCGCCTACGAGAGGATATTATCTCAGAACATGCGGCGGCGCAACTACCTTATCAACCCTTCGAAGAACGAGAGTGCGGTGGCAGCATTTGGCCCCAATTCGCAGTCCATCCGAAGACGTTTTCGAGATGGTCAACTACCACTGGCAGGACGGGCGCAAGATCGAGCACGACTATCGGGGGGGAATTCTTAGAGCGGGCTCTACCTTTGCAAGCGAGATTCCATGCATATTGGAAGCTATCGACGCTGGGTTTGCAGCGATGGGGCGTTATTGGTTCCAGGACCGCTTGCCGTATTTAGAAAAAATGGTCTCGTTTGGCATGCGCCTAAACGATTTTATTCCCCCTGGCCGTAGTGCTCTGTCGCCCCTCCCCCTCCCTGCCCCCGCAGCTGTTTAGGCTAAGCAGCGCTTTTTGCGGAGGGGGTGCCCCCTCAACTCACGTTTGGCCTGGCTTGGCTGGCGGTTCCGCTGGGTGCGGCCGCCTCGGCCCTCTGTGGAGTGGGCCGTCTCGCCGCAGGGGCCCACCCGCCCCGCAGGGCGCGGAGGGGATAAGGGCACCCAGTTTGGTTATCACGGGACCCTATCACCTGCGGGCTGGATGACGCCCCACCTGATCCACTAGAGCATTTTCCGGGTGGCGACCCCGAGGAGCAGTCTCCCCCTCGACAGGGGGCCCTTGGGCTGGACGCCCCCACAGCCCCAGCCCCGGCCGCCGCTCAGGCCGGGAACCACCCCGAGCTATCTCTCGGGGAGGGAGGGGACTTCCCCACCACCTCCAACCTCGCCGCCCCTACTTTGACTCCCATCCTCCCCCCCATCCCGGGGAGATCCGCCAGGGCGGGAGGCTCGGCCCAAGGCAGCACCCCGGGTGGCACGCCCACCCCCCTCTGGTGAGGGGAACTCGCGTCGTTCGCGTTCGCCCCGGCATCGCCGCAGGCCAGCCCCACAAGCGCGGACGTGCCGCCCGGACGCTGGGGCGACTCCCTTGGGGGGGCCCGCGCGCCAGCCCCCCCGTCTGCCACGCCAGCGGTGAGTCCCGCCGAAGTGAGGACGCCCTCGCCGACCCCGCCGAAGAACACCCCAGGTGGGACGCCGACCCCGTTCTGGTGGAGCTTCTCCGCCCCCGCCGAGACACCCGCACCTGCGGGGCCAGGCTCGGGAACCGTCCCCCCGCCGCATACGGCCCTCCGCGGGGGGCACACATCCCCCGCTCCGCAGCCGGGGGACTGGCTACCCTGGTCCAAGCAAATCCCCGCGGAGGTGTTCGTGGAGTGGCTGAAGTGGGCCTCTCCCACCCCCGCGGAGGAGGAGCAGGAGGAGGCGGGCGCGACCCTCTGGTGGGAGAACCACTGGTTTGCCGGCCGCCGCCGGGAAGTGGTGCTGGAGGTCCGGAGCGTCCCGAGCCCCAACTTCTTCTTCCGCCTCATCGCGTGGTCCTACGGATGGCTAGATGCCGGCCTGACCGTTTTTGTGGGGGAAAGGTGGGTGAGCTTGAAGGTAGGCGTGTACGTGCTGGGCTCCTTCTACCTGGGCGCCATGGGAATCTGCTTTCTGGTTCTCCTCCTCGACCACCTGGCCCGCCCCTTTTTCTGGTTCTACCGCCGTCTGAGGCGCTCCCCCACCTTCCGCGACTTCTGCACCCGGGTGGGGGACAACCGCCGGTTCCTCCTCGACCTCGACTGGAGGGGGCCTGATGCCCAACCCGTGGACGACGACTTTTTCAAGGACGTCATCCGTGGGAGGAGCGACCAGCCCCCGAGGCTGCCCAACCACCTCGTGGCTGAAGTCGGGGGCCAGCGGGCACGCCTGGATCGAGGGCAGTACGGCGACCCCATCCGGAAGGAGAAGCGGGCGGGCCAGGACTTCCCGCACGCCCGGGTGCATGACTGCACGGACCCTGACCTCCGACGCCGCCTGGAGGGTGCGGACACCAAGGTGGTCCACCTCTGCAGGGCGGGACCCGTGGACAGCTGTTCCAGCGTGGACGCCTTCGCCATGCACTTCCGGAAATATACCGCGGTCGACGCCAAGGCCATCCTCGACCTCGCCGAGGACAGGGACCTGGGAAGCCCCTTCCTGGCCGGCCTCCGCACCCTCTGGAGAGCATTCTGGGGTGGGGTCCAGCGCATCGCCCATTCCTTCCTGGCCCGGGGTTGTTGCTGTTGCCGGAGGGGGGCCCGCCTGCGCCGGCCGGGACCGCGCCAGGTCACCGCGAACCCCCGGGGACCTCAGCAGGAGGGAGACGACTGGGAACCCTGCATGGCCGAAGCAGTGGGCTGGGTAGACGCGAAGGGAGGGTATTGTTGCCTCCAGAAGCATGGCGCTTGCGAGGATCGGAGGGGACCTAAGCCCACCCCTTTGCTCATCGAGGACGGGCCCAGGTCCGACACCCGGGGATGGCCGCGCAACTGGGGAGGGGCGCCGACGGCCTGCTTGTGCCGCTACCACGGCCTGGAGTACCACAACCTCCGCCTGAGCCTCCAGTGCTCGGAGCCAGGCTGCTGGCACATCGGGGAACCCGGGTTCGGTGGGAAGCGCCTCTGCCTCAGGCACGCGAACCCTTCTCCGCAGCCTGCTCGAGAGGGGGAGGGAAGGGCGGATACTGGCAAGTCCCCCCTTGACCCAGCGCGCCTAAGTGATGCCGGGCCGGCCACTGAGCCCTCCGCGGCCCCCGCTGCGGGCCCTGCGGAGGGGAGGCCCGCACTGGGGACAACCGGGGAGCCTCCTTCCCCCCCGCCCGCGGAGCCGGCCGCCTCCAGTGAGGTGCCGGCGTGCCGGTGGGGCCTGACTGCCACCAGCTGACGCACGGCGTCCCGGGCGCACTCATGTCTGAAGGCCCCCCCGAGGGTGATGGGGAGGCCCCTGCGACTGTGAATGGGGGGAGGGCTACGCCACCTCCGACCATCCCCACCCAGGCGGAGGATGCGGTCGGACGGAAGTACTTGATCCGCCTCTACGAGCCCGCCGACACCGGGGAAGGCGCCCGCCCTTACACTACTGCCCGAGGGATAGGGCGGGGAGAGGCGCGGGGGAGAGGAGGGAAGAAGGACTGGGCGGGGATTTGGATGCCAGGAGTGGAGGTTGAGCTGACGTTCCCGCTGTGGGCGGTGGGACCCTGGAGCCTCTCTTCCGAGGGGCGCCTCAACGCCTCCCGCCCCCCATTTGACGCCCAGGAAATCACGGAGGCCACCTGTGCCCAGCTGGGGGAAGCAAGTGAAGGCGGGGGGAAGCCCTGTGCGCTGGCCGACCTGCTGCAGTGGGCGAAGTTCCTGACCTGTAGGTGCCCTCCACACCCCTACGCGCGGGTTATCCCTCCCGGGCAGCAAGCTCGGGGAGGGGAAGCGCTGTGCAACGCCCTTGGGGAGCCGCGCTCCATCCTGCGCGCGGAGGGAAGATCTGCCTCCCCGCCCCCTCGAGGCGGTCGCATCGCCCGCCTGCTCCACACGCCCTCAAGCAAGGAAGAGCTGCTGAGGTTGGGGAGGGGCCGCACCCCGGGGCGCCGAGCGGGGGGAACGCCGGTGATGGAGCCGAACAGCACGGAGCTGGGGCTGTACCTCCAGGCGGGTGCCCCAGGCAAGCCGACGGGGGCGAAGATGCTGGAGGTGGCGGCAGCCGTGGGCCGGAAGCCACACCGAGTGCGGACCGCGATTCTGGAGCAGGCCCGGGAGCACCTGGAGAATCCGCTCCTCCTCCCCTCGGTGCGTCCTCGGCTGGAGGAGGTCACTGCCCAACTTGACCTATGGGGAAGGGCAGGGGGCGCGGTGCGGGCCCTCGCCCTCCGACCGCGGGGGGCCTCCCCCAAGCTGCCGCTGAAGCCCCAGGACCCCCGCCCCACGCCCCCATGGAGGCGGGGGGAGAGCCCCCGCGCCCTCCAGCCGGTGGAGGGAACCCCCGCCGAATCGGCTCAGGCCGTCGTCCCCGGAGAAAGGAAGCGGAAGGGTTCCTCCGTTCCCGCGCTCCTGCGGGCGCACCGTCCCCCCGCGAGGGGAGAGGGCGGGGGGGGAACCTCATATACCTCCAAGGGGCCTCGCGGAGGGTATGCCACCTCGCGCGGGGATGCGGCACCTTCCAGGTGGCCGTGGGACCTGCCCATCTTGGGCGGGAGCTCTATTTGACCCTGCGCGGGCACGGCCGGGGGGCCCTCGCCTTGCTGGAGGGGGTCGGCTGGCCCCTCCCGCTCAGCAACCGGATTGCGCATGGTTTGGCGGCCTGCCTGATGGGTGCCCCTAAGGCGGGACCCGCCGACCCGAACGCCCTCACGGTGGCCGACTTCGTGGTCGCAAGGGGCGCGGACGCCGGGCCCCTCGTCGCCGCGGAAGGACACAGGAGGGGGCCCCCCTCGCCGGCCCCCGCAGACCTTGGCACGTGGGCGGAGGCCGCCCAGACGCAGATCCGGGTGTTCGCCCTGATTTATGGGCAGGAGCACTCACTGCCCAGGACCACCGCCTTACGGTTCTTGCTGCGCGAACATCAAGACCGGCCGGAGTACCTGTCCCTCGCCGACTTGATGGAGGTCTGGGAGGAGCTCACGTGGCACTGGTGGGCGAAGACGCGGGACGAGCTCCGGTCCGTGGAGGCCGAGATTGGCTCCCACCCAACCGCGCTGCCGGAGCTGACGGCCTATGCCACAGCCCCGGATGTGCGCGGGAGAGCCCGCGCGAAGATCCCCCGCACGTTCGTCGTCGAGGACCCCGCGGAGTACTATCATCGGATCGTTGCCCCGCGCCTTCGTCGGGGGAGGATCGGACCCTGCCAGTCTCGGGGCGGGGGAACCCTCCCCGGGCCCGGGTCCGTGCGTCCGAGGGGCGGACGTGGGTGGGAAGAACCCCCCCTCGGGCTTGGCGCGTTCCTGCGCCCCCCTCCGAACGCCAATCGGGAGCCACCCGCCGAGGGCCCCTCCCCCCTCCTCGGCCACGCTCTTCTTTGCGCCTACCCGCGCACGAGCGGAGGAGCGCGGGAGGTGGACGAGGAGGAGGCCCTCCCTGTGGGGGAGGAGGCGGCAGCATCAAGCCCGCCGGTGGACCCCCTGGAGTGGGGCGCCGCCTTGAGCCCCCACCCGGAAGAAGACGAGGTGGGGCCGGCCGCGAGGCAGGCGTCGCCGGAGCCCCCCCCTTCGCGTGGGAGGGAACTTGGATGGCCGCGGCGGTTGCTAAGTACTTAACATACTTACTACGGTAAGTTAAGTACTTAGTAAGTAGTTAGCGGACTTAGCTAAGTACTTACTCAGTCATTACTAAGTGGCCCACTTAGTAATGACTTAGTAAGTACTTAGCTATCCACTTATAACCAGTTAGCTAAGTGCTTAGCGCACTTAGCTAACCACTTATAACCGCTTATAGCTAGTTTGCTAAGTAGGTTATAAGTGACTTAGCGGTTACATTGCACTTGTTATCCAAGGGCCATGCACAGGGAAAAAAGGTAAATCCACGTCTTGAAAGAGCTGAGTTTGTTCGTTGAGCGCTGCAGCGCTACAATTTTTGCATTTTGATTTGGAGTCGGTGTCCTGGATTTTTGCTTTAAATATGAGAGGCGCTGCAGCGCTGCCTTCGGATTTATATGAACATGAAGCGCTGCGTGCGCTGAAGATGAAGCGCTGCAGCGCTGAATGTTGAGTTAAATGCATGTTTTCTAGTTGCACGTTGTTCGGATCTTCATTTTCGCTCAGCTCCGTTTGCAAGGAATTTGAATGCACATGTCAATTATGTTTTGTTGTATTCGTTCTTTTGATAGCACGCTGCAGCGCTCCAAATTTGATAGCACGTATGTTACTTTGCGCTGCAGCGCAAAAAAATGGTTGTCGTCGTGATGTCGCATCGCGCTGCAGCGCGTGCGCGCTCGTGCTTCATGGGCCTCGGGCTGCAGCCCAGATCAACATTTTTGCTCGCAAGTTGCATGTCCATGCAAGTCGATGTTCACGCGCACGCCGCGCGACAGCTTGTCTCAAGCTGCGGCCGCGCGCCGCATCCGCCGTCGCGCCCGCGGGCTCGCACGTTGCATTCGGCGCTATATATAGCGCTGGCATGGCGCTGCAGGCGCGTCAGGAGGAGCAGATCTTGCAGTACATCGAGGAAAGCAATTCCTCGGGGAGGTTGGCATCGGGGTGGGATCAACTGAAGGAGTTCCTGCTGGCGGAGGGGCTAGCGTATTACCAGCAGGTCCCACCGAACCAGATGGGCATCGACATTCGGAACCGCAGCGGTTCGTTAGTGAACCCTGCGCGGGCTCACAATTTAGGCGCGAAGATTTGCGCCCAGGGCTTCGTCTTGGCCAAGACGGCTGCAGCCACTGCCTTCGAGGCCCCGCAGGGGGCGCAGTTGGAAGAGACCGCGATGGCGAACGACCGCCTTTCGCGGCTCAGCGGGGGTCGGTGCCCCCCGCTGGACTCATTGCGGTATACGTCAGTGGGCGGCTCCCACACGAACGTCTTCCTCCGCTGCGTGCTGGCCAAGGCGCCGACCACAGTGAAGGCGCTGGCAGACTCTCGGGACAACATCGACTCCGAAAAGCTGTGCGCGTTGCATCCGCAACTTGCGACGGCAGTCAAAAAGGGCCTGACGTGGTTGATCATCAAGCACGCGGTGGCCAAAGTGAAGGGCCTCAAGAACTTCGTGCAGAGGGCTTTGAACGCCGACGTCAGGGAGGCGGTTCACGAGACCGAGATCATTCGGTCAGGCTGCAGCCTATCCCCACTATAGTATATAGCGGTATGTAGTAAGGACCAGGATGATGCACGAGGAGGGTGATGAGTGGGAGCGCGTTGGGGGGAGGTGAGAACGAGGAGCAGGAGCATTATATCTTACAGTGCTGCAGCACTTGATCGGCTCGGCGCTTGCTGCAGGCAGGTGGGCGGATGCTCTTGGCACACGGCCTCGCTGAGGGTTCCAGCAAGCCCGATTGGCGCGACATCGCCGAGCAAGCGGGCCACGCGAACCCACCTTGCAAGGCGTGGATCGCTGACTTGTGCAAGTTTGTTGAGCTCGGGCCACAAAACGGAGAACTTCTCCGTGAAATAGATGAAGCCCTCAAGACCTTCACGAATGTGGACGTCTCGGGGCAAACTTTGATGTGCGGCTCTGAATTTTGGCGCAAGTTGAATTCGATTAAATGGGGGAAGCACCAGGAGTCGTACCCGTATGTCGTAGCGGCGCTCGTGAAGGCCAACTATTCAGGCGAGCACGTGGTGGATAGCATGTGCAGGACCATCCATAAGCTTGTCGGCGCCCCCTTGTAGTGACATGCGCTGCAGCGCATCTATGCATTGCGCTGCATTGTTAGAACTGCGTGCCCACCCCTCCCCCCTCCCCCCCCACACACACACACGCACCGTTACATTGCTTTATTCCCAAACGCAATCGCTGAAGCGATGTGCGGATCAAGGCAAACGAGATCGTCCACGTCGCGTCCCGCAAGGCGGACGTGGCTGCGGCCGACAATCTCATGGCCGACGCAAGGTCGCTCGTGAAGAGGTTGGATATCGGAGCGGAGCAGGGCTTCTTGCACATCGCAAAGTTGGATGTCCGCTGTGCCATGTACCTGGTGAAGAAGCGAGCGCCAGGAGACCGCACTTTCGGATGCGTAGCAGATATAGCACAGGTATCTTCTCACGCCACCTTTCGTGTGCTCCTTGTTTCCCCCCCTCCCTGCTTTTCGCCATTCAATGTCGCTGCAGCGACCCTCCAGAGAGGTCTTCCTCCATGAGCTCGGGGAGCCAGCCCAGCTGCAGATGAAGAGCTCGGGGATCGAGTTCGGCAAGGCGGTGCAGACCGACAAGCAAGGCGATGGCGCACCCGAGTTCCCAGCGAGCGCCGATGCAGACGCGCCGCGCGCGGCAGCGTCGTCGGCCGCTGAGTTGAAGAGCAACGTCTTCCGCATGCGGCGTGCAGGGTTCGACGTGGGGAAGCACATCGTCCAGAAGAAGGAGGTGGATGACGTCTTCGAGGTGCTCTCCATCTCGGAGAATGGGATCACCGCTCAGAAGAAGTTGCACGGCGACCTGGTGGGCGAAGAGATCTCCATTGCGTGGCTGCAGCCACCCCGCCGCCCGTGCAGGGAGCAGGGAGGGGGGAGGAGGAGGTAGTAACTGCGATATTGTATTTCCTGTACTTAAGTTGCAATGGGTTGGTCGATGCGCTGCAGCGCACGGAGCAGTTAGCCGAGCGGGCGGATTGAAGTAAACATATTGCTCGAGAATTACAAGTTGACGTCCAGGGTGCAGGAGCAGTTGCCGTTCACGAAGGAGCACTTGCCGCCAGCCCACGAGGGTTGGGCGATGGACGCGTTCAAGGGGGCATGCAACATGGCGCTGCGGCTCCAAGCGCTGAAGTACCAGGCGAACATTTTGCACTTGGAGATCCTGCAGGACCCACCTGCCGTGCGCTGCAAGCGAGCGTTCAAAGTGGGTGAGCTCGTCAGACTTGTGCTTCCGCAATCGTCCGCGCCCCCCTCCGACGACGCCGCGCTGCAGCGCTGCGCTGAGCACGAGGTAGCGAGGATTTCGGGGCACGTCAGGCCGTAGCGACGAGGTCAGTGACGTTACCGACTGCGCGCCATGTAGCTCCACGCGGTGGGAGTGGTCGCATTTCAGCCTCGTCCACGCGGGTCAGCACGGGCTGCGTTGCGGAGAGCATCTCGTTGGGGAAGGTTGGCCTCTACGAGTTCTTCGTGGGCCCGCAGTTCGCAGGGCCCCCCGCTGAGGGGTCGCGGGGCCCCGACGCCTTTGTCAGCCCCTTCTGGGTGGTGGCAAAGTCCGACTCAGAGCCCAACATGGAGCTCCGAAAGGAGACCGTGACGTTCGGGACAGGCGTCAACAAGGTGCAGGTGGGGGTGCCCCAGATGCATAACACTTGCGCCCTGTCCGCGGGCGACTTCCTGGTGGTGAAGCCGTGGCCGCGGCTGCAGCCGCGGCCAGCCAAGAAGCTCAGGACGGCCTGAGCTGGCGATATAGAGGGACCACGCGGGAGGATGAGGCAGGAGGGAGGGGTGATGCGGAGGAGGAGGAGGAGGAGGCAGGGTAAGGTTTGGCATAGGGAGGAGGATGAGGGGGCTTAAGGAGCGGCGAGCGCACATGACGGCACCGAGCGTGGCCCTCCGATTGGTGTAAACAGTGTGCGGGTTGGTGCGAAGTGCGATACTTGCCGCGGCGCTGCAGCGCGCGGAACGATTCGTTGCGCCAGCATCGTCGCTGCAGCGACTGTACAATATTGGTGCTGACATCAGCCTTTCCCACAGACATGCCGCTGCAGCGGCTTCGTCATCACTGTTGTGCTCGATGTGATCGTTGCTCTTCGCTTCATCTTTCACATGCGCTGCAGCGCACCTCATCATGAGCACCTCGTCCGCGCACATGTTGCCTCATCACTCCATCGCAGCAATTTTGGCGCTGAAGTGCGACCGCGCTCGGGCTGCAGCCTCGGCGCGCCGCGCGCGCGATGACGACGATCAAGCGCGACTGCGTCGTGCTGCACGACAACCGTGCGGGGCGCGAGCTGGTCGCGGCCGTCGAGGTCATCGGAGACCGCGAGTGTATCACCGTGACCACCGCAGGTTGGAGCAAGTGGGCGTGCGGCAAGGCTCAGGGCTTGCGAGGCACGATGTTCCTAACGTGGCTGAAAAATCAGCGCACCGCGTCGTCGGGGCCAACGGCGCCGACGACGCTCTTCGCTGCAGCGGAGCCAGGCCGCCGCCCGACCACGCGGTCCGGCCGCGCCAGTCGCCAGGTTCCAGTGGACAAGTGCTTCAAGACAGTGCAGCTGCCGCCGTTTGGCGATACTGAGGCAACAGAGCTGCAGATTGTCATTCCCCCACCTCATAGGGGGGGGAGGGACAAGCTGCAGGTGGTGCTGCACGAGAAGGGCGTAGAGTACATCAAGGCCAAATTGCTTCAGGAGGCGGCGGAGGCGGCAGAGGCGAGCACGGTGCTGAAGCGCCCGCGGCGCCACGAGACCGACGTTCCTTGCGGCACCCGCATCTATTGGGTGCAGCGGCTCCAAGCTTGGCGGGCCGTCCGCACAGACTGCGGTTGCAGCAGGACGGCCTTGTTCCGCACAAACCGCGGCTGCAGCAAGGATGACGCTGAAGCGGCCGCGGCGAAGTGGTGCACCGCCGAACTCAAGGATTGCGAAGCGGATGAGCTCCAGGAGATGGAAGCGGAGGCGGAGGGCGATGCGGAGGAGGAGGAGGCCGACTCGGACTGAGCTGCGGCGCGCTCGGTCGACCGCATCGCTGGGGCGTGCGATCACGGTCGGCAGTGCGATTGAGAATGGCAGCGAGGAGGACGAGCACGAGGACGAGGAGAAGGAAGAGGAGGATTGGGATAATAATTGCGGATTGTTGGTGGATCCCCCCAATGTTCGCTACTGTTGGTGTCATTGCGAATCGTTGGTATGATCAAGCGTGCTGCAGCACGACGACACTACGATCAAGTGTGCCTCTCACGCGTTGCCGCCGTCGATGTGTGACCTCACGGCGCTGCAGCGCTGACTTACGTTTCGTGTGTTTGGAGTCCATCGTGCTGCAGCGCTGATTTACGTTCGGGTGTATGGCGTGCCGATCTCAGATTTTTGCGTCGCGCTGCAGCGCTGACTTACATTTTGTGTGTCTGGCGTGTTGATGTAGCGTTTCGATCGCGCTTGCAGCCCGCATGTTCGCTTTATGTTATTGCATGTGGTTCGCAGCCACTTGTGATCAGAACATCAATGGCTGCCAACATGAGTGCAGCGACGCCGCCATGGCGGCTTCCCTCGGAGCCAGTGCCGCCGCCGAAGGCGAAGTCCGCTGCATCGGATGCGACATATGCGGCTACTCCCCCTCCTCCGCCGCCGCCGCCGCCACCACCGCCTCCGACGTCGACGAGGACCGCGGCTGCAGCCGCCAGTGATGTGCCAGCCCCGCGCGCGGCTGCAGCCGCGCGCAAGCGCGATGCTGATACCAAGGTTGGCATGTGGAAGCTTGTGTGCGACATGATTCGGGAAGCGCTTCAGCGCGGGGACCGCGAGGCAGCGTTTGCGCTGGCAGTCCAATACCACGTCGCGAAGAAGCCGCGGAAGTGACGGGCGCGCGGCGCGCGCGCGGTCAGTGCTGCAGCACCACTGTTTCAGTCGGATACAGCATCGCGACGGCGGCGACGGCGACAGAGACAACGACGACGGCGTTAAAGACGACGTAATTCAGAGCAGTACATGCAGGAGAAGAAGGTGGAGGGAGGATGATGATGAGGAGGAGGAGGGTGATCAGGAGGACGACGACATTGAGGACGACGTTCTGGAACGCCCTCATTTTCACAGGTTCCCACCGCTCGCTGCCAGCACCTCGGAGCAGGGGAAGGGGGAGCAGGATGATGATGATGATGAGGAGGAGGAGGAGAAGGAGGCCGAGGACGAGGAGTATGACGAGGAGGAGGGGGAGGAAGACAACCAGTTGGCACCCATGCCCCGCCCCCCCGATCCTTCTGCCTATTCCTGCCTCCGCATACTCCCTCTCCTCCTCCTCCTCCTCCTCCTCCCTCCTCCTCCTCCTCCTCATCCTCCCTCTCATTCTCCTACTCCTCCTTCTCCTCCTCCTTCTCCTCCTCCTCCCTCTCCTTCTTCTCCTCCTCATCAGTGTCCTCCTCCTCCTCCTCCTCCTCCTTCTCCTGCCCCCCCTCCTCCCCCCCCTCCTCCTCTCCCTCCAATCCTCCTCCTCCCCCTCATCCTCCTCCCCCTCCTCCTCCTATCCTGAGGGGGCAGCCCTGGGGAGGTCAATCCAGTCGTTGGCCTTCGGAGGTTCAGTTGGGGGTGATGTTACTTTGCGGGGTGATGTTACTTTGGGGGGTCAGTCGATTGGTTAGCAGGGGTCCGTCGTCGTCAGCGTCGTCGCCATCGTATTCGTCGTTGGCACCGCCGCTGTTTTTGTTCCGTGCAGCTGCAGCTGCAGCTTCGCGCGCTGCAGCGCCCGCGCGCCGCCCTGCGGCGCCCGCGCGCCCGAGCTCAGCTTCAGCTGCAGTGATGGGACTGGTTTCCACCACCACTATACCATATGTTGGAGAAGGAGGAGGAGGAGAAAGAAGAGGAGGAGGAGGACCTCTCCCTCCAACTTATGGCACTGGTGGTGAAAACCAAGCCCATCATGCAGCTTGGCGAGCTGCAGCCTCGCTGCAGCGATGGCGTACCTCGACTACGACGAGGACTTCGAGGAGTTCGACAGCGACGACGGCGGCGCGCTGCTCGCGGCCGCGGCCACGGCGCGGCCGCGGCCTCCCTCGGCGCCGCCGCCAGGCGCGCTGCTGGCCAAGGCGCGGCCGCGGCCGTCGCCGTACGGCAGCGTCGGCCGCGCCTTGGCCAAGGGCAAGGACAAGGACAAGGACAAGGACAAGGACGGCGGCCCACCTTGCGCCTCGGGCAAGGGCAAGGACAAGGACAAGGACGTCGGCGGCCCACCTTGCAAGGGCATGGGCAAGGGCAAGGACAAGGACAAGGACGTCGGCGGCCCACCTTGCAAGGGCAAGGGCAAGGACAAGGACAAGGACGACGGCGGCCCTTGCAAGGGCAAGGGCAAGGACAAGAGCAAGGGCGGCAAACTTGTCCAAGGGCAAGGGCAAGGGCAAGGGCGGCGGGGCGGCTGGTTCAACAGGGCGCAGCGGCTCTGCGAGCTGCTGCTGGCGGGCGAGTACGCCGCCGCCGCCGCCCTGGCCGAGGAGTACTACGCTGGCCCAGCAGAGGTCTGGGTCGGCCAGGGCGGCGGCGGCGGCGAGGAGGCCGCCGAGGAGGCGCTGCAGGCGCCGTGGGGCGCCTGAGGAGGCGCAGGCGCCGAGGAGGGCGCGCAGGCGCCTGAGGAGGCGCTGCAGGCGCCGAGGGCTGCGCGCAGGCGCTGCAGGCGCCGAGGGCTGCGCGCAGGCGCTGCAGGCGCTGAGGAGAGGCGCTGCAGGCGCCTGAGGGAGGCGCCGCGCAGGCGCCAACATGAGAGCCGCGGCAGGCCGGGCCGCCGCGGAGCATCCAACTGTATGGGCGACGGAGAGGGTGGACTATAGTAGAGGTAGAGGTAGACAGGGGGAGAGGGTGGACTATAGTAGAGGTAGACAGGGGGGAGACGTAATATACATAGGGAATGCGAGGGGGACGATGGAGACGCAGCGTGGGGGTGGAGTGAAGACACATTGGAGAGAGACGGTAGACAGGATGCCCGCTGCAGCGGGTATCCACTCTCCCGTGAGCGAGGGGGACAACGAACGCATAGTGATAGGATACATGCTGTAGCAACCCAACATGTAAGATCAATGGGAGCAATGGGGGGGTGGATTGGATCAGTTCGCGAGCATAGCCTGCCGACGCATGCATGTGTTTTAGGCCAGGTTATATTTCGTGCGCCAGATCGCGTGGTGCGCCCGCGCTGTCGCCCAGAAAGGCGCTCCGATATCCTCATCACATCTATCTGCCATCGTCGACGTTCACATCCTGATCCACTGACATTTTTTTGTATGGACTGATGTGCCAGGGGTCGGCCTTGGATTGGCCAGGAAAGTTTGGGGGCACTTGGGGGGGTCCTGGGGCACTTCAGATGGCAAACAGTCTCGCATCGCATCGCCCTTCGCCACTCTCCCTGCTCCCCTTCAGCACAGTTCGTTGCGCCGCCGAGTAGCTCCCCCCATGGCCTCCTGGCAGCCTCACCAGCTCCCATCAGCCTTGTCCTCAGCAGTCTCGAGCCATCGCGACGCTGCTGCAGCAGAGCCGTGAGCGTAAATCTTTGCAGTTGACAGCGGTGTCGGCATCGTCAACCTCGTCGCGACGCTGCTGCAGCAGCGCCGCGTGATGTACTTCGCGCCTCTCTTAGTTTCACTCCCACCTCGAAATCAGCAGTGTGGACAGTGTTCTGGGACTGCGTGGGTGGGCGTTGGGGTGGGCTGGAGTGCTGGATGTTGGCATCAGGATGGCTGATCTGAGGTCGAACGGGAGCTTCGGGTGAAGCGATCTGAGAGCGTCGGTGCCCCTCTGCAGAGGTGATGCTGTCTGACAGCGGCGTGTCTGTTCAATAGCCCCCTCTATTGAACAGCCACGCCCGTGTCTGTTCAATAGCCCCCTCTATTGAACATGCCATGTTCAATAGCCCCCTCTATTGAACAGCCACGCCCGTGTCTGTTCAATAGCCCCCTCTATTGAACAGACACGCCTCTGTCGATGTCCCAGCTGCCTTCGAGGCTCCCAGATCGCTTCGGTATTTGCTCCTGATCACACTTCGCGCATCTCCTGAATCCGTCCCGCGCCCTCCTCGGACACCTTCCGTGTCCCTCCTGTGTCTGCCCGCCCGCCCGCTCCCGAGCTCCCGTGTATACCTATCCGTCTCCCGTGTCTCTCCCTCGTCTCTCCCGTGCCCCTTCCGTGTCTCCACATGCTTTCCGTGCGCTCCCGCCCGTGTCCCTCCGCACCGCTTCCGCGTCCGTCCGCCCGCTCGCCCCCGAACTCCCGTGTCCCTCCCGTGTCTCTTCCGTGCCCCCCCCCCCCCCGTGTTTCTCCCATGTCCCTCCCACCCCTCCGTGTCTTTCGCACCGTCCCTTCCGTGTTCCTCAAATGATCATGCATCCCCCCCCGTGTCCTGCCCGCCCGCCCGCCCGCGCTCGTGTCCTTCCCTCCCGTGTCTCCTCGCATCTCCCCCCGCCCCCCCCCCCCCCCCGTGTCCCTCATTATCTCCCTCCTCTCCTTTCCATCACTCTATATCTCTCTCCCTATTGCCCACTACCATGCGTTCCATCATGGTGCGCATGCATAGCGCTGCAGCGCTTCATGTTACTTTGTGACGATGATTTCTGCTGAGCGCTGCAGCGCTCACGTGTGTTCCTTAATTGCATGCGATCGTTGCGCTGCAGCGCATCTGTACTGTTGTGGCCTCTCTTCCACCTCAGCAGCCGAGTGCTTCAGCTCTCGCAGTGTGGGAGGCCCTCCCTCGCGCTTCCCCTCGGAGCGTCCGCGCACCCCCTCGCCCTCGCGGAGGGCATCATGTCTGCCGCGGCTGCGGCCACACCCATCAACCACATCCTGGATAACCTGGACAGCTGCGACGCCTTCTTCGCATCGCAGATCGGCGTCATCGCCGCCGACGCGATGGCGCAGAGCCAGTCCGCCTTGTCCATGAGCGTGCAGCTGCAGCTTCACAACTTGGGGACGATCGGGGCTGCCCAAGCAGCTACCCTGCAGAATCGAATCACCGCGTCGGGCTTCGCGGACAGCCACAAGGCGCGCCTCAGCGCCGTGCTGGCCGCGCGCGTGGGCACGGCGACGCCCACGCTCCAGATGCGCGTGCAGACGCTCGCGTCAGGGCGGTGCTATCCATCGTGCTGTGCACATCGGACCGCCGAAGTGTTATTCACATGTATGGTTTAATTGTTTGTTCTGTACTTTATGTATGTTACCATGTTCATTTTTCAAATGTACTTATGTTAGCATGCTGCAGCATGCCTGCGTCGATTCGTAGGCTGGTGGACTTTACCATGCAGGACTGGGGTTTATTTCGCGACCCCAGCCAGAGCATCGTCGCGAAGGTGCGCGCGTTGATCAAACGTTGCGGTGCCATCGGCTTGACGGTTCCGAGCGAGAACACGCTGAAAGAGTTGGCGGCGTTGATGGCATGCGCCCATCTTCCAGACGCAAACCCTGGGCAGCTCTACGGGATCGTGACGGAGATGAAGGTTTGGGATTCGGCGGGAACGCCTAACGCAGACGCATCATATCGCACTGACTGCAGCCAATGCGATGCGGCGCGTCAGCGTTAGGGTTTCCCGACGAGTCGCCCTTTACAGGGTCAGTTCTTGGCGAGCCGCAGGGGCGCGACGGGGCAAGCGGCGACAGTGACTTGGAATTTCCCAGCAGATCCTCGGCAGCTCCCTCAGCACATCTTCGACGCGGCGTACACCGATGCGGACCCGCCGATCGATGTGACGCGCGACCTCGCCAACGTGGTATCGCATCTACGAGGCTGCTGCCACCCCGTCATGCGCTGCAGCGCTGATTGTTCTGGATGTCTTGGGTGCTTCGGTGAGCTCGGTCCTTTAGGTCCACCTCGCATAGAGCATGATAGGTTTCATGCTACGCGTGCGCCGCTGAAGCGGCCTGCGGGTCTCAACGCCATCAAGGCTCGCGTGCCTCTCAGGCTGACCAACAAGGGCTTGCGGGCTGCCGCCCCACCGCATCAGCCGAGCACTGCCATTGTGCCATGGACACCATCGGGGTCACCCTCCGTGCCGCCTGCAGCGCCAATGCAACCCATGGACGCGATGGCCGTGATGCAGCAAATGCTGGCAGCGTTTGCGCCACCGCCATCGCCGCCCAACGAGCTGCAGCTGCAGCTCTTCCCGCGCCGCCCTGCGGCGCCCACGGCGAGCCCCCCCGCGAGTCCCCCCGCGATTGGTGATTCGCCAGCTGGGCCAGCATTGTCAGCGGCGGCGCCAGATGCTGCTGCAGCAGCGCCAACGCCGCCAAACGAAGATGCTGCTGCAGCAGCAGACGGAGACGAGGATGCTGTGCTGCAGGCGATCGAGACCTTGGCTGCGGGCAGCGCGAAAGGCGAGCTGCCTCGCAAGGGCAAGGGCAAGGGCAAGGGCAAGAAGGGCAAGGGCAAGAGCGCGATCAAGGGCAAGAGCAAGACAGGCGCTGGCAAGGGCAAGACGGCGGCCAAGGGCACGGCCAAACCGAAGGCCAAGGGCAAAGGGAAGGCCAAAGCCAAGGCCAAGGCCAAGCCCAAGGGCAAGGCGGCAGCCAAACGGGGCCAAATGGCACTCGGGTGCAGCAAATGCCGCTACCTGCCGAATGGCTGCGGCACGTGCCGCGACCCGAACTTCACTGGCCGTCGCGGCAAGCCGTGAGCGCGCAACGGGCACTGTCGGCATATGGAGGTGAGGATGAGGATTATGAGGGCGAGGAGGAGGATGGGTAGGATGATGAGGAGGATGAGCATGTGGAGGAGAAGGAATGAGGAGGATGGTGAGGATTAGTGCGAGGTTGGATGGAACGCTGGCCGATGATATGAACGGTAGTGGCGATGGTCTTGCCTGGCGGTCGCGCGGCTCGCACGGACGACGAGGAGGATGAAAGTCAAATATGTTGACGGGTTCTCTTGGATGCGGGCGCTGCAGCGCTGGCGCCTTTGTGGTCAACGTTTACATCGCCATCATGATCACGATGCAGCGCTGCAGCGCTCGCTTTCCTGGATGGTGGCGTAGATATTGCGCGCTGTTGTGTTCCGATGCAGCGCTGCAGCGCCTGTCAGACTTGTGGTGCCGTTGTAGCGTTGGCGCGTTTGTGAGTGTGCAGTTGCAGCCGCGGTGTCCATGTATTGCGTGACGTGCTCGTCTTGAGTGCCAGTCGTTCCTCGTCGATACGCGCTGCAGCGCCATCATTCGTGATGTCGAGCGTTGTCTCCCGCATGGTTGTTGCCAAGTCACGCGCTGCAGCGCTGTGATTCGCTCATGTTGCGCGTTGCCGATGGCATGCCCTCCTCCCCCTCCTCCTCCTCCTCCTCACTTGGCTCGCGCGTCGCAGTCGCCATCGTTCGCTGCAGCGGGTGCTGGCAACGGACCTCCTCCGCCTCCTCACTGGGCTCGCAATGGCGGCGCGCCGCTGCGACAAGCCGTTCGAAGCGCAAGCGCGCGCCGACCGTCGCGACGAGTTGCGCGAGGCCCGCGCGAGAGCGACGGCGACTGCTACAGCAGAGGTGAAGGAGGCGCGGAAGAACGCCAGGAAAGCGGAGAAGCAGGTGCAGATCCGCACCGCGGAGCTGCAGGTGGATGAGGAGGCGGATGAGAAGGAGGACGGTGGGGTTCATGAGTGTGGCAGGCTACTCCCCCGCTGCAGCGGGGGAGAAGGACGACAGGGGGGATGATCAGGAGGAGGTGGAAGGCGATGATGTGGGAGGATGAGGAGTATGAGTAGCAGGGTCGGGGTCAGGTGGACATCGCCGCTTCGGACGTGGCCAACCAGAAACTCAACGAGGCGTTGACCTCGCTGCGGAACGCCAAGAAGATGAAGGTGACCTGAGTGAGGTCGGCCTCGGCGACCGCCTGCTGAAGCATGCTGGTTCGATTGATTGGTAAAGGCTGGAGGGAACGTGGTTGAGCGTGTTGTTTGAGTTGCGCTGCAGCGCTTCTCCGTGGACCACGGTTGAAAGTTTGCGCGCGGATCATGATGTGTTAATGTGTTGCGCTGCAGCGCAGTTTCGCTTGCAGTTTCTCGTTGGATGGTGATGTGGCGGATGATGAGGGCGAGTGATATTGATGCTGTTGACGATGAAGGTGATGGTGACGGGGAGGATGAAGGGACGGGAGACGGATGATGAGGAGGATGGGTAGGTTGAGGAGGAGGATGGGGAGGATGAGGGGGCGCATGAGGCGGAGGAGGAGGAGGAGGAGGAAGAGGAGGAGGAGGAGGTATAGGAGGGGGAGGAAGAGGAGGAGGACGAGGGGGATGGCGAGCAGGATGGAGGAGGAGGAGGACGTTCGCGCTGCAGCGCGTCAGATTGTCATCATTGAACGTTAGCGGCGCTGTAGCGCCATGTGCTCCCAGACTGTTGCTTGGCAGTTAGCGCTGCAGCGCGCATTTGGTTGCTCTCCACGCGGTGCAGCCTCATTTCCATCCGTAGTCGCCGTGGCCCATAGCGGAGGGGCCCCTCCGCGCGCGCGCAGCGACGGAGGCAAGCTTGCCTCGGGAACGCGCGCGATGGCGGCAGAGGACGACCGCCCAGCGAAGCTGCGGCGGCTGTCCCGCCTTCGCGCGGAACTGCCATTCATGCATTGTAATGCGATGGCGCAATTCCTGGCGTCCGTTAAGCGAGACGGAACCCCCGAATTGGGATCCCGACGCCAGGATATCAGAGACGCTCGGGAGCTCATGGTCAGTGAGAACACGCCGTACGGCAAGCTCCACCAGAACATGGTAGTCGGGCAGCACACGGTGGAGATCTGCAGTCCAGCAGCAATGCTGTGGTATTGCAGCGCCCTCCCCGCGATGCAGCCTCTGTGGCAGCGGGCGCTGGAGCTGCCACGCCCGTGGCACATCATCATTTACGGCGATGAAATAGGCGCTGGCAACGCGCTGGCGCACGTGCAGAACCGCAAGTCCTGGGGCATCTACTGGACGATCGCGGAATTCGGCCCGCAGGCGCTTTCGTCGGAGGACTTTCGCGATAGCGTTGCTGCAGCAACGATATATGCGGGGGGGGGGAGGGGGGTAGAGAGAGAGATAGAGAGAGAGGGAGAGAGAGAGAGAGAGAGAGAGAGAGAGAGAGAGAGAGAGAGAGAGAGAGAGAGAGAGAGAGAGAGAGAGAGAGCGAGAGCGAGAGAGAGAGAGAGAGGCGCTGCAGCGCCAGTTGTGCTGCGATTTGTTCGCAGGATGCGTGGTTCCAGCTCGCGACGATGCGGGCCAAGACCGCGAACGACATCCAGCCGCGCGGACTGACGATGCTACTGGACGCAATCCTCGCGCAGTTCTGGCCTGATCAGGGGCGCAACTTCAGCGCAGGCATCAGCTTGCGGCTGCGCCCCGACGGCGCGACGGAGCTCATCCAGATGGACCTCGGAATTTACATTCAGCCGCTGCAGCGGTCGCCGCATAGCACCCAAGATTAGTTAGCATACATGTGCACATGTATATATCCATTACGCCTTCTTGCGTCGCTGCAGCGGCTCTGTCGGATCGCGGACGAGGATGCAATACACCGCTTGATCGGAATGAAAGGTTCGTCAGGAATCAAACCATGTTTTATGTGCCGCAACGTGTTCTTGAAGGGCGAAGTTCGGGATATAGTTGCTTCTGATGCGACGGGTGTCGCTGTTCACCACTCGGAACCAGATGCGTCGCGGCTGCAGCCGATGACGGCGCCGTTGCTCGATGCCATCTGCAACAGATTGATCGAAGGGGTCAACATCATGAACAAGGGCGAGTTCCAGGAGTTGGAGCGCCGACTTGGCTGGAACTGGGACCCCCATTTGCCTGAGCGGGTTCGGAAACTCAAGCCGCTCGAGACAGTCATGTTTGATTGGATGCATTGTATTTTCGTCAACGGTACATATAACATTCTGGTGTTCCAAATGTTTCGAAGGTTGAAGGGTTACTGGGCGCGCGCAGACGCATATTTCCAGGACTGGTCGTTTCCAGGGTGCCACTCCATCTCCCCCGACACGTGCGCGATCTTCGGCGAGAAGCGCGCGAGGTCCCACGTTGACAGCAAGCATTTCAAGTGTACCGCCAGCGAGGGGCTCACAACCATGCAAGTATCATTGCATGCTTCGCGCCCCCGCCAGACCAATAATACATGCGCTGCAGCGCACGTGAATTTCTGTAGGATATGTACTGCACCCCTCTTGTTCGGACATGCGTTCGCGCGGGCGGATTGACGTGTTTCTTCAGGGAGGTGGCTAGCGACGCTGCAGCGCCTGCAGTCCGATCTGCTTGCGCAGTGTTCGAGGCGCACACGATCGTTGCGGAAGAAATCCTACGAGTATCCAGGCGTCAGGCAGACGCGGATAAGCTGCAGGCTGCGGTTAACATGTTTTTGCTGTCATACAGCAGCGTCTTTGGCAAGGAAACGATGTCGCAGAAGTTCCATTACCTGCACCACTTCGCCAACTACGTGAGGCGTTGGGGCCATGTGGCGCTGCCGTCGTGCTGGGTTTTGGAGCGCAAGCACAAGACCAGCAAGCGCTTTGCGAACGCTCTTCAGGTGGGGGCTGCAGCCTCCAGCGGCTGGGACGCCAATGTCCTGAAGAGCGTCACCGAGCGGCACCTGTGGCAGCTCATGGATGGCGGCACCTTTAAGGTTAACTGCCTGGTTAACGCCACCAGGCCGTCCAAGGCCATCTCGCGCGAACTGCTGCAGCAGTTCGGGCCTGCGGACTTTGTTACGTCCGCTGCAGCGCGGCGCCGCTACCACGACGTCAAATACGGCGACGTCGTGCTGTTGGAGGACGGAGGAGGGGAACACATTGCGGCCGAGGTGTTGAAACACCTCTCCTTCACCAAGAACGGCCACTACTATGGCTTGAGCTTGGTCCTGCCCTACTTCTTCAAGGAGAAGCTGCACCCGCGCGCCTCCGCGCACGTGCTTGGCGGCGATGCCGACGCCTTTTGGGCGCACACGGCGAGCATCGTGTGCTCGCTCGCGCGGGCGCCGCGCGAGGGCGGCGGCATCCGAGCGGCGCGCCCGATATGGTCGCAGCCGCGGTGGTGCGCTTTAGCCTAAAACGTGGATTCCTTACTGGCGCTGCAGCGCACTTTTTTACATTGCTAAATGCTTCGGTGCTGCAGCACCTGAACGTTGCATGGTCGACGACTCCTCTTCTCCGCCTTGAAAACGTGGATTCCTTCTGCATAGCGCACCTTTTTCATTGACACTTCGGTGCTGCAGCACCTGAACAGTGCATGGTCGCCGATTCCTCTCCTCCGCCTCGTTCCTCCTCCTCCTCCTCTTGCGCTGCAGCGCTAATGTCGTTGATCAGTGGTGCGGTCGTTCAAACTCCTCCTTCCCCGCATCCTCCCCCTTCTCCCCCTCCTCCTCCTGCTCCTACTGCTGCTCCTCCTCCTCATCTTGCTCCCCCTCCCCCTTCTCCTCTCCCCCCCCCTCCTCTGACGAGGGGGGGGGGGGGGGGGGGGGGGGGGGGGGGGGGGGGGGGGGGGGGGGGGGGGGGGGGGGGGGGGGGGGGGGGGGAGGAGAGGAAGGAGGAGAGGAGAAGGAGGGAGAGGAGGACCCGAGGAGCGGAAAAAACGAGATAGCTCAGAGCGAGAGAGGATGGGGAGGAGTGGGGGGGGGGGAGAGGAGGGAGGAGGAGGAGGAGGCGGAGGAGGAGGAGGAGGAGTGAGGGTAGGAAGGAGGAGGAGGAGAGGAGGATGAGGAGGGAGGAAGGAGGAGGATGAGGAGGAGATAGAGAGGAGAGAGAGAGAGAGCGAGAGAGAGAAGAAAGAGAGAGAGAGAAGAGAGAGAGAGAGAGAGAGAGAGAAGAGAGAGATAGAGAGGAGAGAGCGAGGAGATAGGAGAGGAAGAGGGAAGAGAAAGAGAAGAGAGAGAGCAGAAGAGTACTCATAATGTGTAAGCTGTAGAGGAGGGGAGGAGGAGGAGGAGGAGGAGGAGGATGAGGAGGGGATGGGGGGAGGAGGAGGACGATGGAGGAGCGGAGGGTTAGGAGGACGAGGAGGAGGATGAGGAGGAGGAGGACGAGGGAGGAGTATATGATGATGACGAGAGGAGGAGGGCGAGAGGAGGAGGCGGAGAGGAGGAGGAGGAGGAGGAGGAGGAGGAGGAGGAGGAGGAGGAGGAGGAGGAGGAGGAGGAGAGGGAGGAGGAGGAGGAGGAGGAGGATAGAAGGAGGGGGGAGGAGGAGACGCCGCCCGCGCGCGTGCGGCTTACGGGCCGCGCGGGGAGCGCGCCCTCCCTTTTCCCTTTGCTTCGCGGCTCGGGATCGCCACCGAAAAACATATCAAGACATGTTTTTCGATGGCGACCCCGAGCCATGGGGCAGTCTCCTCTCGGAGGACCCCTCGGGGATGTCGGGGATCCTCCTCGACATCCCCGAGGGGTGGGACGGGCTCGGCAGCCATCGGCCCGTCGCACGTCGTCGTCCCCCAACCCTCTGGGTTGTGGACGACGGCTACGTGCGGTGGGCCGCTCTGGCTGCCGAGCGGCGCGCGGGGCCCCCCCGCCGCCCGCGCCAGCGGCAATGCCGCTGGAGATGGCGGCGCAGAGCGCGGCGCAGGCGAACTTCGCCTGCGCCGCGCTCAGCCGCGCCAGGCTGCCGCTCGACGCGGCGGCCCTGCAGGGCCGCCGCGTCGAGCGGCCGTCTTGGGCTGAGGCGCGCCCGTCGCCGCCTCCGCCGCCGCCTCCCCCTTTCCTCCTCCTCCTCATCCTCCTCCCCGTCCTCCTCCTACTCCTCCTCCTCCTCGACATCTCCTCCTCCTTCTCCTCCTCCTCATCCTCCTTCTCCTCCTCCTCCTCTCTCCCCCTCCTCTTCCTCCTCCTCCTCCTCCTCCTCTTCCTCCTCCTTCTCCTTCTCAGAGTCCGCTAACCACTTAGTAAGTCCGCTAACCACTTAGTAAGTAAGCTAGCTAGCGGACTTACTATGTGGTTACTAAGTGGTTAGTAAGTGGTTACTGGGTGGTTACTAAGTGGCAGCTAAGTGGTTACTAAGTGGTTAGCAAGTGGTAGCTAGAGTGGGGACTTAGCGAGCTAACCTCTACTAGAGACTTAGCAAGGTTAGCCTCCAGCTATAAGTGGTTAGTATCTCCTACTAACCAGTTGTAGCTGGTTATACAACTTACATCCGACTTACAACACTTATAACCTACTTACAACTCACTTGTACGTACATACTAAATCCTCTAACCCCTTAGTATCCGCGCTAACCACCTAGCAGCCGCCGCGGCCATCCAAGAAGGGGCCACCGGAGGCCGAGCCCGGCAGCCTCGCTCGGCGAGTGCGCCGCCGGGAGGCTTCGTGCTGAACGAGAACCGCACCTGCCTGGCCGACGAAGAGAGCGAGATCCGCTACCTGATTCCCCCTACCCAGGAGGCCTTGGATGCGCCGAACGAGGCGGCCGCCCGGGCTGGCGGGGACAACCCGGCCCCCGACGCGCCACTCGAGGCGGGAAGGGACGGGGCGGGAAGCCAGAGCGCCACTTCGGAGGAGGGGGAGACGCTGGGTGGCTACCTCCACGCCGCCCAAACTGCCGCCGGCACACTGCGGGAGGAGGAGCCGGGGGACAGCCAGGAAGTCCTTCACCGGGGATCGAGGGGGAAGGGAAGGGGACAGCCCCCTTGGCGGGAGCCTCCCCCCCTCCACAGCCCCGGATTACGCCCGAGCGGTGCGGAAGGCACTGGCGCGGGGGGCTACTCCCAGGGACCAGAGGGGGCTCCTGCTTTGCTGGGACTACGCCAGCCACCGGGGGTGTGAGGGAGGGGGGGGGTCTGCCCCCACGCCCGCTGCGACTTGGGACCCGCTCGGGGACTGCCGGCCCCACTCATGGGGGAGCTGGTGCGCCGAGGGGGCTGGAAGGACCAGCCCGTGGTGGCGGAACAGGATCAACCGGCGCGGTTGGCCGCCCTCCGTGGGGGGCCCTCAACCGGGCGGGGGGGCGAGCCACCCGCGCACGTCCGGGCCTGGGACCCGACCAGGGGGGAATATGACTGGTTCACCCCCAACGGTCCGGACTTCAGCTTCACCGAGAACCACCATAAGGCGCATCGCCTCAACCCAGTGGGGGACCCGGACGACCCAGAGGAGGAGGCGCGGGAGGCCGGAATGCAGGCCATTAACGCGCGCCCCGATGTGCGGGAGTTCCTCAAGGGGGGGCCCTCCCGGCACCTGGAGACCGCGGTCAAGAACCACCTCCTGGAGGAGCACCTGGCCTCGACGGCGACAGAAGGGGTGCTTGCCGTACTCCGGAGGATCGTGGACGGACCCAATTGGAAGCTGGTCAGGGAGGCCGCCGACTGCCTCGATCGGCTCGCGCCTGAGCCCGGCGGCACCCGGGGGGGGGGGCGTCCGCCCCCCAGACCGCAGGGGCCACGCCCGGCTCCTCCAAGCCCCGGACGAGGGGGACGGGGTAGGGCGGGGGACCCTCCAAATGAATGGAGGGGAGTGGGACGTGCTCGATTTCCACGACCGCCCCCCCCTCAGAGAGGACCCTCTCCTCGCGGAGCGCTTGGGCATCCAGGAGGACTGTGAGAGAAAGCAGTGTATCCTCCTGAGCGCGGTGGGCGCCGCCCTCTGGGCCCGCGAGGGAAGGGGGCCGCCCAGCCTCTCGGAGGTCTGGGCGCGCACGCTCACGGCCAGAGCGGAGCAGCTGGACCAAGCAGTTCGGGCGGAAGAATCACTGGGGCCTCCGGGGGCCAAGCTGGTGGTCGGGGAGGCGGACCTCCGGATCTTCATCCACGACGCGGCCGCCCCACACCGCGACAAGGACTACCGCGCCCTGGTCGTGTTCCCCCTCCGCCTCCTGGAGGATGTCGTCCTAAACGTCGCGATGATGGACTACGGTGGAAAAGTGACCACACACACCTTCTGGAAGGAGCCCGCTCCGGGGAGGGCTCACCTCGGGCCTGGATGTTGATCCACCGGGGGCACGCCCGCGCCCTCCGCCCCCGAACCCCGACCTCGGGAGAAGCGAAAGGGGGTGCGTGCCTGAAAGCCCTCCATCAGACTCTTCGGAGGGAGGCCACGATCATGAATGGCTGGGAGGAGTTCCTCAACCGCGACGCCCGAGGCACGGAGGTCTCCTGGAGCACCTACGTCAAGTGCCAGGCATGCGAGGAGCGCCCCGCGGCGAGGGAGGCGGCTCTCAGGGCTGGCCGGAGGGCTGCAACGGCAGAGCCTGCCCGGGCACCCGCAATCAGGGCCGCCCTCCAGCTGTGGGAGGAGCTCGTCTCGGAGCACCCCGGAGCTTTGGGGGGCACGCCCGCTTTCCGCTGGGGACCCCGCTTCAAGGAAGTGTTCGCGGGAACCGCGGGGGTGACCCGCGCGGCGAAGCAGCTGGGCATCCAAGCGGATGAGCCTGTGGAGCTGTACCGGAACCCCCTGCACCCCAAGGAGTCAGAGAGGAGGGGGGACCACGACCTCTCGAACCCCGACGTCGCCGAGGCCCTGGTCAAAGAGGCAGATACTCCCCCGGGCCCGGGAGTGGCCAACGTGTGGATGTTCGAAAACCCGTGCACCTCCTTCTGCGACCACAACACCAAAGGGGGCACCCGCACCTGGGAGAAGCCGGAGGGGACCGGTGTAAACGGCAAGGAGGTCTTGGGAAACGCCCTCTCCCAGACCACGGTGAGGTGCATACGGAACCTTCATAAATGGAGGAAGGGATGGATCTTCGAGAACCAGGAGCACAGAGGGATATATCCCAAGGTCTACCACCTCCCCGAGTGGTTGGAAATCCTGGAGGAGACCGGTGCCGTGATCATCCCGGGAACGATGCGCGCCTGGGGCCTCCATCCCTCAGACGCTTCGTCCCCCCATCAGTTCTATCGCAAGGGGCGCTGGCTGGTCGTCTCCGCGAACCTGGCCCCCTTCTTCACGAAGCTCCGGAGACCCTGCCCCGGTCTCTCCCCGACGCACCAGCACGTGGAGCTCAGGGGCAACGTCCCAGGGACAGGCATCAAGCGGACAAGGGAAGCCGCCCAATACCCCCCGCGCTTCGCCCGCGCCGTGGCGCTGGCCATTTGGACGGCCACGAAACACCCACCCACCACGCCCTCGAGGGGGGGGGGGGCCACGGGAGATGGTAAACTCAGGCCCTCAGGAGAGGAAGGGGACGACGCGGGAGGGAGCCAAGATGGGGAGGGAGAGGGGCCCTGGATGCCTCCCCAACGGGCAGCTGGCAGCCTGGAAAGCGGGACGGAATCGGGAAACCAGGCGCCGGGGAGAGCGGGCCGAACCGCTCAGGACTGGGCGCAGGAGCTGTGCACTCATTGCGCGGACAACCCCAAGTACTCCCCCGAAGTTGTGAAGGAGGGGGCCCGACTCGGTGATGGCCTAGTCCAGGCGGCGGGAGGCTGGAAGGAAGCAGTCGACTGCTACCGAGAGGCCTGGACGAGCCGGTGGGGGAACAACCTGGACGGGGTCTTCAAGGATGAGCTATGCGAGCTGCTCGACCCCGACATCAGGGATTACCTCCACCAGATGGTGAAGGGCGGGGTTCCCGCCCGCCAACCGCTGGCCCAGGTTCGGGTCCCCTCCAAACCGCACATGAGCGTGCAGGGGCACATGGAGGAGGCGATGGAGAAGTTGTGGAAGGACGCCAAGAGGGGGAGGGCCCCCCTCTGCGGAAAGGACTCGGAACCTTACCTAAGCGGGGTCCTCTCCTCCCCCTGGGGAAGGGTGCCGAAGATGAACCCCGACCGCACGATCTCGGAGGAAGGAAGGTTTATCCACGACCAGAGGGCGATGAACGAGACGGGGCACAAGTACCTCCACCCCCCAGCCTTGCAGCCCCGCCATCGGGGGCTGGCGCGAGAGATCACCTGGTGGAAGGAGCGGCACCCGGGGGTAAAAATCCGGATCGCCAAGCGGGACATAGCGGAGGCCTTCCGCTGGATCTGGTTACGGGCGGAGGATGCCGGCATGTTCGCCACGGAGCTCCCTGGCAAGGTGGTCGGGATGGAGGGCAACCTGGTGGCCATCTACCTCGTCCTCACCTTCGGGTGGATCGGGGGCCCGGGGGAGTACATGGCCTTCGGGACGGCCCTGAAGCAGTGCCATGACCGCCACCGGCCGGCCGACCCAGGATGGCACGACGACGTGCCCCACCACTCGCACCTCCTCATGGACGACGACGTCCTCATCGAGCCCCTCCTGGGACGGCGCCCCTGGATGGCCGCCAGGCTGGCCGAGGATCCTCGAGGGGGCCCGTAGAGTATTCGGGCCTCTTGCGATCAACGCGGAGAAGAAGGACGAGGAGGGAGAGTTCCGCGTGGACCAGATCTGCTGGGGGGTCCACGTGAACACGGAGGAGGAGACCCTGCGGCTCCCCGAGGAGAAGGTCAACAAGATCCGGATCCTGCTGAGTGACCCGGCCTACGACACGGGGAACACCCAGGAAGCCCTGAAGGATGTCCAGGTCCTCCGCGGCACCCTCAACTTCGCGGCCATCACCTGCCCCCCCCTCCGCCCCGAGTTGGGGGCGGTAGACCGGCTCCTCCGCGCTGCGGACCCGGCTGGGGTTTGGGTCAAGATCGAGGAGAGCAGCGAGGGGGGGGAGAAGGACGCGTGGGACGAGTGGTGGGAGGCGCTGGAAGTTTTCCGCCTATACGCGGGAGCGCCCCAGGCCTGGACCACCCACTTTAATGCAGGCTTGAAGGGGGTCCTCCAACCCCAGGAGCGGCTCGCCCTCCCCGGCGGAATGGAGGAGCTGGTCTGGACCGGAGGGGACGCCACCGAGACCCGGGTGGGGGCCGCAGACTGGTCAAACGGGGTGTACGGGGTCATGGATGTCAAGGAGGTCATGGAGCCGTTCCACGCGGTTTTTGGGGAGGGAGCCGACATCATCGCCATCTGCGAGCTGTTTACCTTCCTGGTGCTCGCGGTGGCCCAGGCCCCGAGATGGGAGGGGCGCCTGGTCCTCTACGTCACGGACAACACCAGCGCGGAGATCTGGCTCAACAAGCGGACGGCGAAGAACCGCCTCGCCCGCTACGGACTGCGCCTCCTCCAACTCCTGGAGACCCGCCACGGGTTCCACACGGTCACGGCGGGAATTTGGACCAAGCACAATAGCAGCATGGACCTCATCTCCCGGGAGACGAGGAGCGTAGTCCAGGAGGAGATGAACCGCTTCGGCTTGGAGGAGATCGACCTCAAGGGACCCTGGAGGGAAGTGCTCGCGGGGGCGGAGAAAGGCCGCCCTTTGGTCCTCCCTGGAGACTCGGAGGAGGGACGCCGGCTGGCTTACCAGCTGGTGGAGCGCCGCCGGGCGCGGGGACCGCCCGCCGGACCCTTGGCCGGGGTGCAGGTCTTCGAGTGGCGTGCGACCCTCTCCCCCCACTGCCGGGTGGCCGGAGAGATGGGGGCACGGATCGGAGCCACCACCCCCAATCCCGGTTCAGCCGTGAGCCACCCCTGGTGGGAGGGCCACCAGAATCGACTCGTGGCCGACCGGGCCGGGCGGGCCAGGACCGCGGCGAAGGAGACTTGGGTCACCTGCTCCAGTGGCAGCGACCCCACCGGCCGAGAGGCCCTCTACTTCGTGCGGTACGCGCTCTCCCACGCCGCCACCCTCGTCGTGCTGGACGGACCTCTGGGCCAGGATCTGGGGGGAGCCCGCGAGGTCTTGCAGGAGGGTGGGTACGACACTGCGGAGAGCGTGGTGCACACCCACCTCCTTGGGGGCCGGTGCGCCAGGTCGCGCCGCCTCCTCCTTGCCTGGAGAGACGGGGGGAACTGGGGGAGCGCCGCACTCGCACTCCTGCGGCGGGGCGAGCGATTGGTCCCACTGAACCTCAGCAGCGCCCTGTTGACGCCCGAGGCGGTCCCTCCGGAGCTCTACATGCAGGAGGAGGAGGGGAGGGCCCACTGGCGCCACTTCAAGGTCCCGGAGAGGGCCGACCGCGGGGAGGGAGGGCGCCCCACCGCCCTCCAGGCGGCCGGGACCTGGAAGAGCACCCGGGAGTCGGAGGGAGACGTCAGGGTCATCCTTAGCCCGATGAGCAGCGGGCCTGACTACCCACTCTGGCACCCTGACGAGGTCTCCGGGCACTACCCCGTGCTATTGGAAGACACGCGGGGGGATGGCACCCCTCGGGTGAGGCGCTTCGATCCCAAGGAGGCCTGGCAGATTTCCGGGGGCCTCCTTTCACGATTCACGATTGGCGGGAGGGAACCCGTGCGGGGGTACCGGAGGAGGTGCTCCTCATGGGTGCCGCCCGCTCCATGCCGCCCGTCTCCGCACACCAAGTGTTGTGGGCAGCGGCCAGCGCGAGGGAGGGCCTCCTCGCGAAGGGAGCCCGGGCAGGGGTGCGCCGAGACCCTGATGAGGACTTCATGGCCGCGGCCAACGCGACGTGGTTCAGCGCCTGGAAGGCTAACCCCGAGGACCCCCGGACTGCTTACGAGCGGTGGCTCCGAGAGGCCCGCGGGGCCCGGGCTGGAGGGCCACCCGGAGGGACCCCGCAGAGCGGAGGTGCAGGCCTGCTGGGCGGCCCCCACTTGGCGGGGCCCGCTCCCCCTTTGCTAGGGCCCCGGACGCGGGGGATTGGGGGCTCCTTCGCCCCCTCCAGCACCGCCCCCCCGACGGGGGCGACGTGGACCGAGAGGGGGACAAGGAGCCCGCGCCTGATGCGCCTCGCCCAGGAGGAGGAGGAGGAGGAGGAGGTCATGGGGGCGCTCACGGCGGCGCCTCGCGGCCGGAAGCCCCAGACCCAGGCGGAGCCCCAGTGCCCTCTGCCGACGGCGGAGGGGGGGCAACCTCAGATTGGGAGAGGCCACCTGGCGGACGAGAGGGAGCGCCTACGGGGCAGCCTCATCTTCGGGAACCTCGCAAAGGGGACGCGCACCTCCTACGCCGTGGCGTGGAGGCAGTGGTGCCTTTTCCTCAAAGCCCGGGGCGGGAGCCCGCTCCTCACGGGGCTGGGGAGGGAGGGCCGGCGGCAGGATGAGGACGTGCTCCTGGACTGGATCGTCCACCTGGCCCATGTCCAGCATCGCTCGGAGGGGGCGATCCGGGGAAAGCTGATGGCGGTCCGCCACTATCATATCGCGGCGGGATACCCGGACCCTCTGGAGCTGGCCCCCAGGCTCGCGCTGGCGCTGGGGGGACTACGGAGGATGGGCGCCAAGCAGAACCGGAAGTACCCTGTCACCATTGAGATGATGCGTTGGCTAAGGGGGAAGTTGGACACCGGGAGGGTAGAAGACGCGGCCGCCTGGGCCGCCCTCACCACCGCCTTCTTCTTTATGTTGCGCGCCTCCGAGTACCTCGCCGACACCTCCGGGGGTAGGGATTGGGCGGCGGAGCGGGTCCTCTTCGGGGGGGATGTCACCCCGAGGAGGGAGGGCGCGGTCTGCCCCACCTTCGCGTCCGCGGACGAGGTGGTTATCTACATCAAGGGGAGCAAGACCGACCAGTACAATTTCGGATGCTGCCGCAACCACTACGCCACGGGCAACCCCCTTTGCCCTGTCGGGGCCCTCGCCGAGCTGGAGAGGTTGGCGCCCCAGCGGTGGACCTCGGAGGGAGACCTCCCTCTCTTCCGAGACGGGGATGGGAACCCCATCCGGCGGAAAGACATCACCGACCTCTTGGGCCAGGCGGCGAAGGCGGTGGGGATACATCCCTCGCACATCGGGAGCCACTCCCCGAGGATCGGAGGCGCCACGGCTATGTACCGCGCCATGCCAGACCTGGGGCGGCTCAAGCGGTTCGGGAGGTGGAGGTCGGGCGCCTTCCACGCGCACCTCTGGGAGGCGCACGAACCCCAGAAAGGCCTCTCGGAGGCGATGTCCGCCCAGAACTACAACCTCACCTTGGGAAGCTCGAACCGCCTGGGGCAGACCCCAC
>CAUYUJ010009221.1:0-15000 GCA_963575745.1 Prorocentrum cordatum
GGATCCCGGGCTGGCCTTAAGTCGGGCGCGTCCCCCCACAGGCGGAATTCGGGCGAAAATTACAAATGATCCAAAATTACTCACTGCGTGGGGCTCCCCATATACGCATTTCATGCTTGATGTCATGTGATAGTGAGCGTATGTTCATGAGCGCTTGACTATAATAGCGCGTCCACGTGGGCGACAGGGCCGACGAAAGCGAGCGAATCCTAATGCGAGTGACTGAGTATGAGTCAGAGTGAGCTTCGAATACGATTGGATACGAGCCCCCCATTCCCTCCCCCTTCTCAGCTGTCAGACCGCGCCCTCCTCACCCCGTGGTAATGTGCGTATGTTTTAGGATAGTTGGCAGCGGGATCTGTACAACGGGCGCTTAGCCACACGAGGCCATACCATTGATTTTTTCCCTAACAGAAATAATTCGCTGAGCAATTAATGCTGTAGCTGTACTGTAGGGTGCTACAGTAAATAATTCGCTGAGCAATTAATGCTGTAGTTGTAGCTGTAGCTGTAGCTGCGACGAAGCTTTCGCGCGGCGTTTTTTTCTGTTTTTCACGACGCCGGGAGGTCTGGGCCAGGAAGGAAAAAGGAGTTAGAAAGGAATTTGATAAGGGATTTCAAAAGTTAGAAAGGAATTCAGTTTTTTTGCGTTAAATTTGTTTTCTTTTACGACGCCAGGAGGTCTGGGCCGGGGAAGAAAAGGAGTTAGAAAGGAATTTGATAAGGAATTTCAAGAGTTAGAAAGGAATTTCGTTGTTGGGGTCGTTTTTTTTTGTTTTTTACAACGACGCCGAGATGTCTGGGCCAGGAAGGAAAAAAAGGAGTTAGAAAGGAAATTGATAAGGAATTTCCAGAGTTAGAGGGGAATTTCGTTTTGGGTGTTGTTTTTAAACAAAAAGGAAACGACGCCGGGAGGTCTGGGCCAGGAAGGAAAAAGGAGTTAGACATGAATTTAATAAGGAATTTCAAGAGTTAGAAAGGAATTTCGTTTTTGGTGGTGTTTTTTTGTTTTGTTTTTTATGACGCCGAGAGGTCTGGGCCAGGAAGGAAAAAGGAGTTAGAAAGGAATTTAATAAGGAATTTCAAGAGTTAGAAAGGAACTTCGTTTTTTGGAAATTGTTTTTTTTGTTTTGTTTTTTTTAACGACGCCGAGAGGTCTGGGCCAGGACAGAAAAAGGAGTTAGAAAGGAATTTAATAAGGAATATCAAGAGTTAGAAAGGAATTTCGTTGTTTTGATTATTTTTGTTTTGTTTTTTACAACGACACCGAGAGGTCTGGGCCAGGAAGGAAAAAGGAGTTAGAATGGAATGTAATAAGGAATTTCAAGAGTTAGAAAGAAATTCATGTTTGGTGGCTGTTTTTTTGTTTTGTTTTTTACGACGCCGGGAGGTCAGGGCCAGGAAGGAAAAAAGGAGTTAGAAAGGAATTGATCAAGGAATTTCAAGAGTTAGAAAGAAATTGTGTTTTTTGGGTTGTTTTTTGTTTCATTTTTTTACAACGCCGAGAGGTTTGGGCCAGGCAGGAAAAAGGAGTTAGAAAGGAATTTAATAAAGGAATTTCAAGAGTTAGAAAGGAATTTCGTTTTTGGTGGTGGTTTTTTGTTCTGTTTTTTACGACGCCGAGAGGTCTGGGCCAGGAAGGAAAAGGAATTAGAAAGGAATTTAATAAGGATTTCCAAGAGTTAGAAAGGAATTTCGTTTTTTTGAAATTGTTTTTTGTGTTTTTTTTTTTTTCACGACGCCGAGAGGTCTGGGCCAGGAAGGAAAAATGAATTAGAAGGGAATTTAATAAGGAATTTCAAGAGTTAGAAAGGAATGTTGTTTTTTGGTGCTGTTTTCTGTTTTTTTTTTACGCGCCGAGAGGTCTGGGCCAGGAAGGAAAAAAGGAGTTAGAAAGGAATTTAATAAGGAATTTCCAGAGTTAAAAAGAAATGTCGTTTTTGGTGTTGTTTTTGTTGTTCTGTTTTTTTGCACGACGCCGAGAGGTCTGGGCCAAAAAAAACAAAATCCTTTCTAACTCTTGAAATTCCTGATTGAATTCCTTTCTATCTCCTTTTTCCTTCCTGGCCAGACTCTCGGCGTCGATGAATTATAGTATATATATATTATTATATATATATATATTATATTATATATTTTTGTTAGATAATATAAAAAAAAAAAAAAAAAAAAAAAAAAAAAAAAACGCTAGGAACAACAAAAAATTCCTTTCTAACCCCTTGAAATCCTGATTACATTCCGTTCGAACTCCCTTTTTTTCGTCCTGGTCCAAACCTCTCGGCGTGGAAAAGAAGACAAATAATAAAAAAAAAATAAAAAAAAAAAAAAAAAAAAAAAAAAAAAAACAAAAAGGATTGGGAAAAAAACAAAAAAAAAAAAAAAAAAAAAAAAAAAAAAAAAAAAAAAAAAAAAACGAAACGAAAAAACAACCCAAAAAAAAACGATAATTTTTCTAACTCTGGAATTCCTTATTAAATCTGTTTCTAACTCATTTTTCCTTTCTGGGGCCAGACCCCTCGGGCGTGCTTAATAAAGCAAAAAAAAAAAAAAAAAAAAAAAAAAAAAAAACGAAATTCCTTGCTTGCTAACTCTTGAATTTCCTTAGCAAATTCCTTTCTAACTCGTTTTTTCCTTCCTGGCTCAGACCTCCCGGCGTCGTAAAAAAATCCGTTCTAACTCTTGAATTTCCTTATCGAATTCCTTTCTAACTCCTTTTTCCCTTCCTGGCCCTGGCTTCCTCGGGCAATTCGGACTTGATTGTCTTTGAGGTTCAGAACTATCTCTGGTATTCAAATTCCTTTCTAACTCAGGAAATTCCTTATCGAATTCCTTTCTAACTTCCCAACTCAATAGAAATGCATAACCAACATGCTCTTGGCAATAGTTCGAGCCTACATTATTAATTCCCGACACAATTATTGATGTAATTGCATACAGTGCGCACTACAGAAATAATTCCGAAACCAATTAAAGCTGCACTGTAACCAAAAAAATCAATGGTATGTGCATATCATGTTGTAGGAAAGTACCACGGCGAGCGTTCGTCCATGATAGTTGATTGCTCCACGAGCGCGCCCATGTGAGCGGCGAGCACGCGCGCGCAGCGCGGCTGCACATCCACCACGCGCACGCATTCATTTACATGCATATGCCCGCGCATCTGTTCTTGTCAAGGCAAAGAATTCCTTCGGCGCCGCGTCCGAAGCACCAGGGGGAGCACGAATGACAAGCGCTTCAAACGGCACCTCGCAAAGTGCACCTCAGCTTTAACCGTCCGCACTTCGCATCGGGCCTAGCTGGCAACACAAACCGAAGTCGCAGGTACATGACGTGCAAAAGGCAAGTGCTACACATGGCACCCTCGCGGTTTGCGCCTCCGTTTTGGCCACCCGCACTTGGCATTAGGCCTAGCTGGCAACGCAAGAAGAAGCCTTCTGCACTTGGCATCGGGGCGAAGGGCCAGAAGCACGACGCGAATCACTACGTCTGTGACGTCATATCTGCCCGCTGTGCCATGTCGGACTCTTGGGCGGCCACCTCCGCGATGTCCCGCGCGTCGCCCAGCGCCCCGTTGACGCCGTCGCTTTCGCTCGCAGCCGCGCTGGAATAAGAACCGTGCCCGTCCAGCACCTGGGTATGGTCATCGATCGTCTCGTAAACGGCGCCGCCATCCAGCAATTGAAAAACGGCCGCCTCTGTCTCCGTGGGCGACAGGCCCAACTCCGTTGCTGCGAATGTGCCCAGATCTGCGCAACTTGCTCCGACAGTCGAAGCTCCGCCCACGGAAGCCAGCCATGCCAGAAGGCTGTCAAGCGCCCGAACAAAACGCGCGTTTGCGCTGACAGCGGCAGCGCTTGCCCCCGAGGGCGTCGCAGTGGTCGAGCCTTGATTTGCACTCCCTGGCGCCGTTCCTAAAACAAATCGCAGGAAGACCTGTCGAATATCGGCGGAACCGCGCCCAGCGCCTTGGAGACCTCGTTGTCTTCCCCCTGTCCGCGGCGCCGTGCTAGGCACTGGCGCTTCCGACCGAAGAAGTGAGACTGCGCTCAGTGAATATAGAGATGCTGGGTCCGATGGGCGACCTCCGCTTCGAGCCAAGACTGCGTCAATGATGATTCCTAACGGACGACGCTTCGACGGGTTAAAGATGCTCGATGTGTTTCAGAGGCGATACAGATGCGAACGGGCCCGTGTCCTACCCCCTGGCGGCTCTCCTTGGGGATGCTGAAACCAGCGCCCCGCCTGAGACATCCTCACAAATTGCTCTGAAGGCAAAGGATGTTGGGCATGAAAACAAGCAAACCGCCTGAGACGTTCCCACGAACTGGCCGCGAACGGGTCCGTGAAAACACCCCTGGCGGCTCCTTTTACGGGTGCTGAAACCAGCGCCCCGCCTGAGACGTCCTCACAATTTGATCTGAAAGCCAAGGATGTTGGGCATGAAAGCGAGCAAACCGCCTGAGGCATCCCAACAAACTGGCCGCGAACGGGCCCGTGAAAACACCCCTGGCGGCTCTCCTTAGGGGTGCTGAAACCAGCGCCCGGCCTGAGACATCCTCACAATTTGATCTGAAAGCCAAGGATGTTGGGCATGAAAACGAGCAAACCGCCTGAGACATCCCCACAAACTGGCCGCGAACGGGCCCGTGAAAACATCCCTGGCGGCTCTCCTTAGGGGTGCTGAAACCAGCGCCCCGCCTGAGACATCCTCGCAATCTGCTCTGAAAGCAAAGGATGTTGGGCATGAAAACGAGCAAACCGCCTGAGACATCCCCACAAACTGGCCGCGAACGGGCCCGTGAAAACATCCCTGGCGGCTCCCCTTGCGAGTCTGAGTATGACTAGGTCTGTGTATGAGTAGGTCTCAGTCCGTGCGTTGAGTAACTCAGACTATGAGAAGGTCTAAGTATGTGAAGGTCTGAGTATGAATAAGTCTGTGTATGAGCAGGTCTGGGAACGAGTCTGGGTATGAGTAAGTCTGAGTAGGAAGGAGTCCCAGCATGAGTAAGTCTGAGTATGAGTAGGCCTGCATGTTGTCTGTTGAGTAAGTCAGACCATGAGAAGGTATGAGTATGAGTAGGTATGAGTATGAGTACGTCTGTGTATGAGTAGGTGTGTTCTCTCTGCTCTCTGGAGTCGGCGGCGTCCGAGTAAGAACAAGAACCCCATCTTAAGATATGGGGAAGAAGAACCCCATCTTAGGATAATTATGGGGAAACATACTCCTTAAAAGATAACAGAAAAATCGTCCCACATACATTTGTTTACTGTTCTTGAATATTCCTCCTGTGGAGGGACAGGCCCGACTTGAGGCTGGACCGGTCAGGCCTGCTGCGAGCGCACGGTCGGCGTCTCCTTGCGCTCTCCGGCGGCGAGCGAGGGCGCGTTCTTCGGCGAGCGAGCGAGGAGGCCTCCCCAGCAGGCGGCGGGGCTCCTCGGAAGCCCTCCGGCCTACTGAGAAGAGACTTCTCTGCGTCTTCAGGGAAGGCTTCGAAGACCGGGCGAAGAGAACTATGCACATGCACCGATCCTGGCAAGGCCCATCCTTGACCCATGATCGGTGCATACGTCTTCCTGGCCAGGGTAGGAAGGCGTATCCACCCATCCTGGGCTCAGGATGGGCCTGGCCAGAATCGGTGTATGTGCATAGTTCTTTTTCCTCTTGAAGACTTCTCGGAGGGCCAGAGGCCTTCCGAGCCTTCTGTCGGGAGCGGCCAAGAAGGGGGTGTCCAAGAGGGAGGCACATCATGACCGGCGGCATGTGCGCGGCGCAGGGGGGGGGCTGGGGACGTAACGAAATAAGAAGAGGCGCCATGAAACCTGGGGAAATATCATGGCCCCCGCCATGATATCTACACCCCCTAGTCATCACCCCCCTCTTTTAGGGAGCCCATGAAGGACGTACGCGCCCAGCTATGTACATGAACACGGCCCCTCGATCCGCGAGACCGGCCGCGTTATACGACCATCTGCGCAATGCGTACTCTCGAAACCAGCGTGGATTCATGTACATCTACGTCCTTTTTTCGCTCCTGATCTATGCCGCCCCTGGTTCTGAGAAGGCCGGCCCGCCCCGCCTTGCCTCCCCCCCGGGCGCGCCGCCGCACTCTTCCGGGGGCGAGGCCCAGACCCCCTCGCGCCCCGGGAAAAACACAGGACGGACCACCGCTCCCTATTTTGGGCCTCTCCTCCTCCTCCTCCTCCTCCTCCTCCTCCTCCTCCTCCTCCTCCTCCTCCTCCTCCGCCTCTGGGGGCCCGCACCGGGTCTCGGGACCGTCGAAGGCGACTCTGAAGGGGCCCCAGGACACACAAATAAACACACACAAACAAGAAGGTCCCCCATATTTCCCCATATTTTCTGGGTTTTTGTATTTTCCCCACTACCCATATTTTCCCATATTTTATGGGGAGTCGACGATTAATTCTGTCTGTGTGTTTCTTCCGCTCCTGAAAAACACAGGACGGACCACCGCTCCCTACTTTGGGCCTCTGGGGGCCCGCACCGGGTCTCGGGACCGTCGAGGACGACTCGAGAGGACGAGCCGACCCCCGAAGAGGAGTCCAGGCCGCTGGGGGTCACTCTGCCTCCGCCGCCGGGCGCCGCCCCAGCCCAAGCCGCCGCGCTCCTCCCAGTACTGCGTGGTCCAGTCCTTCCACTTCTGCTCCCGCGGCGACAGGACAGGCGCCCTGCTGCTCCCACGGATCCCCACCTGGCGCCGAGAGAGACGCAGAGGCGCGCACGGGGGGACGGCGACGGCGACGGCGACGGCGCCGGCGGCGGTGGCCAGGGCGACGGCGGCGACGGCGACGACGACGACAGCGACCGCAACGGCAACGGCAACGCAACGACGATGGCGACAACGGGGGAATGCCTTCTTCTAGTCCTCTCTAGCCTTAGCGCTGCGAACCTCCGCAATGAAACTTCAGCGCATCCAAAGATTAACACCGTCTTCCGTCTCAGAACGTGGATATCGCCCCACTTCCGCGCGCATTCGTCTTAGACGTTTACAACACTGTTTATGGTTGACGTCACATGAACGATATGTTGGCACGAATCTGGACGGGACAAGACGCAACCCCCAGGTTGATTCGCGGCGATCATATCCAAAGAACTATGTTCTGGCACCATGTACGGTTCTCTTCTTTAAATTTAAAAATCCGATCTCATCAGTTATGGGAAACGGAAAATGTGTTGTTTTCCACGTGTCCACAGACAGACACCGCTGCTGTGTGAGTTATTGTTGCGGACAGGTGCCTTTCAATGTGCACTTTCCTGCAATGAAAACAAAGTCTTGCTATGAAAACGGGGTTTGAACGAAGGAAAGATTCAGTGCAACATCGTTGACGCGCCTTGGGTTTACATTGGCCCTCCTTCCCCTCCTCCTAGTACGTTCCTGTCCCCACTGACTCCGTCCTTCCTCGTTTATAATGCCCCCTTTTTCCCTCCCCTTCCCCCTGTCTCCAAGGCATAATGGGGGCGTGTGTTTTCAAGGCTGTCAAATACGCGCTGGACGCGTGCGCGGCGAGAACAGATAGAAAGGGAAAGGGGGAAAACAAACAAAACAAACAAACAAACAAACAAACAAACAAACAAACAACGAATTTGTTCAGCTGACGCGCGTTCGGTGCATGTGTGGTTGGACATCCGAACTCTGGTTCACGACCAGCTAAACCATTCGGATCCATGAATTTGCTACATTCAGCTTAATACAAGTTGCAACTGAGAAGAATATTTTTCGCCAACACAAGATCAGCGCATTCGGCAAGCTCGAAAGCCGCGCCAAAAGTAGGGGTACGCAGTTGCGACCACGGGAAGAGGCCGCGGCGGAGGAGGAATTACCAGCCTCGAACTTATCCCTATCCCTAAGATTGACACGTCAAAAGGCGATGACAATCTTGGGGATGCGCCCTCAAAAAAATAAGGGAATCCCTAAGATTGGCATCGTCATGAGGCGATGCCCAACACAGGGATAGGGATATGTTCCAGGCTGGTAGAGGAAGGCATCGCCACGAGGGAGAGAAGGAGGGAGGGAGGGAGGGAGGGAGAGAGGAGGGAGGAAGAGGAGGAGGAGGAGGAGGAGGAGGAGGAGCGGGAGGAGACCTCAGGGCGTAGACAGCCACCGCCACGAGGCACGCGCAGGCGGCCGCGGGCTCCGGAGACCGGTGCACCAAAGAGTTTTGCGCTGCCAGGCCGAGCGGCCGCAGGAGGACGGCGCCGCGATCCGACGGAGAAGGGGCCCCAGGACGCACAAACAAGTACACACAAATAAAAAAGATGCCCCCTATTTTTTCTTTTGTTTTCGATTATTGTCTTCCCCCCCACTTCCCATAGTTTCCCCTGGTTTCCTAGGACTCGACGGTTAATTGTGTTTGTGTGTTTTTTTCCCTCCTGAAATATTCCATCCGCTGGGCGGCAAGCAAGATGTCGTTGCTGAGCCGGGACCGCGGGCGGTCGTCACCAAGGGGTTTGGCGTTCCACAACAGCGACGGGGGGCGCACTTCGGCGACAAGGGGCTGCGGGAGGCCAGAATGGACCCCCGCAGCGCGCTCAAGCTGGCGGGGCGGCCAGCGGGAGCGCCCACATAGCTTGCCACACCAAGCCCGCGCCACCAGGCACAGCACGCACATCAGATATTGTACCACAGAGCATCCACGTCAACATCTATCGGCACGGCACCGGCATGAGTGGACGCGGCGACGAAGAAGCGACGGGGGGCCGGGATGGACACCCAACAGCAAGCGACCTGGGGCCGGCAGGGATGAACCGATGCCAGACGCCCCGACAAACCAGATCACCGAATCGGCGCAGCAAGATGTTGAGGGCCTAGCGAGAGCCAGGATAAACCCGCGCCAAGCCCGGGAGCGACGACGTCGGACGCCAGCGGGCGGGGACGGCGACGGCGACGCAGACGAGGCCCACAAGAGGGCGGCCAGGATCAGCCTGCAAGCCGCCACCGCATAGCGGGAGAGGCAAAACAGGCGTCGCTAACATCGAACTGCAGACCATCCACGCCAGCCAGAAGTCAGCGCGGCACAGGAGTGACTGGCGCGGCGACGAAGCGGCGGAGGACCAGGATGGACCCCCCGCAACGAGTGAACCAGCGCCTCCTGGATGGGCCGACGTCAGACGCCCCTGAAAACCAGGGCGGCTAGTCGGCGCGGCAACCCGTGGAGAGCCAGGCGAAGCTCAGGATGGACTCGCGCCGGGACGAAGGACACAGACGACGGCGACGCAGCCGAGGCCCAAGACTGGGCGGCCAGGACAAGCTCGACCACGGGAACGCACACGTTGCCGCGGAAGACCCAGGCCCTGTGAGAGGGGTGATCGGGCAATGCTACCAGTCTGCTATACCCACCCCCTGTGGGATGGCGCCTGCATAGGGCACATGGCCGCAGGACACCCCACAGAGACGCGTGCGCCTTGAGGGCCACGCACAGAGAGGAGAGAATGGGTGTCGCCACCGACCCTGGTCTGGGACATCTTCCACAGGCCCGTCGCGCACCGCCGCGCCTGCCACCGGAGCCCGCCCCCGCCCCCGCGGGGGGCGCCGCGGCAGCGACAGGGCGCCGACGGTCGACCCACTCCACCACTTCGCGCCCGCGGGCGGCGGGCTCCCCGAGGAAGACCTGGCAGGGCAACTGGCCCTGCCAGGTTTTCCTCGGGGAGGAGGAGGAGGAGGAGGAGGAGGAGGAGGAGGAGGAAGACCTGGCAGGGCAACTGGCCCTGGCCCCGCGCTGGAGCCACTCGGCGAAGTCTCCGCCGCCTCGCCAACCAGGGGCCTCGCTGCATCTGGAGGCGGGGTCGCGCGCGCCACGGCCTCGGCCGCCGAAGCCCCGCGCTCCGGGCCCGCCCCAGACTCGCCAGGGCCCCTGCGGTCGCTGCCAGGCGCTCGCTGCCTCGCAAAAGCAGAGCGGTCGCGAAACGAAGCGCCCGCGCGCGGCCCGCCGTCCGTTACCTTCGTCGACCGCGCCCGCCCAACACGGGCCCCAGACCGGCGCGGGCGCCGCTCGGGCCCCCGGCCGCAGGCGGGGCCAAGTCCCGGCAGCGTCGCGCCGGCAAGTCCCAGGGCCGCCAGGAACTCCGACGGGCGCGGCGCCGAGGACGCGCGAGGGCGCGGGAAGAGATCGCGAGCGGGGTCGGGGCCGAGGTCACCGGGGGCGTCTTCGTCAGCCCCCTCCCCGCCAGGACCCACCACGGCCGCCGCCGGGCGCCCGGCGGCGGCGGCGTCGGGCCCCCCCCCGACACAGCCGCGGCCGCTCGCCGCGCGCAGCCTCCGCGCCCCGAGCCAGTTGCCTCCGCCCGCCCGCGCGCGCGGAGCCAGCAGCAGCTAGCTGGGGCAGTCGCAACGGCGGGGCCGGAAATTACCGCAACCCCCAGCCTCACCGCCAAGCTGAATCATTCGACCGCCCGCGGGCGACACGCCCCACTCGACGCACAATCGGCGCAAGGTCTCGCCCGTTGATTTCTCTCCAACGCCAAGATCAACATCTGCCATGCAGGCGCCCATCTGGGCGCCCCCGTCGCCCATCGGCCCTCGCGATAGCGCGCACGTAGACGCCCCCCAGAGGAGGCGCAAATGGGAAATCAAACTAGTGAGCCCCGTAGATAACTACCTACCAGACAACCCCAACCCAACCCGAAGACCCGAATTTCGGGTTGGGGGGGGGTAAGGGTTCCACACGAGTTTTTTCGATGTTTCCCGACCCCCCCACACTGGAAATCGAGGGTAAATCTGAGCCTTCGGGTTGGGTTGGGGTGGTTTGGTGGGTGGTGAGTAGAACGCACGATCCGCGCACGACGAACACCTGCCCTGAGACCCGCCGACGGCGCAGCGCCACTCAGTCGGCAACCGCGCCCGCTCTCCACCCGCCGCTCGGGGGCGCCCCACTTGGCCCCGCTGACACTCGCGCCCCCCCCCGCCCCCCGCGCGACTAGCAACCGCGCCGGCAGGGAGCCCTGTAGTAGTAGTAGTAGTAGTAGTATAGTAGTAGTAGTAGTAGTAGTAGTAGTAGTAGTAGTAGTAGTAGTAGTAGTAGTAGTAGTAGTAGTAGTAGTAGTAGTAGTAGTAGTAGTAGTAGTAGTAGTAGTAGTAGTAGTAGTAGTAGTAGTAGTAGTCGTAGTAGTAGTAGTAGTAGTAGTAGTAGTAGTAGTAGTACGTAGTAGTCGTCGTAGTAGTAGTAGTAGTAGTAGTCGTAGTAGTAGTAGTAGTAGTAGTAGTAGTAGTCGTAGTAGTAGTAGTAGTAGTCGTAGTAGTAGTAGTAGTAGTAGTCGTAGTAGTAGTCGTAGTAGTAGTAGTAGTAGTAGTCGTAGTAGTAGTAGTAGTAGTAGTAGTAGTAGTAGTCGTAGTAGTAGTAGTAGTCGTAGACGTAATAATAGCGCGCCAAGCGCAGTAACCTTCGGGGGCAAAGCGGACCGCTCGGGCGAAGGCGGCCGCGCGGCGCGCCGCGGCGTCGGAGGCCGGGCCGGCGGGGGGCGTTCCGCGCCGGCGCGACCCTGACCTGCCCCAGGAACTCCAATATAGATGAAGGGGCCCTGGGACACACAAATAAATACACACAAATAAAAATATCTCCCATATTTTCCTATATTTTCTGGGTTTTTGTCTTCCCCCCCACTTCCCATATTTTCCCATATTTTCTGGGAATCGCCGTTTAATTGTGTCTGTGTGTTTTTTCCCCTCCTGAATAGCACCTAGCACGCCACGACGCGTCTTTCACCACAGAGTCGAGGACATCCCCCATCCTCGCAAAAACGGCCACGCGGAGAGAGCACCTCGGACGGCGAGCGACGCGATGGAATATTCGGCACAGCTCGCTTCAGAGCCACAGCGCCAGCGACGCGGCGCGAACCAGCGCACCCTTTCTCGCAGATGGACATGGCGACGGCGGCGGACCCGACGAAGATCGCGACGCCCGGACAATCGGCCGCGCAGAGGACACGAGCAAGGACTGCGAATGCGCGCATCGGCGACCGGCACTGCGGGGACGGGGGCGCCGCGACGTCCCAGGGCGGCCAGCGCGACGTCGCCTCGCAACGTAGGGGCAACGACGGTTCAGGCAGCATCCGCCCGAGCAGCTCGCCGGCGGCGTCGCGGGCGCCCGCGGAGGGGTTGCGCGCGAAGGGCATGTCGGCACTTGGCCTGCCAGGACGAGTCGCAATCGAAGGCTGATTAGCATCCCGTGGGGGGCCGCAAACGTTGAAGACTCGATTGCCCGCTCGTGAAGTTTCGAAACTGTTGGATGAAGAAGCAGCGAGGCCGACAAGACATGGACGAACGGAAAGCCGACTCCAGCGACGCCGCCAACCTGCCCCAGGAGGAGGAGGAGGAGGAGGAGGAGGAGGAGGAGGAGGGGGAGGAGGGGGAGGAGGCGGAGGAGGAGGAGGAGGAGGAGGAGGAGGAGGAGGAGGAGGAGGAGGAGAAGGAAGAGGAGGAGGAGGAGGAGGAGGAGGAGGAGGATCGGCGCGCACCTGACAGGGGCGGCGCGCCAGGCACGGCTGTCGAGCCAGCAGGGGGCCTGCGCCTGAGCCAGTCGTCTCGCGCACCTCCGGCTTCTCCTGGGCCAAGAGACCAACGACGCAATGCCGAGATCGACATCAACGAACTTCTCGCCGCCCCGGGGAGAAAACGGGTCGGCGCCATCGAGAGCGCCATGCCCCTGTCGGAGCGGAAGGCCGATCGCACTGCGGGGCGTCGGGCGAGGCCGCGGCCAGGGATGTCGCACTTCTGGCAGAACTCGACCTCGAGCTGCGCCACGTCGTTTACTTCTCTCCGAAGAAGCGGCGCACGGGCTCCTGGCGTCTCCGCCAGACTGTTGTACTTGAAAGAGTTCAACGAGGGAGCCGAACGTTGCAGAAGGAGGAGGAGGAGGAGGAGGAGGAGGAGGAGGAGGGAGGAGGGAGGAGGAAGGGAGGCCAGGAGGCAGGGTGGGAGGCTGTCTGGGAGGCCGGGGGGTAAGGAGGCAGGGGGCCGGGGGGATAGGCAATCTCAGAAGCATCCTCTGAATCGCCGCCCTCGCCGCAGTCCTGGAGCATCTCCCTGCACTGGCCCAAGACCCTCGTTGCGAACTTGCCCACCCGTCGCATACCTTCGATGACGCCCACGAGAGGCATGGCCTCCAACAGAGTCGACTGCTGGTGCCCTGCTGGCGCCCTGACTCGACCGCCGACGCAGCCCTATGCTGCCCCAGTACTTCAGCCCCACGTGCACAACTCCTCCCAGCAAAAGGTAGGGGCTGCTTGTTTCATTAGATGGCATAAACAGTACCAACGACTGCTACAACAAATGGAACGATCCTCCGCGGGGACCAAAAAAACGAACCCCCGCTGTAGCCTATAGCCGCCTGACGATTGGGGGTGTTCTACTCCGCCGTCAATAGAATCCTTGTGCAAAGGCTCCCGAAAAAGAAATATGGTTGTACTTCGCACGCCAAGAATCAGGTTGCAATCCTCGCCAACAAAACATTTGTTTGCAAACAACTTTCAAACATGTAACCAACCATCAACGGAATCCATTTGCCACGTGCCACACTAGAAAAAAAAACTTTTTTATTTGTACAAAATCATCCGCCACAACAGATATCCTTATATAACCCGCTACAACAACAAAAAAGTTGCAATCGCCTCGGAATGAATGGGACTATGCGTTCACACGTCTAGACTCCAAAGTGCATGTTGCAACACGTTTTCCTACGCAGGGCAGCCTCGTTGTACCTTTTGACGGTTGTCCTATGCTCCGTCGTTTCGTTCTGGGGCGGGGGGGGCTCCGCTGGAACGAGAGGGCAGAAACACATGAAACACAAAATAAAATGACCACGAAACTGCCCTGCACATGGAAAAACAAGCATTCGAAAAGATTGTCTCCCCAGGGGAGGAGCAAACATATTGTTATAGTTTTGTTGTATTGCGCATCCCGCACCGAAACAAACCTGTTGCTAACGGCCAAAAGAGGTATCGTGTATGTGTCATCGGCCATGAAAAGAATCCGTCTGGAATCCCACTTTTTCGATCCGGGGAGGAGAACCCTCCCCCTCCCCTCTCTGGGTTTTCTGAAGGGTCGCAAAGTGTCGGAGGCTCTTTTCGGCCAGTGGGAGCCCATCACGAGGATCGTGGCCCCAGGGGACATCGAGGGGCCCCCCTCTTGTGACCGACCGCCTCCAAGATGGCCCCAAGAGGCTGTCCAAGGCTCCCAAGAGGCTCGTAAGTTTGTTGCCTTGGCTTTTCATGTGCAGGGCGGTTCCCCCATATTGTTCAATATTGATATTGTTTTGTGGTCAACTCGTACTGGTGCGGCCTGACATGTCCACCTCCACAGACGAAGAGGAGAAGAGGAAGGAGGAGGAGGAGGAGGAGGAAGAGAAGACGAAGGAAGAGGAATAGGAATGAAGAGAAGGACCGAAGCCACAGGAAAGCACGAACAACGGAGAATCAGATTAGGAGAAAACCTTGAAACACACACGCACACACAGGCGCATAAGCAAAAAAATAAACAAACAAACAAACAGACCGACGCATACACACATACACAAACATGCAAGTCGGCGGCGCAGAGAAGCCTCAGGCGCGGTCGGCAGGTGGAGGTGCCAGCTGCGAACGAATTAAGTCGAACGCGCCATGATAAAAGATTCCTGTCACGGCCATACAAAGCGGTAGTGGGGGGGAAATAAAACATACACACACAACAACAAAAAACGTGAGGCGCTGCAAAGCCAAAATGCAGCGGCCAAAGAACCCGCGGGACGGAAGCTCGACGCGGGCAGTCGAGGCGCAAACAGCAGTCCGGTGCGAATTAAATCCTAGGACGGTGCATACGACCAGGGAAGGGTGCCAGAACAGCCAACTGGGTGGCGGTGAATACGCAAAGGGAACTGCGCGACAAAGCAACGCCACCGACCTTGCAGCGACCGTGCCACACAGCAAGATGTCTGCGTGACAAAGATGATCGCGCGGCCAAGGCCAGCATACCACTGGACGAAGACAGAACTGAACGCGGGCGACCGCGA
>CAUYUJ010009221.1:17500-35510 GCA_963575745.1 Prorocentrum cordatum
CTCGAAGAGGGGGGGGTCCAACCGAGGGCCTCGCAGAGCGTGGCCCGACGTCCGCGCGCCGCCCCGGGGGGGGCCAAGGGACACGCTGAGAGAAGAAGAAGAGGCCACGAGATCCGGGGAGCCATCGTGGCCCCGGCCATGATTGACCACCTACCAGACCACCCCAACCCAACCCGAAGACCCGAATCTCGGGTTGGGGGGGGTACGGGTTCCGTGTGTTTTCTCCATGTTCCCCGACCCCCCCCACTGGAAATGGAGGCCAAATTGAAGCCTTCGGGTTGGGTTGGGGAGGTTTGGGGAGCCATCGTGGCCCCGGCCATGGTGTCCACACGCCCCCGGTCCCAGTCATCACCGCCCTCCTGGCCGCCCCTGGGCGTGGAAGAAGAGGAAGCGGCGTCAACACAGACTCTCGAAGCTCCGCGCGGATTTCCTGGATCTGCGCCACACCCCTCCTTGGCGCGCGGAACGCGCCAGGGGCGGCGCCGGAGGCGTCGCCAGGGCGCTCCCGCGCAGATCCCAGAAAACCGCGCGGAGCGTCGGAAGTCGATACCGATGCCGTTGTTTCCTTCTTCGAGGGCGGCGGCGGCGGAGGCGACGCCAGGCCTGCGACACGGAGTCCCGAGGCAGGCTGAAGTTCTGGTCCTCGGCCCGCGGCAGAGGACCACAGCGCCGCCACGCCGCTGGCGGTGGAGGGCCCCTCTCCCCAGGGCCCCTCCGAGGGCCCTGGGCGGCCCTCGTTGAGGGCACCGCGATGGCCCCTCGGCGGGCACTCGACGGCCCTCCTCGAGGGCCCTCGGAGCGACGTCCCACTCGGCGGCCCCTCGAAGGGCGGGCTGAGGGCCCTCGGAGGGCGCGGCCGCCGCAGCCGCCGTCGGCAAAGGTCGTCGGCGAGGGCCGTCGGCGAGGGCCGTCGGCGGGGGCCGTCGGCGAGGCCGCTCGAGAGGCCCTCGTGTGGGTTTCCTGGTGACGCTCGGGAGGTTTCTGGACGTCTCGCACTGCGCCCTGCCCTGCTCCGCACTCCCTCCCATTCCTCCTGCTCACCCTCCCGCCCCAACTCCCCATTCCCCTCCCCGTCCGCCTTCCCCTCCATCTCCCTCCACCTCTCCCTCCTCCTGCTCCTCCTCCTCCTTTTCCTCCTCCTCCTCCTCCTCCTCCGCCTCCTCCTCCTCTCCTCCTCCTCCTTCTCTTCTCTCCTCCTCTTCGTCCTCCTCCTCTTCGTCCTCCTCCTCGTCCTTCTTTCTCCTCCTCCTCCTCCTCATCCTCCTCCTCTTACTTTCATGGTACTATTAATATTGATACTATTATGACTAGCATCAGTTGTATTACTAATACTAGTTTCCGCAATATGATTAGTATTATTGAATTCCATAGAATTAGTAGTAGCACTAGTCTTATATGTATGGTTATGGTTACTAGTACCATTAATAATATTAGTACTAGTATTACTCTTAGTAGTATTAGTATTATTTATATGATTATGAATAATGTCAGTAGTATTAGCAGTATGAGTATTAGTATTATTAATATGATCATCATCATCACCATCATCATTATTATCATACTTATACTTGATATGGTGATTCAAATTATTGGTATTAGTATTATTATTATTCATATTATTATGATTAGTATTATTATTACTACTATTAGTATTATTAATACTACGACTGCTACTACTACTACTACTACTACTACTACTGCTAATGAAAATACTAATGATAATAATACTAATCATAATAGTAGTGGTATGTTTAACATCATAAGTAATACTAATACGTTTAAGCAGTATTACAATGTTTAGCGCTACTATGACTATTCGAATTTAGTCATGATGATGTATTCTGATTACCAATAATATCATATGTTTCATTATTCTTAACTCCTCTGTGGTATTCTGATTATTAACCGTCGCGTTACAATTATTAATATGGGTATTGCTTGTATGATTATCAATATCATTCGTGCTATTTTTGTTCTTCAAATTCGTAGTATTAGGCTTCATGCGACGGCGGAGGACAGGGTCTCTCCGCTGCCACGTCCTCCGCCCTCCCCTGAGACCTCTGGAGACCTCTCCTGCCCCTTCCCCTGCCCCACCCTTGTCCCGTCCCCTCCGCCTCCTCCTGGTGCTACAGATTCACGCAGAGGGTGCAAGTCGGGCAAGCTCAGCTGGCACCTGCCCTCTTCCTGCCCCTTCCCCAAGCATACCAGCCTCCCCCTGCCCCGTCCCCTCCTCGTCCGCCTCCCCCTCCTCCCTCCGAAACCCACTCCTTCTCCCCGCGCCTCGGCCCTGGACGCTGAGCTCGGAGCCCAGATCTCGTGCATGACCTCGTTGCGCTCATCTGGCATGGTCTTCTGCACGGTAACCACGTCTAAGGAAAAGGCGGCCTGCGCCTTTCGCTGCTTGTTGCTCGAGTTCCTCCGAGCAGCAAACAAGGGGAGGCCATGATAGAAAAGCATGCTTGATACCACGGCCTTCGTGCTGAGTAACGACAGTCTTCCTTCAGGAGTTCCGAGCGGATAGATGTGTACCGCGCTTCCGAGTGGTGATCATGGAAAACACGCAGCGCTGCGAGAAGGGGTCGCGAAGATCACACAGTCAGATTCAACAGCAGCAGCACACACCACAACACAACCACGACCACCACCACCACCACAAACAGGCGCAAGAGTAATGCACGGAAGGCTGAAGCGGAGAGCGGGTGAGCCAGAGAAAGCATGGGGAGGCTGGGGTGGAGCTCAAGGTGGTGAACGTGAGAGGTAGCAATGCATGTAGAGGTGAATTTCGCGGGTGAGGCGGAAGCAGGGGGGAGACAGAGGAGGAAGGGAAGGCGAAGGCGAGGGGAAGGTTAGGAGAAGGGGTACGGGAGGTAGAGGGAGGCAGCGGGGATAGAGGGGGATGACAAGGGGAGCTCTCTGATTGGAAGACCGAATGGCCTGCTCGTTCACAAGCCAGAGACTCTAAGTGCGAGGGGGGAGGAAGGCGGAAGTGGCGGAAGGGAAGCGCGGAATGGGAAGGAAGGAAATGACAAGGAGGAGAAGAGGGATGATGCTGATGATGATGCTCGTGCTAATGATGATGATGACGATGCTGATGATGATGATGATGATGATGATGATGATGATGATGATGATGATGATGATGATGTTGATGGTGATGATATTGCTAATGATGATGATGTTGATGATGATGATGCTGGAGGTGGTGATGGTGATGATGATGGTGGTGGTGGTAATGATGATGGTGCTGGTAATGGTGATGATGCTGATGCTGATATTGATGCTGATGTTGATGGTACGATATGAGCGTAATGATGCTGATGATGACGGCGACGGCGATGCTGATGGTGGTGATGTATGACGAATGGTAAGTATGCTGGTGATGATGACGGTGGTGATGATGATGATTTGAATGGTGCTGCTGGTGATGGCGATGGTGATGGTGATGATGGTGATGGTGATGATGATGATGATAACGAGAATGATGATGATAATACCACTGCTGAGGATGGTACTGCTGGTGCTGATGTTCATGTTGCTGTGTATAATGATGACGACGACGATGATGATGATGATGACATGACGGTGACGGTGACGATGACGATGACGATGAGGAGGAGGATGAGGATAAGTATGATGACGATGAGGAGGATGAGGATGATGATGGGTGATGGTGGTTCATGTTGATGATCATGGTGGTGATGAAGATGATGATGACGATGCTGATGATGATGCTGATGATTATGATGGTGATGGTGATGGTGATGGTGATGATGATGGTGAGGGTGATGGTGATGGTGATGATGATGATGATGATGATGGTGATGATGATGATGATGATGATGATGATGATGATGATGGTGATGATGGTGATGGTTGTGGCGATCCGTCACCGTGCACCCTGGCAACTTGAGGCATGGTAGAATGCCAAGTGATGTCCGGTAGGGTGTCTGCCACCTTCTAAGGAGCCCCACCCTCTACTCGCGTCCACTCGCGTGCACCCCCCCCTCTCCAGGAGCTCCCTGGACGTCCCGACGCCTCCCCTGCTAGCTCCAAGTTGTCCAAGATGCAGTAAGATTGCTTCCAGGACGGCCCACGAAAGCCTCCAAGGCCAGCTGATGCTGATGATAATGCTGATAATGCTGATGATGATGGTGATGATGATGGCGACGATAATGAAGATGAAGAAGATGGAGACCAATCTAAACCCAAGACTCGTCTACGATGTTGGGATACACCCTCTCTCCAAGCTCTCTCTTCATAGGCCCCATACAAGAATTCACGTCCATTGAAAAAAATCCCCTGTTGGAAGACAACCGTGTGAACATCCTGTCGCGTGCCACAACACCGTTCTTAGGACTTCAACGCCACGGGTCAAGCTGACTGTTGCGTCTTGACAACCCTGGATCGTGCCGAGACACCAGGTCCTGGCATTTCAACACCGCGAACAAACGTAACTGTTGCACACTGACAATCCTGAACCGTGTGTAAAGACAATTTCTGGAAAGCTGACCGCGAGAGTCCGGGAAACTCTGGCAAATGTTAAAAACTAATGTACGCGGCGCTATGGCAAGAGCCACATTTTGAAACGGAACCGCCCTCAATCTGTAAAACCCTTACAAAGATGTAAGACAACTGTGCGCGGCGCGACGGAGAGAGCCACAGTTTGAAGAAGAACCACCCTCAATGTATGAAACTCTTGCAAAGGTTGAAAACACATGTGCGCGCGCCAAGGCGAGAGCCACATTTTGAAAACGACCGCCCTCAATCCGTGAAACTCTTGCAACTTAAACATGAATGTGCGCGGCGCCAAGGCGAGAGCCACATTTTGAAAACCACCCGCCCTCAACCCATGAAACTCGTATCATTTGTTTTCAAAGATGTGCGCGGCGCCAATGCCTGAGCCATGCTTGAAGACGACCTGCCCTCGAAGTGTGAAACTCTTGTAACTGTTCTGTTATATATAATTAATACAATAATGAAACAATGCGCGCGCCGCTAAGGCAAGGGCCACATGTTTGAAGCAGCCCGCCCCCCATGTGTGAAATTGTTGCCAGCCAACTTCAGGCAAATGAGTGGTTCAGTCGCCCTTTCGACAGGACTCGGGGTGCGACAGGGAGGAGCCATTATAAGGAACGATAATTTAAGATGAGGATATGCGGAATGGGAATGGGGATGAGGAGGCTAATGAGGATGAGGATGATAAAGATGATACTATCGACCACTTCGAGGAACAAATATTGATGATGATGATGATCATAGCGACTATGATGATGTTGATGTGATTATCATGGTGATGATGATGACGATGATATGATGACGGTGGTGGTGGTGATGGTGGTGACGGTGGTGATGGTGATGCGTATGGCGATGATCGTGGTCATGAGCATGATAAATATATAATGACGACGACGACGACGATGATACTGATGACGACGACGGCGGCGAAGCTATTGATGGTGATGTTGGTGGTGATGAGGCTCCTTAAGGACGCTGTTCCCAGACATCGCACATGAGAAACCAGGACAGCTCATCTGGGATCCCTGCTCTTTCCCCCGACAAATTGTTTTTCACCTGCAACGATTCACAAGACTTCTTTGTCGCGGAAACCTTAACGGTTGAGTCGAGTCGACCACCCTTGCTGATCCCACCTGCACACCTTGCCATCGGCAGATCTGGTCGAAACTGAATGCGGACACCCACGCGGAATCCGACCATGGCTGGGAAGAAAAAAGTGAGGCCATAGCCTCCGTGCTTGACGCGTACGGAAAGCCGAAGCATGCATCGGAACCACGAGGTTGCCCAAAATATGACGAAGTTGAGGAGGAGGAGGAGGAGAAAGAGGATGATGAGCATGAGGATGGGGAGGAGGAGGAGGAGGAAGAGGAGGAGGAGGAGGAGGAGGAGGAGGAGGAGGGGAGGAGGAGGGAGGAGGAGGGGGGAGGGGCTACCCACCAGCGGGAGCAGCCGTCGAGAGGGCCCCGAGGTTGTGGCTGGCACACACCAGCAATGCCTCCAGATCCCCCCCAACATGTGCCAGAATCAATCCCACCAGCTCTCTGGGCGTAGGTGGTTTGATGCGATTCGTCTTCCACCCCTCCCCCTCCCCTTTTTCGGGGAAGGGATGTATCACGGCTCCCTAGCTATAGTGTGTGGGGGGAACAAAAGAAAAACAAAAAACAAAAAACAAAAAAAACAGCAGAAACAACAAAAAAAAGACGCACTGGAGCCAACTGGGAACAATGCGGGCACCACACGACCATCCCTTTTTATTTATATATATATATATATATATATATATATATATATATATATATATATATATAATTATATATATTATATATATATATATAATATATATATATACATATAGATATATACACATGTATATATATACACACGTGTATATATATTATTATTATCTACAACAAAAAAACCAACAAACAAACATATATATATATATGTATATATACTAAAAGAAGAGAAAAAATATACACACAAAAAAAACCAAAAAAAACAAAAAAAAAAAAAAAAAAAAAAAAAAAAAAAAAAAAAAAAAAAAAAAAAAAAAAAAATCCCCCAGGCGACTGGGAGTCAACCAGGAACAATGCGGGCACCAACCACCATCCCTTTTTATATATATATATATATATATATATATATATTATATATTCGGAGCATGCGCAGCGAACCCGGTGCGGCCTCCCCCCCACTATCCCTGTCAAAAAAAACAATGCAGTGTACACTTGGCGGCGGCGGCGACTGCGGCGGCTGCGGCGGGGGCAGCGGATGCGGCGGCTGCGGCGGTGGCGGCGGCGGTGGCGGCGGCGGCGGCGGGGGGCGGCGGCGGCAGCGGCGGCGGCGGCAGTGGCGGCCGCAGCGGCGGCAGCGGTGGCGGCAGCGGCTGCGGCGGCAACGTCTGCGGCGAAGGCGATTCGGCAGCGGGGGCGGCCGCGGCGGCGGCGGACAGCGGCGGCGGCGGCGGCGGCACGGCGGCGGCGGCGGGCGGCGGCGGCAGCGGCGGCGGATTCGCCCCCAGTAGCTGCCCATCCAACGACGACTGCTGAATATGCTGCGGCTCGGGCCAGGCTCGGGTGTTACGTGTGTGTTGGGAGGGCGGGTGGGTGTGAGCGAGACGGCTTGCGGGCGGGGAGGGGGTCTTGACCCCTCCCCCATACCCCCTCCCCTGGACCTGGACGGGGCGTTCCGCGAGCGGTCGGGGCGTCTTAAACGGCCTCGGCGAAAAAGCCACAATCACTGGTTTTACCAAGGTTTGGGCCCCATGTTGGCCTCCTGGGGGGGGGCTAATTAGGGAGCCCCCCTTTTTTGGTCGATCTCCTCCGAGATGGCCCAAAGCGCGCTCCCAAGGTTCCCAAGGGTGCCCCAAAAGGGCCCCAAGAGGTGGCCAGGAGACCCCAAGAGGCCCCCAGGAGGGCCCCAGGATGCCCCCAAGAGGCCCCCAAGAGACCCCAAGAGGCCCCAAGAGGCCCCACAGAGCCCAAGACGCTCCAAGAGGCCTCGACGAGAATGTAAAAATTATTGATTGTTGATACGGCGTTGGCCACATGTTGGCCTCCTGGGGGGGGCACTGCTTAAGATGATTCCAAGAGCGCCAGGGAGAGCCCAAGATGACCTCCAAGATGGTTCCCGCGATGCCCCAAGAGGTCCCAAGACCGGTCCAAGACGGCACCAAGTGGCGAAAGGGTTCCCTCCCCCCCAGAAGCCAAAACCTTAGGAAATCCATGTTTTTGGTTGTCTCGCCGCTTCGCTTCCGGCGGCCATCCGAAGCCTCAAGATGGTCCAAGATGGCCCAAGAGGGCTCCAAGAGCGCTCCCAAAGCTCCCAAGAGCGCTTCAAGAGGGCCCCGAGAGCCGCCCAGGAGGTCCCAGGAGGCCCCAACAGGCGCCCGAGAGGCTTCCAAGAGGTTCCCAAGACCCCCAAGAGGCCCCAAAAAACTCCGATGCACCCAAGACGCGCTAAGAGGCGCCCAGGGCCGCCAAGAGGCCCCCAAGACGCCCCCAGGGGCCTCCACTGGGAGACCCTTCCTGCACGTGCTGCCCACTTCCCTGATCGAGGCCATTCCTCTGGGCATCGTTTCTGGATGGTCTGGAAGGGTTACTTTTTGCACGCGAGCGCAAACGGAAGGTCCGCGCGCCGTCCAAAGCTACAGCTAACAAGCAGGAGCCTAAATTCCACACGGGAGAAGGAAAAAGAGAGACAGCAAGAGAGCAGCGGGAGGAGAGACTAGCCAGGGCGGACCGCGCGGCGCTCACGGAGGGGCGCCATCGGCAGCTAGCAGCCGCTGGTGAGGTTACGCGAGGCGTCCAGAATTGAAAGCGAGTTGAAGGGGGTTCACGCAGGTGGGCCAGGCTCGAGGTCGTCTGGGCGTCTCGTCGTCTGTTTCCCTTGTGTCCCTGCACCTCTGATGCTAGCTCATGATAGGTGGATGAGAACTACCGAAATGCAGTGTGGTCCTGGGGTCCAGTTTTAGTTTGTGCTGGGGCCCCGTGGCCCCGTGGCCCCGAGGCCCTCCCAGAGCGGGCCATCAGAAATAGATTGTTCTACGCTCGCGTCGTTTCGACCCTGCGGCACGACCTGAAACCTGCAACCTCGAGGGGGAAAAAAAGAGAGGAACCCCTGGCTGTGGATGGCAACGTAGGTTAGAAGTGACGTTCTCCAATGTCGGTGCACTGGCGTCGCGCGCTGCCCCGCTGAGGCTCTCTTGGGCTGCACGAACCCAAGAGAGGTCGCTTGGCGGGGGGGGGGGGCGAGGAGAAAGAGGAAAAGGAAGGGGAGGAGCAGGAGGAAGAGGAGGCGCGGGAGGGGAAAGGCACGGCTCGGATCCCAGAGCTCTCAACCCGATGAAACACAATGCCCCCTGGCCCCAACACCCCCGCCACGGGGCAGGAGGGGCAAGGGCCCCACCAGTGGCGGGGATGGATCCGAAGCGGGACTCGCGGAGTCTCGAGGCCGCAGCTGAAGGCCCCGCGCCGCGAAGGGAAGAGGCCCTAACGGATGCACCTCGAATCCTCGATGCCCTTCCTGGATGGGGGCCCGCAAGGATTGTGAACTACCGCCAGTCCGACGTGGCTGGGCGACAGCATCTCTGGCAGAAATGCGGCCCGCGCGGGTCACGGACGGCCAAAGGGCCAGACGGATGCAAGACCGAGCCACCAGCGGCGACGGGCCAAGGGACCGAGCGAGCAAACCGCATCGGACGGAAACAGGCCAAACCCGACGGCAGCGACGCAAGGGGGCCCCACATGACTGCCCCTCAGCACCGGAAGATAGCAAGCTGAAAAGCGAAACTCGGAGCCGAACAAAACAAAAGTACGTGGACAGATGCGAAGCGCGCGGTCGAGAGCCGACCCCCCCCTGACCCTGTCGAAAAAAAGAATCCTCAGAACGAGCCTTGCGGGGGCCGGCCTCTGCCGCATCGAGAGCACGACGAGCCCCCCTCCCGAATCAACGCCGATTGCGCAATCCAAAAAACAGCACAAGGCTAAACCTGACCACGAACGTTCAGCAGCCTCCGAAGTCGCTGGGTCGGCCGAATCGTTGCCAGCCCGAACAAATGTCTGATGGTCGGAAAGCTCGCCGCCATCAAACTCGAAGTGCGGAGAGGTCTCCACCAGATGGACAGCCCTCGGGCTTCGAGCCTGACACGCCGCGATTAATTCGAAGACAAGGACCCCCGCTCCGACCCCCGACTGGGACGCAGTCAGGAGCGGATGGTGAACCGCAAAATGGCGAACTGGGCCAGTCCTAGCCTCGAAGCACAAGGTGAAAGCCCAAAGTTCCGGCCCTGGAACAGCCCGGGCCCTTCCAAACATAATGCTGGAAACGCCCCTGGCAGGTTCCCATATGGCACCCCCAGTGACCTTCCCGATGGCAATCGCAGCAGCCCCACACATGCGCATCCGAGCGTGGCAGAAAAACGCCCGCCAGAACCACCCCCGAACGCAACCGAGGGAACCGCCGACACTGCGGGGGCCGAAAGCTTCAAAAGAGAGGCGGGACACAGAGAGAGCAGGTTTTTAGCTTAGGGAGCGCCCCGGCAACCAAGGCGCGCAAGGGCGGCCAATGGGGGGCCCTTGCAGCGACAATCCCCAGCCGGCGATGGCGCCCGCAAGAGCTCGTGGAATAAGCGAAGCAGACGAAGAATAATCCCACTGATCTTCATTGCACGGGGGCGCTGCGGCACCGAGGGCGCAGCCGTTGCTCGGCCGCGCCCGCCGGACAGTGCCTCGCCCTCGGCGCTGCGTGCCAAGGACCACGCGCAACGTCTGGCCCGCTTAGTCGCCTCGCTCGGAGAACTGCCGGTGCCCCCGCCTGGCCCAATAACCGCCTCCATCGACCAAGTCGTCCACACCCATGCCGGCTGGTGTTCCTCCAACTCTGGGCATGCCAATCGCCCATGTGATCGCCCGGAATGCACCTGACGCCCACCTCACCGCAGGCGACACCCAAGTGACAAAGCGGGAAGACACCATTCCACCCAGCACTTTCCTCCATTCTCCGCCAGGAATTAGCCGAGGGCGCCAGGCCCACGTCGAGAAGAGTAGCGACCACAGCAGAGACGGGCCCACACACCACTCGCCAACGATGCAAGGACCCCGCTGATTCCCGATTTCGAACAGCCTGAATCCCGGCCGTCTCAATGCGCTCACGACGTTCATGATGAAGGCGCCAGACCGTGAGATACTACGCAATGGTTTGACATCGGGGCTCCAGACCTGGTTCCTCGCGCCCACATAACACCTCAAATGAGCTGGTGAGGCAGCAGTCTTGAGAAGCCTAGCACCGGCATTGGCGGCCTGCTTGCACATGTGACGAAGCCGACGAGAAGCCAACCCCTGAACTTGTTGGCCATAAGCTGCCTGAGATCGCCATGACGACGAAAGTCATGGATCCGCAGAGCCCTCCTGCTGGCTGACGCGACCTGCTGAGTAGCCTTGCGAACCGCCCTCCTCTTGCCACTCGACGCATCAACACCAGGATCCACCGCGTTGAAGCTGAACTGGGCTGGAAAGTTGAGCTTCCTCATGCGCTTGGCCATGCGTCGGAGACGACGAGTCTCCTGCCTTCCGCCAAAATGTCAAATAAGCTGCAGGAGCTAAGCCCCGCTCATCAACCAGCTGACACGCGCCCTTCGCCCCTGACCGCCACATCATCGATGAACGCCCAGAACGCGGTGAAGTCAGATCTTCACAGCCCACTCCGCCACAGAGGGCGACAAGACAGTTTGGCCAAGCGAACTCCACAGGGTGACCAAGCCACGATGAACCTCGCAGGTAGGATGACCGCTGCAAATCAGTGGGTAAAGCACACAGACAAGAAGACTGGCCCATAACTGCACTCCACACCTGCCGCGACCGACGGAAATTCCATCCGCGGGGCCGCCTCGCCCAGGAGCGCCCAGGACAACAAGCCATCAACGCAGAAATTATGATAGACGAGGCCGTCTCATCCAGCAGAGATCGCGGAAGCACAGCTCCAAGCGCATCGCTGCCAGAAACTGCTGCATCCCAATGTGCCTGCATACCCTCGGTCCATTCTGACATGGCCCCATATCGATGCGACTCAGAACTCTGGTCGCTCCTGCAAATAGACCGATGACTTGCTCTCCGCCTTTTTGGGCAACAATGCGCATACTGTGGCCAACACTGGCACGGGCCACGTGCCATGTTGCTCGGCAAACCTGAGCCACTGGAGGTGCACTCAAGACTGCGTTGGGCGGGAAGCCGCTGGAGATCCAGCGGAGCAATGGAGTGAACCCCACTGGCTTTCGAAGGTAATCCGCGGGTGATCTGATCCAGCGAGTCCAAGCGGAGCTCCTCCAAGGGTCGTCGCTTGGACTCCCTATGCGATATTCTGAACATGTTCAGAATAGCTGTCGGGTCGCTTACTGTGTCGGTCCAGAGCTGACTCCGTACCTGCCTCTTGGCCTTCATAGTCTCAATCGGATTGGAAATAGACAGCCAACCACCAACAACTCCGCACAGGCCGACTTTGAATCTTTCACTACAGAGCGCAGCCGATTAGAATGTGACCTGAAGCCCATTTGACGAAACGGCGCGGGCATTAGATAGACTGCGACCTCGGGCTGGGCGGGTCCAACGCTCAACAATGTGAGATAAGACAACCAATCCCCAGTCGGTTGATTTGGAGATATTATGAACCCATTCGGACCAGCGCTCGCCGTCATCAACCTCGCCGACGCGGCCCTTCAAATCGCCGGCGGAGACCTCGGGGACCAGGCGACACAAATTCTGCAAACAACTGAACAGCTGCCCGGAGGGCCCTGCCGCGCCGCAGAAGAACAACAATGCGCAGCGCCAGCGCGCCCACCACCACACCATTCGCCAAAGGGATCAACAAGATGGGCTCGACCATGGGAAGCTCGAGATCGCTGCCATTCGAAAACAAAACCAACTCCTCGCCCTCCGCGGGGGCAGGTAAAGCGAAGTCCACTATCGTAGCCCACTGGCTGTGCGTGTTGGCGACCTCGACGCTGGGATTGAAATCGCCCAGGGAATTCAGCTTCCTGGCGCGCCAGCAAACATTGCCAAGAACGCGCGGATAAACCTCCGTTGGCCAAACATCCGTCGGAATCTCGCAAACTACCCCTGGCTAAACCGGCGCAGGTGCAAGCAACTAGCACTTCATTCACAGCTTCGAAACCAACTGACAATTCCTCTGGCAACTTGCCCCGTCTCTTGCGGAAGATGGTCTGCTACAGATTGGACCTCTTGCTGTTAGGATCGGCTTGCGCGCCAGGTCTGGCCACCCTGGGGGACGCAACGGGGAGGGCAAGCCGCCGGCGCCGCCACTTCGACCAAGCTCCGAGGACCCCACGACGTCCACCAGCAGGCCGACAGGCGTCTTCCAGGGCACCGCGAACTCCCGAAAAAGTGCACACACGCGCGACTCCCCTGCCTTGACCAGCACATAATCCGACAGCGATCCTTCTGCAGCCTTGTCGCATGCGACCAGGACAACCACCCCCGAGCGCGTCGGGCCACCCAAGGTGCGCAAGCGCAGGAAGCTGCCGGCCCCAATCTCCCGCGACAGTCCACGGGTCAGCGAGGCCCGCGACGGAGGCTCTACAGGCCGCGAGAACCGTCAGATTGCGGTCTCGAACATCCCGACTGCGACACCGCGAGGAGGAGGAGGAGGAGAAGGAGGAGAAGGAGGAGGAGGAGGAGGAGGAGGGGGTGGAGGAGGAGGGGGAGGAGGAGGGGGACGAGTCGAAACGAGCCCTGACCTGCTCGGCGGCCGCAGCGGCCGCGGCGAGCTCTCCACCAGAGGAGCCTCACATGCCCGCGGGCCCACAGCCGGCGCGGGCAGTCCCCGGCCAGCCCCGATCGAGGCCCTGATCGACTCCCAAGTGGAGCTGGGGGCCCAGCACGCGCACCCCCACAAGGCAAACCACGCTGCACGGGCGCCACTGAAGGCACCGACGAGCCAGAAGCCCCAACTTCGAGATGATGCCGGGCCGCGGGGGAAGGAAAATGAACCTTCCTTCCAGCACAACTCACGCCACTCCTCAGCGAAGCGTCGCCCTGGCAGAGCGAGGGGGCGACGTCGACCGTGCGATGCCCGCGGGGCACGCCGCAGGGGGCCCTGGCTAGCAGGCGGCATGGCGCTCTATCAGGACCCAGCGCCGGGGAGACGCCAAATTCCAAACTCTCGAATGGCGCGGCGCGGGCCGCAGCAAGGTTGAACCAGGGAGGTTATCTCCTGGGTTTAGCGCCATGTCGGGCGCTCCCCCCTACAAAGGGATTTTCAAAAAGGCAAAATAATATTCAAAAACATAATTTCCAGACTATGTTTGGACTACTTTTGATTATTTTTGTTGTACTTTTTCATTTTTCTGCGAAAAGCCCCCTGTGGGGGGACAGGCCCGGCTTAAGTGTAGCGCTCTAACGCCAAGCAAAACACTGCCGGGACTCAGCGCTCCGACTGGAGACCCAAACGCGTGATCGATGCGCGTCGAGCAACCCGCCCGAATAGAAAAAAATGAACGCGCCCGCGGTCCGCCCACGGGGCCCCCGCGGGACGCCCCCCCCCCAAGCGGGCGGCCCCGAGCTGCCGCCCCGCCGCGGCGCCGCATGCTCGGACGCCCAGACAGCGCCTGGGAAGGCGACGAAGCCGCGACGGCCCGCGGCGACGGCGGTCGGCCACGGCCCGTCGCAACTCAGGGATGGAACTCAACGAAGGGGCCCTGGGACGCACAAATAAATGCACCAACAAAAATAGCCCCCATATGTTCACATAGTTTCTGGGCTTTTTGCCTCCCCGCCCAGTTCCCAGATTTGCCCATATGTTCTGGGAGATCGACGATGAATTGCGCCTGTGTGCTTCTTTCCCTCCCGACTCAAGAGCACCCGCATGGGGCCTCGACGCCGCGCGCGCCCGAACGGCCCCAGGCCGAGCCGCGCAGGTCCGCGGGGGCACTCTCGAGGGCGCGACCAGGATGGGCAACCCGGGCCCTGCGCAGCAGGGGGGCGCCGCGGGGGGCAGGAAGAATTCGGCGAGGACGAACTTCACGCCACAGACGCCACTCCCCGTCAGACCGATCGAGCTCCCCAGACCCCCGACGTAATGATTTTTTCATTACGTCGACCCCCAGAGGTCCCGACCCTTTCCCTATGACCGGCTTTGCATCCTGAATCGTTTTTTGACGCTCCCGAGGCCCGGTGAGGGCCCCCGGAGGCCGAAAATTAGGAAATACCTCCCGTCGTGATTTTTTCATTACTCGAGGGGGTCTGGGTCAGGAAGTCGCCCAATCCACACAGCTGCCCCGGCACGCGACGCGCCAACGCTGCCCCCCCCCGCCCCCCAGCAGCGCAGAAGAAACCAGCGAGGCCGCCAGCCCAGATCGCCAGGGAAACGAAAGCTGCACGGCGCGCCTCCTGCGAGCAACGCCGAGCTCCTCCGCCGAGATCGCGCGACGCCGAACGAGGGAAGACCACCCAGCGCAAGGAACGCCTCGAAGAAACGAGCGCCCGCAGGATGGCAGCTCCACTGCGAAGCCGCCCCGGACAATGCGCCGGCGCCCATCGCGATCATCTCCGACGGGGGGGCGGGCCCCACCAGGGTCCAGCGCAACGCCGCGCCCCCCCCAGACCGCGCCGCCCCCAAACCGAAGACCAGGCCCTGAATAATCTGAAAGGCAAATTTCCCCTGAGTGGGCCTCGCAGAAAACGACCTTGGCCCCCACCAGGCTCAGATCGAACAACACCCCTCGAACTCGAACTGAAAGCCGCCCGCGTAGCGCGGGAGCTCGAACCCGCCGCGAAAGCAGCGGCGCATTGCGGTAGCTTTGCAATTACTCAATATGAATACCACTGTCCCTCTTCCCCTGATGACGGCTTGGAGTATTCGACCCCCCCCCGCGTACTGATTTTTTACACACAGGTTTCCCCGGAGTTGGGTTTTCGCCTGCATTTTTTCCCAAAATGCTGCTCTCGCTGAGGCGCCGGCCTCATTTTCGGGCCCCGCTCGTTCTGAATCGTGTTCCCGCTGCAGCGCTGACATCATATCCGCCGGCGCCTGCACGCCCGAGCTGGCCCGGGCGCTCGCGCCGGGCCCGGAGCCGGTTCCGGCCGGCGCCGGAAAATCGAGTTCCGAGGCGGCCCCGCAAAAAGGACATTCCAATACATTTTTCTTTTGAAAATGCTGAATTGCTGCTTCCGGCGCCCGGTAGGCCTCCCGGGCCGATTCCGACGCCCGGGCCGGCGCCCGAGCCGGCGCCCCGGCCGGGCGCCCGAGCCGGCGCCCGGGCCGGCGCCCGGGCCTGGTCCGGAGCCGGTTCCGGCCGGCGCTGGAAAATCGAGTCCCGAGGCGGCGCCGACAAAAAGCCATTCCAATTCACAGTTTTCATTTGAAAATGCTGAATTTCTGCTTTTGGCGCCCGGGAAGCCTCCCGGGCCGATTCCGGCGTGCTTCCGCTCGTTCCCAATCGTGCTCCCGCTGCAGCGCGGGCCTCATTTCCGCGCTTCCGCTCGTTTCGACTCGTGCACCCGCTGCAGCGCTGGCGTCATTTCCCGTGCCATGCCACGGCATGCAATGCAATGCTAGGTTGATACTACGCTCCGCGGTGCTCTTCTACGCCATGCCACGCCGTGCTCTGCAATGCATCGCGTACCCTTTCGGGATCATTGCCCTGCTCGACATCCGACTGTGCGAGCAGAGAGGGGATCTGCGCCATGGTAAGGGATGGGAGGGAGCGGTAGGATGCCAGATATGACGCGAGCGCACCTAGCTTGAAACACCCCACTCCCCCGCCCCCCACACACCCCACCGCATCTGATTTGCGAAGCTTTTCCCCTTTAGCGCCGGCTGCGCGGCATCCCAAACACACTGGGCCCGACCAGGAGGTTCAGCGGGGACAAGAATAGCTTCCGTCGCAAACATGGGAGCTGCTTAGCCAGCGGCGGCCGAGCCAGGCCGCGGGCCTGCCGGTCCCAAGGCTTCGCCCGTTGATCCGCGACGCCGCTTGGACTGCAACCCGACGCGCAGCTTCCTGGCGCCCACTCGAAGCTTTCGGATCTGCTCAGCCCCGCCGCCCCCCGCACCTCCTGCTGGAAAGCCGAAGCCAACTCGGACTGGGTGCGACCCTTCTCTCGCCTGCGCGCGTCAGCGAGCTCGACGCCACCCAAGTCGAAGAGCGGCTCGCCCACGATCAGGAGCGAGCCCTCGCCCACCAAATCCTGCAAACGGATCGAGGTCGCCAACGAAGCCTCGAGCGACGGCGCAGAGATCTCCTTGCCGCAAGCTTCCGCCCACGCCTGCTCGGCGGCGGAAGCGGCGGTCGTGGCCTCGTCCTCAGCCGACTTGGCGCCAGCGAGCCACTGCTCCCCGATGAGGGCCTCCTCTTCGAACAGGTCTCGAGCCACGCTGGCGACCTGCGGAAGGCAACTCCATTGGATTACACTTCCTCCGCTAACACCGGCGCGCGCTGCAGGGGCGCGGCAGCAGCGCTCTTGGCCTGCAGCTCATCCGCGATGGCCCGAAGTTCCTCCGAGTCGCCCAGCTGCCTCCCGAGCTACTCCAAGAGGTGACTCTTCCCGGGCGCAGCGGGAAGACCTGGCGAACCGCCTACGCACGGGCACCAAGCCGAGCTGCGCCAGACCCAAGGCCTGCGAGCGAAGCCTCCCTCCGAGCCTGTGGAAGTTGTTGCCGACGAAGCTTTCGGGAGAGGAGGACCCTTGGGCCTACCCGCTGTCGGGTCTTGCCATAGAGCCGCCGCAACTTCCATGGGTGTCGGGCTTTCGTCGCGAAAGGCCTGTGGTCCCTGATCCCGGTTTCAGAATGGTTATCTGCCCTCCCCTGGGTCAGTGATGGGTGGTCTGGCGCACTGGCAGCACCAGCGATTTATGTTTGGGGCCCCAGCGAAAGCGACAGGGGGAGCAAACAGTGTACTACGCCCACCGCTGCCTCCGCGACGTTTGCCATTAGCTATGAAGAACCGCTCCTCCAGGGAACCCACGAGAAACAATCTGCTCACCCGCAGGCTCGGGAGACAGAGGCAACTGGGGCGGACCAACTGCAAGAAGAAAGCTGCGGTGCAACCGCGGACCAGCGGTATCCACTTGGCCCCCTTGTGAACCCCAGAACCTTGAGCGAAAACGGCTGCTGCGGAGGAGGAGGAGGAGGAGACGGAGGAAGAGGAAGAGAACGGGTGGAGTTTCTCCCTCCCTCCTCCGTCCTCCCTCTTTCTTTCTTTTCCCTCCGCTCTCCCTCCTCCCTCCCCCCCTCCCTCCCTCCCTCCTCCTTCCCTCTTTCTCTCCCTCTCTCTCTCTCTCTCCCTCTCTATCTCCACCTCTCTCGAGCGGAGGGGGCGCTCCTTCGGACGTCCGAGAGGATCGTCTGGGCATCCTGTGCGGGGGTGTGGGGGGCGCGAATGATGTAATTGCACGCTGAGCCCAGGACACGTTCCAGGAGTTCCAGAATTAACTGGCGGCCCGCGGGTGAGGAGGAGGAGGAGGAGGAGGAGGAGGAGGGG
>CAUYUJ010009222.1:0-35507 GCA_963575745.1 Prorocentrum cordatum
CACTCTGCGCCTGCATTCCTCTAACCTCATCTGAGCTACGAGGTACAGCAGCTATCGGGAGCTGCGCACGAGTCCAGGAAGTTCTGCCTGGGAGCTGCTGGGGCGCTGGGCATAGGAAGCCGCTGTCTAGCAGCTGACTGGGCACCTCGGAAACCCAGGAGCTGTGTGCGAGCCCAGGAAACACTGCAAAATAGCTGCCTGGGAGCCGCGCGCGAGCTTCAGAAGCGCTGTTCCTAGGCGTCGCCCACGAGACTAGTAAGCGCCGCCTAAGAGCTGCAAAGGACCTGCGCACGAGCTCGGGAAGCGCTGCACAGCTGCGCGGGATCTGCGCAGACGCTTCCAGCACACTTATGGGAATGAGAAGACAAGCGCTTGCGGGACAAGCTGCAAGTTCCAGTTGTCTTCTTCTCCTCCTCCTCCTCCTCCTCCTCCTCCTCCTCCTCCTCCTCCTCCTCCTCCGTCTTCTTCTCATGCCTCCGCATTCTCTCCTCTCGTCCTCCTCTTCATCCCTCTGCACACCTTGCATGTTATCATCATCACGCGACTGCACCCTTCTGCATGCAGGCCCTGAGGGAACGCTGAGCCTGCACCCTGCTTGCATAGCATATATGGCGAGAAGCACGGCGTTGTGTGCCAGCACCAGGCAACGTATACATGAGACGACTCAGTTTGGATTGTCGGACTGCCTCAATGTTGCATTGTTGTTGTCAAGTATTGTCCCTTCTCCTCTCCTCCCAGTGCATGTCGTTACCGGCGCCCAGTTCATGCCACTACCAGCGCTGACATGCGAGCAGATCCTCCGCGGCACGGTTGTCTGGCGTCAGTTCCCGTCGGAGTCGTTCTGGTTGTAATTAGGGCTCCGCCGCCTGGCGGTTGACGCCGAATGACCAGTCGCACGCGGGCGCTCCGGGCCCTCGCAGGAGCGGCGGACGCCTGGCCCGCGGAGCGCAACGAGGCGGAGAGAGGGCGGCAGCTGCCGGGCGCGGCGGGCGGGGCCGCGACGCGGAGTGCTGGGCGCGCAGGCGGCCGGAGCCCGGCGGCGCCGAGCCCACGGAGCTCCGCAGCCCCCCGCCTGGCGCCGGGCGGCCCGGGCCCGGCGCCGACGGCGCCCCGCCGCGGCCCGCCGCGGCTAAACACGGCGCCGACCCGGGGCCTCCTCCGCAGACATCCGACGTCTCGATGTTTTCGAGACGCGGGCCCCCGACCTCCCGACCACTTCTCCCTGGGACCGGTGTTTTTCGTCCCGAGTCGTGTTTTGGTCGCCCCCCAGGCCCAGCTCGAGGGCCCCGAGGGGCCCAGAAGTGTATGGAAAGCCGCTGCCTCGATGTTTTCGAGACGCCCGATGTCTGGCTCCGCCAGCTCACCTGCCGCCGCTGCCGTCTGCCGCGCGGGGCGCGGCGGGCGCCGCGCGGGGCCGGGTCGCGGCCCTGCGCCTCTGGTCTGCGGGGCCGGCCCGCGCCCAGGTGGGCGCCGAGAGCGGGCCGGCCCCGCTGGAGGCCTCGGGGGCCGCCAGGCTCGACCACGGAGGGACCTATCGGAGGCGGGGGGGGGGGCCCTCGACGGATCTCCTTACGCAGCGAGTGGTCCATCCGATAGGTCCCTCCCGCCAGGCTCGACCACGGAGGGACCTATCGGAGGGCCGCCAGGCTCGACCACGGAGGGACCTATCTGCCGAGTACCTGGCCACCACTGGCGCTGGGTGGTCGAACTCTTGATTCAGCGTCCTCATGCTGGTGATACGTTGAGAGAGGACGTCGGTGCCAGCAGCGGCTTGCTCACGCACAGCTCGCACGTCACCTTCTCCCTCTCCTGCTGATTCTGCTTTTTGTTTCAAAGTTGATTCGATGGTCGCCTGGTCGCCGAGCGGAACTCGTGGAGATTGTTTGGGATGATAGTCGTGCTTGCCTTGTCCCTTTTCCCGTATCATGGGCCGTCGTTTATTGCGAAGGCCTTACGGCCGGTGCCGCCGACCCTACAGACGGAGACGACGAGCAGCACAAAGACGTTGAGGAGCAGGAGGCAGAGGACGTCAGGGAGCAGGAGGGGGGAGGAGGAGGAGGAGGAGGAGGAGGAGGAGGAGGAGGAGGAGGAGGAAGAGGAGGAAGGGAACAGGAGGAGGAGGACGACGAGGAGGAGGAGGAGAGGAGGGGAAATGAATAGGAGCAGCGCCAGCCAGGCGCTCGTCGTAAGGTGCGACTGGGTCCTGGGGTCCTGGGCCCGGGGCCTGGGAGTTCTGGACTTTTGGGGGGGCCGGTTCCTGGTGCTGGGTCTTGGGAGGAGGTCCTCGAGGGGGCTGGGTCCGGGAGGTTCCCGGGGACCTCGGAATTTTGGGTCCTGGGGCGCCCCGTGGCCGAGCGCCCAGGAGGCCGGTTCGGTTCCGGAGGGGGGCGGAGGAAAGAGGAGAGATGAAGAGGGAGGGGGGAGGGGGGAGGGAGGAGAGGGCGTGGTAGAATGCCTCGACTCTTGGCCCGTCTGAGGCTTCGCGTGGGCCCCGGGACCCCCGGGGGGGGAGTCTTATCCTCCTGGACACCTTCCGGGACTCCCCCCGGGACCCCCCCGGGACCCCCCCGGGATTCCCCCGGGGCCATCCCGGGACCCCCCCCCTCCTGCAGGGAAGGGATCAATGGGAAGGGGCTTCCCTTCGACTCAACGGCAACGTTGCTCTTGAGGGGGGGGCCCTGGGAAAGCGGGGGGGGAGCGGCGACGGGCCCAGGGAAGAGGGGGAAGGGGGAGGAGGGGAGACGGGCCCAGGGAACGGGCTGGCGCAGGGACTGGAGACGACGGAGACGACGACGAACGAACGACGGGAACGGAGAAGCCCCTCGCACACGCCGACACGGGGTCGGCGGATTTGTGTGTCTGGAGCGTGGCTGACAGATTTCCGAGCCGCCACCTTCGAGGAAAGTTATGGTGTCTCTTTGCTTGCAGGAACTGCGAGGACAAACAATCACATCGTGTGGAGTGCCAGCTGCTTGATCTGCGATATAGCAGAGTGACGAGCGAGCTCTTTCCCGCCCTGAGGCGTGAAAGGACTGAATGAGGCCAGCATGAATTGTTTATGTGTCCCGTGTGTTATTTGCCGTCAGCTGCGACTCGCGAACTCGTCGGCGCTGGAGCAGGTGCGTTACGTGGCGGTTGCATTGCTGTGGTCGCGGGTCTTCGCTATCCTTGCCTTGTAAGGACTCGCCCCGACCACGAGCGTGAACTCGTCGGCGTTGGAGCAGGTGCGTTATGTGGTGGCTGCACTTCAGTGACTGCGGGCCGTCGTGATTTTTGCCTTGCAAGGACTCGCCCCGACCACGAGCGGCCGCGTGGGCTCTCGCGTGGGCATCGACGCGGCGGCGGGCCCAGCGCACTGTGGACGCAAGAGTTGAAGGTCTTCGCCGTGAAGCTGATGATCCAGCCCTTGAGGCTGCCGATCTTGCCGCGCAGGCTGGGGATCGCGCCCTGGAGGCCCAAGATATTGACGCCGGGGATCGTCGGATTGAGTGCGTTGTCCCTGGAGCAGAACATCTGACCCTAGAGGCTGAAGACCTTGCCTCGGAAGCTGAAGATGTTGCCCTGGAGACTCAAGAGTATGATGTCAGAGACCGCCAGGATCAAGACGTTGCCCTAGGAGCTGAAGATCATGCCCTTGAGTCTGAAGATCTTGCCCTCGAGGTTGGGGTCCGTGATGTCCGATATCGTGAGGTTGGAGGTGTCGGCCGTGGAGTTGAAGATCTAGCCCTTGAAGTCGAAGATTGCACGTGTTCTGTCAGAGCGTCCCCAGAGCATGGGGACCACGTGGTGCGGGAAAGGGTCGATGATGTGCATTTTGAGGCTGTTGCAGATTCCGTGGTCGTGTCGTGATCTCTCGATGTGGACATGGGTAATATTGCAGAGCTGCGCCCCCATCCTGCACGGGTACCGAAGGCAGATCCCGCAGAAACAGAACCAACGCGGCATGAGACAGCCCCCGATTGCATCAAGGTTTTGATGAATTACCTTACCTCCGAAACGGCTTTTCCGACCTTTCAGAGATGTGCATGTTCCGTCATGCTGCTGGAAATGATGCGGTGGGGGCGTTGGTTAAGGAATGTGCCCAGGAGGATTCAGACCCTGGAGGGTTCCTTATATGAGAAGGGTGGCGGTGATATCCATGTCCAATCCACGATTGGCTTTCCACTGGCTTCCAGACCCTGGATTCCCTATCGAAGGTTCCGTACACATGGTGAATTCCTAAGTATTCGAAAGTTCTTTGATTTTTGGGGGGCCAAGATCGTTTCATTTCTAAGTGTTCTATCCGGGGGCTCTTCCTGGCCACTGGGGGGCCAGAAACAGTTAGAAACGAGCACAGTTAGACATGAGCGCGATGAGACATGAACGACGTGTATCCAATGCCAGCACCGTAGTGAGCACCGATTCGGCCAGGCTCCAGACTGCAACAAAGGCACTGAGGACCTCGAACCGCCGCTCTCTCGGGCCAGCTGGGTGTGAGGAGCTCGCCCCCCTCCCCTCCCCTCCCCGCTCGCCCCTCCCTCCACGCACCCCCTCCTTTCCCTCCTTCCTCTCACGCGCTCCATCGCCCCCTCTCGTCTCTCCGACGCTCGATCCCCCCCTCCCTCCCTCAGTCCCTCTCTCTCCCGCCCTCCCTTCCTTCTGTCTTTCCTGCCTTCCTTCCTCCCTCCCCCCTCCCCCCTCTTCCACTCCGTTACCTCCGCGCGCTTCCCTCCTCCGCGTGTCTCCCTTCCTCCCTCCTTCGCTCAATTCTCATCTGCCCCTCCTGGCCTGGTGACAACAGAGGGCGCCGACCTCTGTCGGCCCTCTCCTCCTCCCCGCCTCCTTCTCCTCATCCTTCTCCTCCTCCTTCTCCTCCTCCTCTTCCTCCTCCCTCTCCTCCTCCGCCTCCTCTTTGTCCTCCTCCTCCTCCTCTTCCTCCTCCTCCTCCTCCGCCCATCCTCCTCCTCCCTCCTCCTCCTCCTCCTCCTCCTCCTCCTCCTCCTCCTCATCAGCATCATCATCATCATCAGCATCAGCATCATCATCATCATCATCATCATCATCATCATCATCATCATCATCATCATCATCATCATCATCATCATCATCATCATCATCAGCATCATCATCATCATCATCATCATCATCATCATCATCATCATCATCATCATCATCATCATCATCATCATCATCAGCATCATCAGCATCATCATCATCATCATCATCATCATCATCAGCATCATCATCATCATCAGCATCATCATCATCCTCGTCCCATCCGAATCCTCCTCCACGCCGCGGGCAGCGCAGGGTGCGGGCTGCGGCGCCGCCTTCTTCATGGCGAGGTACAGGATCTGGCGGTGAGGGCGGCGCGGCCCCCCTTTCCCCCTCGGAGTGTGGCGGGGAGCCGCTCGACCCAGCGACAGCGCGTTGCCTCGCCGTCCTCGCCGTGCTCCCCTGCAGCCTGCCTCGCTTCCTCCGCCTCCTCCTCCTACTCCTCCTCCTCCTCCTCTTCTCCTCCTCCTTCTTTTCCTCCCCCTCCTCCTTCTCTTCCTCCCCCTCCTCTTCCCTCCTCCTCCTCCTCCTCCTCCTCTTCTCCTCTCCTCCGCCCATTCCGCGTACTCCTCACTCCTCCTCCCCATCCTCTCCTCCTCCTCCTCCTCCTCCTCCTCCTCCTCTTCCTCCTCCTCCGCCCATTATCCTCCTCCTCCCTCCTCCTCATCCTCCTCCTCCTCCTCATCCTCCTCATCCTCCTCATCCTCCTCATCCTCTTTGACGCTGCCCAGACGTGAGACGCAAGCTTGCCGCGGTCCAATGCAGGAAAAAATAACGCCGACTTAGCGAAGCCACAAACTACATCAATTTGGCGGGCACCGCGAACCTGGTAGCGCGAAACGACAAGAACAAGTAGAGAGCCGTAGCGCATGCGCCCGCCGCCAGGCGGTAAGACCGCAGCTACGCCTGATGTTACCTCGGTACCCCGCCCATTGTCACATGATAAACATCCCACTTCCCCCTAAGCTGGTCCAGGCAAGCGGTGTCGAGGTCAAATGCGAGCGCATTGCGAAACACAATGTGACATTGGCGCAGTGTATGCTGGCTGGCCCTGTAAGGGGTAACAACTCGCAGTTCTTAGGCTGCTACCAGTGTCGTGTCGGTTCCTCAGGGGGGGGCGTGTTCACCGTTCCAGTTCTTGAGGGGGTCGTCATTGTGGCCACCAGTGCGGCTGGTTGGGAGTCGTTGATATTGACGTGTTGCTTGCGTTTCGCGTAACTCATGTTGTAGTTATGAGATGGTCGCTTCTGACTCGTTGCGTGACTCTATTTGCTCGAGGTGCGTTGAAGCGCTATGGTCGTTCTGCACTCGTACTTGCTTGATTTCTGCGTGGCAATGGGGGGCGTGTGCTGTAAGCATCTCTAGATGTTGGTTTCGTTGCGCATTGTGCCTTGCTGCGTGCTCGACTCTGCCACGTGCGTCTTCGTCTTGACGGATTGCAGTCGCATTGCTGACTCGCGTGTGTAGTCTTGCGTGTCGCAATGTTTGAATGTGCTCGCGTGTCTCGCGGTAGTCGGTGTACAGGCGGTCGGTTGTTGCTTGCAGGTATCGTGTAGGTTTTTTCCTTGGTGGTTGTAGTTGTTGTGTTCGGGCCTATTCGTCTATGTTTTGTTGGGCTGCTTTGAGTTCTGCAATTGTATAGCCTTTGGCTTGGAAGTCGTCGCATGTTGCTTTAAGTAGTGCCCTGAGCAACTGCGTCTCGTCGTCGGTGTCGGCGTTAGGTATAGTGACGTTGAGTGGTACCAATGGTGGTCTCTCACGTGGGTAGGAGTTGAGCTGCACGTCTTGTGCGCGTGGTGATCGCGATTGTGGGCTGGGTGTGTGCTATATGTTGCGGGTCAGCTCCTGCTCAAGATTGGCATGCGTCTTGGTCTTGTGGATGTTGTCCGCGTGCTGCTGCTGGGCGTGCTTTAAGGTTGTTGCCGAGATCGTTGTGCAAGCTGCGTAATCGTGTTTGAGCTCACGGATGTACTGCAATCGTTCGGCCCTTGGCGTTTGGTCAGGTAGGTGTCTTGTTACGGCTGCCAGATCGCGACGTAGTTGGCTTGCAACGTGTCGTACGTTCTTCATTGTCAGGGTTGGTGGAGCGAGCTCTCCAAGTTCGGCTGCCATGGATGTGTTCCATGCACCTACTTCGAGAGGGGTGGCTCTAGGCTTGTCGTTGTGTACGACGTCGTCGTAGTAAGCTTCTGGTGTGTCCTCGATCCAGGACAGGTTCTCTCGTGCGGTATCTGCTGCGTGGCCTGGGTTGCTGCCGAAGCTGTGTTGCGGCACGCTCTCCGTGTTCTTTGTTGGTGTAAGCGGTGGTTGTTTTGGTTTGGGTATTGGAGTGGTATTCCTCTGCTGTGTTGGGGTGCGCGGCCGCTGTGTCCAGCATGGCGTGGTCGGCGCTGGTTGGCAGTAGGTGTCGCCTTTTTGCTGCTGGCAGTGTGGCTGTGCTGCGTCGGTCGGACCCTGTTGAGCTGGACGGGCGTATCTGCTGTGCCCGACAAGCTGCCAGGAAGTCCTTTGCCTTTGCTGTAGTGCTGTCGCTGTTGGTGTCTCCACCTGCCTTTGCCTCTGGCCTCGGGGGCTCGTATGTGGCCGTGCATGGTGTCGGCTGTCTGTTTGGTGGTTGTTGTGCGCTGTGATGTTGGTTGAGTAGGAGCTGTGCTCCTTGGAGCTGCTTGGAGATTAGTTGGTCGAGTGGGGTTCGCGCCGAGGCTACCCGCAATGATACGCGTTCAACTGCTCGTTTTCCTTTCTCCCTGCGGTGCCAGGCAGGGTTGAGAGAAGTCCACGGAGCCGTGGTGCTGCTGCCTGCAACATGCAGCAGTCGCAGGCCAAATGGCCACGTGAGTGGTGCTAGTTGTGTGGGCGTACGAGGTAGATGTCGTAGCCGAGGTGGCGCGTGCTGCCGCACGTGGTAGCACAGGATGGCGCAGCACAGCGCTGAACGGGAGGAAGAAATCCGTATGCAATAGGTGTAAAGGATAGGGGGGTGCACAGAGATCGTGGAGGTATGTGAACGCATGTAATGGGAAGTGGAAAAGTCGGTTGTTTGTTCTACGATTGTTTTACGATGCAACAGGTGTAAAGGATAGGGGGTGCACAGAGATCATGGAGGTATGCGAACGGGATGGAATGGGAAGTGGAAGAGTCGGCTGTTTTTTGTTTTACGATCGTGGGTGGCCCCCCTAGGGGGGTGCACAGAGGTCATGGAGGTTTGCGAACGGGATGGAATGGGAAGCGGAAGAGTCGGTTATGTTTGTTATTACGATCGTGGGTGGCCCCCCCAGGGCTGGCGCACTGCCACAAGCGTCTGGGCCCGAGGCTCCTCCTCCTCCTCCTCCTCCTCCTCCTCCTCCTCCTCCCTCCTCCCTCCTCCCTCCTCCCTCCTCCCTCCTCCCTCCTCCCTCCTCCCTCCTCCTCCTCCTCCTCCTCCTCTTCCTCCTCCTCCTCCTTCCCTTCCTCTTCCCTTTGTGCTCTTCTTATGGCTCCTCCTCCTCCTTCTTCTTCCGCCGCCTCCTCCTCATTGCGTCCCTCCCTTCCTTCAGCCCCCTTCCTGCTACTGCCCCTCCTTCTCCTCCTCCTCCTTCCCCTTCGCGGGAGAGCCCGCGCTGTCTGCACGAGCAGGGGCCCGGATCGCGGGCTTTGGCGCCTTTCTGCTCTCTCTCTCGGGGCTCCGGGGACGGGGGCGCAGTGCAAACGGGGGTCGGGCGCTCTCCTGCCGTTGCCGCTGCCGCGGCCGCTCCCGCGGCTCCGCCTCATCGGCGGCGACTTCCGAGCCGAGGACCGGCCACAACGCTGTATAGCGTTTCGTTTCGTGTTCGTTTCGTTCCTTTTCTGTTAGTTTTTTTTGTTTCTCGTTGTTCGTGTTGTTTCCGTTGCTCGTTTCGTTTCGTTCGTTGTTCGTGCTCGTTTTCGTTTGGCATCTGTGTTGTTCTTCGTTTCGTGGCTCGTTTCTGTTTCGTTTCGTTGCTCGTGCTCGTTTTCAGCGCCTCGACTCGCTGCTCGTTCCGTTTGGGGCCAGTGCCGTTTTACACGTTCGGTTTCAGTGTTGGGCCTCGTTTCGCTTTTCGTTTTAAGCGCCATGTTGCTTTAAACATCGTTGTGGTCGGCCCTTGCCGATCAACGATTTTTAGACAACTCGATGGGCGGCGGGGATGGGGTTCGGAATCCGGTGGGGGGTAGGGTTAGGGGATGCCGGCGGGTGGCAAAATCCGAGCCCTACCCCCGCTTCCCATCGACACAAGAGAGTCGGCGGTTGGTTGGGGTAGGATTCGGATGTCGCCACCTATCCTCTGGAGACGATGTTTGCACCCCCTTGCGATGACGGGTATTTCCTGTCTGGGGACAGTTGTTGTATCCCCTGTCCTCCCCCTGCCTGGAGACAGTGTTTGCCTCTGAGCCCTCTCGGGCGCATGGCTTTTGATTGACTGACTGGCGATCACGGGCGTGACCTGGAGAGGGGGGCGTGACTAGGGAGGGGGGATGAGGAGGGGCGGCTGGGCCGGTCACGGCCGTTGTTGCGAAGAATAAGCGATTAGCTTTTGGCGCGGCCGTCGCTGGGGAGAGCCTTGGCTGGGCGGAGGCCCGCGATCCATCGCCACGAAGGAAATTCAGGTGAGGAGCAGGCACCAACACTGCTACCCTTGCTTCGTTTTGGGAATTGTTCGGCCTCCTGGGGGGCCCTCGTCGCCACGGCTGGGTTCGCTTCGAAATTCTGGTTGGAGCGCACCCCAGGAGAGGTCTGGGGAGTAGCGATATCGGTATCGGTATCTTGCAGTTTCTCCAGAAACGGGTCCAGGAGGTTTTCAAAACGGCGCACTTACGGGTCCACCATGAGATCCAAAGACGGCTCAAGAGGTCCCAAGAGGCTCGCTACAGGCTACAAGAAATCCTTCAAGCCGCTTAGGCAGAGTCCCCTGACAGTCAAGAGTGTAGCAAAACCTTGTGCGTGTTCGGTGCATTCTCGCTTCTTCTGCCTTCTCAAACGTTGCTTGGCTTTGTCTTCCGCCCCATGGGCGTGCGTTTGCTGGGTTTTCTGGGTTTTAGCCTACCTGGTGCCCGTGGGTTTTTCGTCGCCGCCTCGCGCGCTGGCTGGACTGCACTCTCTTGGGACCGTCTTGGGGGCCTCTTGGGCCGTTTTGGGGCCATCTTGGAGGCCTCTTGGGCGATCTCGGGGCGATCTTTTCGGGCTCTTGGGCCGTCTCGGCAGGAGGAGCGAGGAGGAGGAGGAGGAGGAGGAGGAGGAGGAGGAGGAGGAGGAGGAGGAGGGGAGCAGCGAGGAGCAGCGAGGACGAGCGAGGACGAGCGAGGAGCCTTCTCAAACGTTGCTTGCACCGAAGGCTTCTCACTTCTTCTGCTGCGCATGCGGCAGGTCTGCCCGGTGTTCGGCCGCTGGACGCCCGTAGGCGCCTCGCGCGCCGGCTGGGTCTGCTGCTGTGCTCGGCCTGTGGGCGCCCGCGGGCGCGTCGTGGCGCTGGGGCGAATGCGCCACACATATCCAGCGCGGGGAGAGAGGAGGAGGAGGAGGAGGAGGAGGAGGAGGAGGAGGAGGAGGAGGAGGAGGGGGAGGAGGAGGAGGAGGAGGAGGAGGAGGAGAGGAGGAGGAGGAGGAGGAGGAGGAGGAGGAGGAGGAGGGAGGAGGAGGAGGGGGAGGAGGAGGAGGAAGGGGGAGGTGGACAAGGACGCATCAGCCACGCTGCAACACACCCTCCCGTCCCGAGTCCCCTCCCCATCAGTCCCTGCAGCTGTGCGGGCGCCGCCCTCGAGTGACCAGCACCATGTAGCATGAAGAGATCGGTTCGGTTCGGTTCGGTCCGGTTCTGCAGCCGGTTCGGCTTTGCTTGGCCCGTTCGGTTTTTGACGCCAGTTCGGTTTCGGCCGGTTCGGTTTTCCGGTTCGGTTCGGTTCGGTCCCACCAGTTCGGTCCCACCGTTTCGGTTCGGCCCCACCAGTTCGGTTCGCCTCGATTGACGGCTTGGTTCGATTGACGGAGGAATATATTTGGTGCAATGTATATCGCAGGCTGCACCGCGCATGTTCTTCCCCCAAAAGCAAAGCAGCCCAACAGCAGCAGAGGTGAAGAGGCGGGTCGAGAACGTGCGTGAGAGCACAGCTATGTGCACCTCAGTGCTTCGTTCGCAGGGGATCGTAGCCGTCTGCACTGAACATGTGGCCGGCCTGGATCAGCCACGCGCAGAGGGGCGTGGGGGGAGGGCTCCTTAGAAGCACCCCTGCTTCCTAGAAGGCGCGGGCCTTATATATATATATATATATATATATATATATGTGTGTGTGTATATAGATATGTATATATATACACATACATATTGGGCCTTATATATATATGTATACATATAGATAGATAGATAGATAGATAGATAGATAGATAGATAGATAGATAGATATATATATATATATATATATAGATAGATAGATAGATAGATAGATAGATAGATAGATAGATAGATAGATTGATTGATCGATAGATAGATAGATATATAGATAGATAGATAGATAGATAGATAGATGCGAGGCCGGCGCCTTCCAAGAAGCAGCCTCCTGCTAGGAAGCCCCGTGGGCGCGCCGCCACGTCCCGCCAAGGCCGAGGCGACCCGCTCGCTGCCGCCGGCCGCACGCGCGCGCCTCCGCGCGCGCGCGCGCGTCGAGGCATCCCACCCGCACCAGGGGCTGCCGGAGCACATGCAGCACGGAGGGGGAAAAACACACAGACACAATGAATCGTCGATTCCGCAGAAGATGTGGGAAGACATGGGGAGTGGGGGGGAAGGCAAAAACCCAGAAACTATGTTGTTTGTGTGTCCCAGAGCCCCTTCAATGCGGCACGGCGGCGTACGAAGCCCCAGTGGGCTTTTGGAATGCAGGACGTGTCCAGAGCCCAGAGTTGCAGCCCGCGCTCTTCCTCGTCGCCCTTCAGCAGAACCATGGGTTTTCGGAGCATATCCGGCACGGAAGCGTACGAACCCCCAGTGGGCTCTCTTGGAATATTGGACGTGTCCAGAGCCCAGGGTTGCAGCCCGCGCTCTTCCTCGTCGCCCTTCAGCAGAAACATCGTTCTCATCATCGCCAGCGTAAGTATTACCATCGTCGTCAGCATCACCACCATCGTGATCGTCTTCATCGTCGATGTTGTCGCCCTCATCGTTGTCGTCGCCGTGGCCGTGGCCGTTGCCGTGGCCGATGTCGTCGTCACCACCATCACTTGCCCGCCCGAGCCATGGATCTGCGCGAGTGGTGTCCACGCGCCACTGCGCCACTTGAGACTTGCGAGCAAAGTCCGATGGGTAGCCGCACTCACGGCATAGTTTGCGACTTGCAGGCAGGTTGCGGGTGTGTGGGTGGGATGCTTGCTCGAGCCTGGGAGGTGGTCGCGCGCGGATGCCCGCCGCCGATTGCGACGCCGAGACTGCGCCTGATGGCCTGCACCGCACACGTTGCGCCGCACAGCTTGCGACGCTTTGTCTACGCCACGGAGGTTGCAGCCCCCTTGCCCGCACCGCGCATCGTTTGCTACCGGTCCCACCGCCACCACCGTTCTGGCTGGTTTACGGAGGTCCCTTCCAGAAATTCAGGCCCAAGTGTACGCTTGAAGCGAGCGGCCGGAGACAGCGATGACAGGGTACACCCGCGGCGCTCTTGAGAGAATATTCTCTGGCGCGACCCACGACACGTTCAAACCTGTCTTGGAGGTCCGCAACATTCAGGGGCTGGCCGATCGGACGTTCATCTCCGTCTCCGACGGCGTTCATGTGGTGAAGACCCTTCTTTTCGATCGCGGCCTGGTGCAGCAGATCTCCATGAACGCGCTGCTCCGCCTGACGAACTACGCGCTGCAGGACATGGGCAACAAAACGTTCCTCGTCGTGAACGCGGCCGAGACCAACCTCGGCTTCCTGCCAGAGCACGAGCGAGTTCCAGCGCAGTCTCTCCAGAAGCTGTACCACCGCGTGGGCGGAGACTGGCCGACCAAATGCGATGGAGGAGAAGGAGAAGCAGGAGGCGAAAGAGAAAAACAAAGGAGGGAGGAGGAGGAGGAAGAGGAGGAGGAAGAAGAGGAGGAAGAGAAGGAAGAGGAAAAGCAGAAGGAGGAGGAGGAGGAGGAGGAGGAGGAGGAAGAGGAGGGGGATCTACTGGACGAGCCTTGCGCGTCGGACCAGGACCTCGGCCTGGGGCCCCAGACCCCTTGCGTGACAGACTGGTCGGCTGAGCCGCGGGCTCTTCCCTCGCTCCTCCTCGCCCTTCCTCCTCCTCGCCCCTCCTCCCCCCTCCTCCGCCTGCTCCTCCTCACCCTCTCTCCTCCTCGCCCCCCTCCTCCCCCTGCTCGTGCTTACGGCCGGGAGCTTTGGGGCAGCGTGTCGCTCTGCAGGTGCGGGCCCACCACGCTTCGGCGCGGCACGCCGCCACTCCCCCCGTCCAGGAGCGTCCGCGTCCCCAGCTCCGAGCCTCCCGCCTCGCGGAGCGGTGCGACATGCCATCTGCCTGCAGGGCCCAGCGCGTCGCTTCGGGCCGCCGCGGCGACGCGCCGTGCCCGAGGTTCCCGACCGTGCCCGGCTGCCTCCTCGCTCCCCCGCTCGCCGACAGCTGGCGCGAGGGTCAGGAGCAGTCCTAGCTTCGGAGGGGGTTTTCCTGATGCAGGAGGGGAAAGAACGCACAGTCACAATGGATCGTCGACTCCCAGGACGGGAAGCGTGGGGAGGACGGGAACCCAGAAAGTATGGGGCAACGTGAGGAGCCCTGGGATTTGTGTGTATTTATTTGTGTGTCCCTGGGCCCCTGGACTGACGGTCTTCGCCGTTGGGCTCTCCACCTTGGAGTGCTCGTCGTTTTGGGTGTCTCCCTGGGGCCCTGGGCCTTCGGCGGAGGGGCTCGCGTTCTGGATCGACCTCCGTGTGGTCATCCTTCGACGGCGTACGTCTCGCCGCACACATGCATGCTTCCCACACACACATGACAGTGTGCATACATGCCCACACATCAGAAACACAAAAAAAAAGAGGCAGATGAGAGAGAGAGAGAGAGAGACAGAGGCCTGACCAGCCTAGCCTCAGTCGGCGGCGCGGGGGCGGCGCGTACCAGGGAGGGGGGCTAAAGGAGGGCAGCCTCACGAGAGGGCGGGGGGCGTGCCGTAAGGCAGGGGGGCCTTCTCGGAAGCCCTCCCGGCTTCTGAGCAGACTTCCTGGAAGCCTCGCGGCCCGTCCAGGGCCTGCTGAGCAGCCCCCACGTCTTCTCACAAGGCCCCCCCCTCGCGCCACCCCCGCGTCCGCGCCGCCAGCGCCGAGGTCGCGTGGGCCCAGCGCCCGCCAGGCGTTGGCCCCCGCCCGGCGTTTGCCCCCTCCCGGTCCGTCCTCGCCCTCCCTGGGGAGGTGCGGGGGGGGGGGGGAGGGCGGAGGAGAGGAGAGAAGGAGAGGAGAGGAGGGCGGAGGAGAGGAGGAGAAGGGGGAGGGCGGAGGAGAGGAGAGGAGAGAAGGGGGAAGGAGAGGGGGGAGGGCGGAGGAGAGGAGAGAAGGGGGAACCGCCAGGGTGGGGGGAGGACGGGCGACGAGTGGGGGGGTGGAGGTGCGAGAGGGAGGGATGGAGGAGCAGCGGAGGAGAAAGGCGGGAGAAGCCCGGGGAGAGGAGTCTCACCTCCTCCTTCTCTCCTCCTCCTCCTCCTCCTCCTCCTCCTCCTCCTCCTCCTCCTCCTCCTCCTCCTCCTCCTCCTCCTCCTCCTCCTCCTCCTCCTCCTTCATTTCTTTTATAAATAACTTCTCCCTGTCGCACCCCGAGGCCAGTTTTGTTGGGCGGGCAGGGCGCTTCGCCTGAGACTTCCTCACCGCTTATGACCCTGAGGCTGAAGCTGAAACATGTTCAACAGCTTCACAGATGGAGGGCGAGTCGTTTTCAAAATGAGGCTCTCGCCGTAGCGCTGCGCACATTCGTTTAAACAGTTGCAAGAGCTTCACGGATGGAGGACGGGTCCTTTTCAAATTGTGGTTCTCGCCGTAGCGTCGCGGATGGACGGCGTTCCGCTTTCAAACTGTGGTTCTCGCCGTAGCGCCGCGCACATTCGTTTTAAACAATTGCAAGCGTTTCACCGATTGAGGGCGGTTCTTTTTCAAACTGTGGCTCTCGTTTTAGCGCCGCGCATATTCCGTTTTTTCTCTACAAAACAAAATGCAAGAGTTTCACGGGTTCCCATGATCAGCGTACCAGAAATGAAGGATTCAGGATTATGAGGGTGCAACAGTTACTTTGGTTCGCGGTGTTGAAGTCCCAGGAATGGTCTCCTGGTGCGATTCATGATTGTGAAGATGCAACGTTCAGGTTGATCCATGGCGTTGGAATCCCAAGATCAATGCTCTGGCATGCTTCAGGGTCTTCAAACGGTTGCCTTCCAACGAGGCAGTTCACTCAGTGGAAATGAACCGTTGCAGGAGCCCATGAGGAGGAAGCTTGGAGGGAGGGTTTATCCCAACATCGTTGATGACTCTCGGGTTTACTCTGGTCCTCCTCCTCCTCCCAGTCCTCCTCCCCCCCCCTTTGTCCTCCTCCCTCGTCCGTCCTCATCCTCCTCCCCCGCCTCCTCCTCCTCCTCCTCCTCCTCCTCCTCCTCCTCCTTCTCCCTCATCCTCTGCCCAGGAGTGGCCCAGTTGGCAGACTCCGGCCTGCTGACGCAGCCGTCCGCCGCGTTTGCTCCGCAGCGCCAGGCCCCAGCCCCTTACGGCAGCGTCGAGACGCCGGAGAAGCGAACAGGAGACCGGGTTCGGCTGCTCATCTTCCCTCTCATCCCCCTTCTCTTCTTCTTGTTGTTCCTCTGCCGCCTCCTCCGCCTCGTCCTCTTCCTCCTCTCCCTGCTTCTTTCATGTCTTTCCTCCTCCTTCTCCTCCTCCTCCTCCTCCTCCTCCTCCTCCTCCTCCTCCTCCTCCTCCTCCTCCTCCTCCTCCTCCTCCTCCTCCTCCTCCTCCCTCCTCCCCTCCTCCTCCCTCCTTCCTCCTCCTCCTCCTCCTCCTCCTCCTCCTCATCTCCTCCTCCTCCTCCTCCGTAGCCATTTTGGCTCAAGACTGATGCTTTGGCGGGCTGTGCCCGCATTGGCTAAAACGGATACCGCTAGTCCGCGGCAGATCACTGAGTTTACGGAGGTCCCTCGGTCGAAGCGGCTGAGGGGTTCGCTAGCCTCCATCCCGTCCCGCCTGACGCCAGGGGGAAGCCTGCGGCGGCACGTGGCTTTGTGTCTTGTCCTCATGACGGCTGTCGCTACAAGTGGAATTGGAAGCGGCACACGGCATGCTGGCAGTGCGGAGGCCTTCTACGTCCTGTCGGTGGCCAGCCTCCACCACGTGATGCAGGGTCGTGGAGCCGTGGACCGCCCGCGCTACCTGGTCCAGTGCAGCCAGGACACCCACCAAGCCCCTTCGTACGGCCGCCCCCTGGGCAGTGGGCTCCACCAGCGGCGGCCACCCTCGGCGACGGCAGTGCCAACCCTTTCGCTCCTTCGACCGACCAGCTGTTCGAGGCCCTGCTGCGCCGCGCCCCGCAGCATGGCGAGCGCCTGGCAGCGCTCAAGAAGGAGTTCGAGGTCGCTCCGCCGCCAGCTGCCGCCGCCCCAGTCAAGCCCAGCCTTGAGCGCGAGCGAGAGGCACAGCGGCTGGCAGCGGCTGCGCGCAAGGCTGATGAGTCCCTTGCGAAGGCGATCGCTCACGAGCAGGAGTGCACCGACTGGCTGGCACGGGCTCAGGATGCTGTGCAGCAGGCCGCGCAAGATGCAGCGGATGCCAGGCTGGCCCATGAGCAGCAGTTGGAGCAGGACCTCCAGCGCCTCAAGTGTCGAGAAGGTGCTGCACCTGCTGCCGCTGCCGCCGTCCCCAAGCCCAAGCTCAACTTGTCCAGCTTTCTCGACGAGGGCGACGAGCTCGGGCAATTGTTCGAGTTCGAGGACGGCGAGGCTTTCGACTTCGCCGATCTTGACCTGGCCAAGGAGGACATCGAGGCATGGCAGAAGCACAAGATCTCTTTGGCACAGGAGATCAAGCAGGCGATCAGTGCTGCGATTGGCCCAGCGGCTGCTCAGCTGGGCGCTCGCAGACAGCAGTTCAAGGAGTTCAAGGCTCGCATGGCCTCCAAGCGTCGACGCGTGGGAGCTCAAGGCGAGGCAGCTGCTGAAGGTAAAGATCGTGGTGAGGAGCAGCCTGCAGGTGGAGACCAGCCTGCTGCCCCTGCCGCAGGCGACGGTCAGGCAGCGCCTTCTGCAGGGCAGCGCGCCGCGGCCTCGGCAGCAGCCCCTGCCGCCGCTGCTGCAGCAGCGCCTCCCTCGCAGCCCCAGGAGGCAGCGGCAGATGAGTCTCCCCCGAAGGCGAAGGCGTCCCAGGAGTCAGTGCAGCGGCTTCTGGCAGCCGCCAGGGGCAACCCGCCCTCGTCGGAGACCTTCGCTGACGCTGCTGTGGCTCCACAAAAATGCGGGTAGCACGATCCGTCTGTACCCGAAGCCGAGACAATCTCAAAATGCGGCACCAGAAGTTCGGCGATTGCTACTGCCTAATCTTTCCATGTGGGGGCACAAGGCCACCAAGCTTTTTGCAGAGAGTGATGTTGATATCATCATCATGCCCGAGACGCACGTGCTAGCATGCGACACTCAGGATATTTTGAGCACGCTGAAGCAGCACAGATGGCAAGGTATTGTTTCTCCAGCTTACCCCACGACCTACGTGAAGAAGGCAGGTGGCATTGTTCTGGGTATCCGTCAGCATCTCTGTTGGTCTTCTTATCGCCACTTGTCGGACGACCCTGACAACGCGATCGGCGTAGTTGACGTCAGCAGCAAGCAGAAGCTATCGGGGCCCTTGTCCTTCAAAGATGTGGTGGCGGTCGAGTGGAAGATCGCCAGAGTCCCGCTGCTGGTGATAGGCGCGTATTTGACTGTCTCAGTGGGGCTGGAGGCACCCATCAATGTCGCAAAGCTTCTCACCATATCGGCGCTGTTGGACAATCATGCGGGGCCTTGGATCATCATGGGGGATTTCAACGCTACTCCCCTGGAGATGGCTACTTGGATTCGTAAGTGGAATGGACATTTTTACCACCCTCCTGGCATCACCCACACGTCCACGAGGGGCAAGGGGCAGCGAATTATCGACTATGCTGTGGCCTCTCAGGATTTTTCTACACTTTTTCATGATGCGATTCAGTTGGATGCTGAGGGTGGTGACCACTACGGCATGATCTTGGAGTTGAATGTTTCGGCACAACAGTCTGCGCGTCGAGTCTTGGACTTACCGAAGATGTTCTTGCCGCCGCTGCCCACCAAGCTAAAGGCTGACCCCAACAGCAAACGGTCGAGGAAGAAGCTGGAGCTGGAGCAGCGACGGCAGCAGCGAGTTCTGGACCACCCGGAGGATCTTGATCAAGAACCTCCTGAACCCGAGCCTGAAGACGAGGAGTTCTTGGCGCAACCTCAGCAGGCCAGCACATGCACGAAATACCCAGAGGAGGCGCGCAAGTTTTTGCATCGAGATTTTTTCGACTTCGACTCCGAGGCGCTTCAGCAGATGTGGCAGTCGCATATTTATGACCATAAGGTTTCCGAGGTCAAGCCTGAAGCGCAGGACTGCCACCCAGCCAAGTACTTAGAATGGACGGTTGAAGATCTGGATAAGCTTTGGACCACCATTGACAACAACACTCTCCAGCACCGTGAGTGGACCCTGCCGCCAGATTGGATACAAGACAGTCTCTCGTATAAGTACGATCCCGAGACTGCCATCGAGCTGGGATCAGACTACGGAAGATTTACGTCAGTTTTTGAGAATGTTCTATGTCGTGTACTTGAGGTACCACAAGATCGAGCTTGGCATTACAAAGGTCGTGGAGCTGCGAGGGAATTCAAAACTTTGCCGATTTCGACGCCCGCGCCAACAAGAGCGCATTCAGATATGTCAATCAAGTGGTGGCTGCAGGTTTCTGGTTGGATTCAGGAGCTTATTCGAGTCTCTGCCAGTGGGACCGAGCAGCACTTCGAGGAGTTCTCTACTGCAGCAGGTGGCGGCTCCTCCCCTCCTCCCCTCGTTTTGCCCAGCCCAGTTTCGAAAACAAAACAAGTCAGGAAAGCATCGAGAACAGACTTCTTGGTGCATAGGTTGGCACAGGCTCCTGCAGACATGCCACTTTCAGGTTTCGGCCAGGTAGTAGGTAGAGATCGGCAGGACTGGGCCAGTACACTTCTTAACATTCACAATCTACCAAGAGCAGCTCTCATTATGATGGGCGCATCAGCGGGTAAGATCGCTGCAGCTCTGGAGCGTAAGGCGGCCAAGGAGAGTTACAGCGCTTTTCAAACTTGGATTCGAGATTCTTTTGCGCAAGGCTGTGGGAAGTTGCGTCGGTGCGTGAAGCCCAAGACGCGCGTTGAGACAGCGTACCGCGACCTGAAAGGAAGTTCCACGAGCCTCAAGGAGATTTTGGTCCAGAAGAGTCAGCTGTGGCAACGCAAGTGGGCATCCAAAATTTTGTCAGTGCAAAAGCTCTTTCAACTCCTTCGACGGGCTCACGCTAAGGCAGCAGCGCAACCTTGGCCAGCTCTGGAGCCTGAGCAGATCGCCATCACCGTCAAGCAGATCAACTCCAGCAAGGCGGCAGGCATCGAACAGTTGGGCGGTACCCTCAAGTATTTACCTCCAGCTGGCATTGCACACTTGACTGGGTTTTTGAATGAATGCGAACGGCGAGGAGGCTGGCCTTGGCAGATCCAGACTGCCATTGTTGCTCTGTTGAGGAAAGGCGCTGACTCTGATCGTTCAATTGGTCTGATCCCAGATGTGATACGCTTGTGGAGTTCAGCAAGACAGATTTTTCCCTCTGAATGGGTCGAGCAGATGGCTGGCAAGTGGGACAATGCGATCAGAGGTTCTTCTTGCTTGCGTGTAGGACTTTTACGAGCCTTCACTGACGAAGCCGTCAGCATGGGGCCCAAGCACACCGTCTCGGCTAGCCTACTGTGGGACATCGACAGCTTCTACGACTCGTTAGAGTACGAGCGTCTGTTCGAGCAGGGCTTGGCCCTGGATTTTCCGCCTTTGCTGTTGCTGATGGAAGGGCTGGCTCATCTTATAGTTAGAGTTTTTCGGGAAGCAGGGTGCTATTCGCCACCAGTCCAGGCCAACAAGTCCATCATTGCAGGAGCTCGTAGAGGGGTCGATTTTGGAAGATTTTATCTCTACAGTATCCTTGAAGCTGTGTACAACAAGTACTCACCGTCGGTCAATACGTCGTCTTGGGTAGATGATATCACTCAGTATGCATACGGGTCCGTCAGGTTCCTCTCCCAGGCGCTCACCAAGGCTGGGGTTCTCTTGGGCAGGCTCTGCAACAAGGCGCACTTGAGCATCGCAAGCAAGAGCAAGATCATCGCGGGGGACCCTGGCTTAGCAAAGGACATTGCGCGCAAGTTGGCACAGCACAATATTAAGATCACGGTAGCACAGAAAGCAGTCGATCTAGGCACCGACAGAGGCACGAACTTGCGAGCACGACCTAAAGCAGCAGCACGTCGCAAAGCAGCATGGAAGCAAGTAGGCCGAGCTCGGAAGCTTATTGGAGCTGGCAGAACAGGCAGAGCAGCAGCACGTCGCGTGATACATCGTGGATGTTATGCAAAGGTGCAGTATGATGCAGCTGTGTATGGTATGAGCCCTTCTGCAGTGCAGGCTTGGCGCAGAGCTATAGGAGGCACGTTCACGATGTCGGTCCGTGGCCGGTGCCTCGACACTCTTTTGCAGCTGGAGCTTGGAGATCAAGATCCAGCAATCTCGCAGGTTTTTAAGATGCTCGACAGCTGGATGGCCATTCTTGCGTCAGGAGCTGAAGCACGAGCGTTTGCAGCACGGGACTGGTCGCAGCACGCGGCTAAGGCTAGAGAGATTCCTAAGCATCGTTGGCGCAGAATCACAGGCCCCACCAGAGCTGTAGTGAACACCCTTTTGGACATCAACTGGGACCCCATTGGACCTTGGCATTGGGTTTCTGATCTTGGGAACGTCTATCAGGCTACTCCAGAGGTCCTTGAAGCAGGTCCACTAGATCTAGATGATATCCGTCAAGACCTAGCCGATTCAGTTCGTCGGGTTCTTTGGAAGCGAGCAGCAAAGCATTATGAGAGCGCGGATGTTGCTAACGGAGTAGACCTAACTGATGTACGACAGCAGCTACGACGAGCTAGAGATAAAGACCAGCTTAAGTGGGCAGGAGCTTTAGTCAACGTGTGCTGTGGTGGTCAGTGGGCTAGAGAGAGAGTTCAAAGCATCATCAACCCGCCTGATTTTTCTGTTGTTTGTGATCGCTGTGATTGTGGACGACCAGAGTCTACCTTTCACCGAACATGGGAATGTTCCGCGAACGACGCCTTGCCCTCGACCACCAGCATCGAGGCATATGTGCACCGTGCTCGCACCCAGGTGGATTCACAGCCTTCAGTGTGGCTTAGAGGCCTCACTCCTTCTTCGTGGACACACGTTTCGCTACCGCCCGACGAGGCGGACATTTTTGTGCACAGCCACGGCTTCTTTCCCGACGGCACAGACCTGATCATCGGTGCAGGTGATGCCTCGGGGGGTAAATACTCGGATCAGGCCAGATTCAGGAGAGTGTCTTGGGCTTATGTCGTCTTCGAGGAGTTCGATTTAGGAAACCCAGCTCCGTCTCTGGCCTTGTCAAGGGTTTCCTCGGGAGCCACATGGGGACCCCAGACTATCAACCACGGCGAGATGATAGCGCTCTTGAGGTTCCTGGAGGAGGCCCCTGTGGGCCGACTGCTTGTCTTCGTCACGGACTCGTCATATGTCCAGAAAAACGTCAATAAGGTCCTCTTGGATTTCTTCCCTGCTGGATTTAGGAACGAGTGGCGTCGAATTCAGCGGCTTCTTCGAGAGAAGCCGACCGTTATCATCAAGATCGAGTCGCACATGACTCCCGAGCAGGCTGCAGAGAAAAAGGAGCTTGTCTTTGCTTGGGTTGGGAATAAGGCAGCTGATGAGTTGGCCGAGCACACGGCCAAGAACATACAGCTGCAGGCGGGGGAGGTGGAGGCGGTCCAGATTTCTGAGGCCCTGACGCGTGCTGTGAGAATTCGAGCTTGTGAAGTTTTCCTCTCGAGATTTTCGGAGGCCTCTGGAGACAATCCCCAGGCCCCTAGAGCTCGTAAGAAAGCCAAAGCCAAGCCGAAACCAGCCGTTCCTCCCCCTCCTCCTCGAGCCTTCAACCCTCGCCCCAAATTAGCCAAGCAGCTTAGGGAGTCGGCGCACAATATGATTCCTGTAGGAGAAGGTCCTGACTCTAGGCTCTATTGTAATAGTTGCTGTTCGGTCATTTCTGTTAACTCGCACGGCAATATTCCGTCCCAGGAGTTTCTGGCCTCCCCGTGTGTTCCTGCGAAACCCCGTACAGGATATGAGGGAGCGAAGTCTCTCCAGAATGTGTACATCGGTGCCAGGTATGTTGACCCGTCTCATGATATGGTCATGTCTGCCAAGGGTACCTACATATGCCTGACCTGCGGCTCACACGCCACAAGAGCGGGTCATAATCTCTTCAAAGAATGCAAGAAGGCCACGTCGACAGGGTCGGCCTATCTTGCCAAATTCACGAGAGGGGAAGTTTAGCTTCCCTGCCTTTTCTGCCTCCCTTAATCGAAGGGCAGGCTACCCCCTTTTTAGACTGACCAATGGTCAACTGCGTGTCCTCCTCCTCCTCCTCCTCCTCCTCCTCCTCCTCCTCCCCCTCCTCTCCACGGCGCCCATGCGCGAGGATTCTCCTCCGCCAGGCTCCTTGCGACGAGACGGCGCTCCCCATCGACTCCCCCACGCAGACTGCAGACGGTCCGTGCTCGACCGACTTCCTCATCCCGTGCTTGGCTCAACTCCTGAACGCGCTGAACGCGCTTTGCCGCGTCATGGCGAATCCCGTCGTCTGCTGCCCTGTGTTCGAGGGCCCTGTCGGAGCAGGTGCGTCGGCTGCAGGCGCCGATGCCACGGGGCACGCCAGGCGAGTTCCCCTACGACCTTGGTTTCGAGTGCGAGCTCTCCAAGTTTGAGAAGCGTGTTGCGCGTGAGTGGCCCGCCGCGCATCCTGGTGGCGGTTATCTTCCCATACGTGGTGTTGCCGCCGACGGCCATCTGTCTGCTGATCCTGATACCCTGTCTGGCGGCCGGGCGAGTTCCTCTGCAGCGGCAGCTGCCAAAGCTCGCGCTGGAGCGGATGCCAATGTTGATGTGTGTGCTCTTCACAGTGTTGATGCCGATTGTGGGATGTCCTTCGCGAGGATGCCATTCAAGACTCGGGTGTGGATAGTCGTGGTCTGCGGTCGGCTCTGCAGGATCCCCGTGCGGGACCCCGCGGGCGTGCCGACGAGCCTTCAGGCTCGGGTGTCCTGCCGCCTGTTCCTGCTGCTGCAGTGCTCCACGATCGCGTTGCGCGCGTCACTGGAGCCGAACCTCGAGGTGCTGCTGGGTTCGCTGATCGTGATCTCCGTAATGCTGGCCGCGACACATTGGAACTTGGTCAGGTGGTCGGGCATCGCCACGTGCGGGCGTCTCGGCGCCGCACGCGCTCTACGAGTGCTTGGAGCCGTTCGCGCCACCCCGTCGCTCCTCTGGTACATGGCTGGTCGCCAGCTCCAAGAGCCTCGAGCGTGCCGCCTCCTTCTTCTGGGCCTTGGAGGGCGGACTTGGTGGCTGCTGGGAGCTGCGACGTGCACGCAAGTGAGTGCAAATGATGTTGGCGAGGATCTTCCTGCTGTTGGGGATGGTGCCTGCATTGCCGTTTCTGCTTCAGTTCAGGCGCATAGCAATTGCCTCGAGAATGCCAGGAAACAGTTCAAGCAGCAGTTCATGGATGACGTTGTGTCGCGTACTTGCCGGAGCCTCGCTCCCCAAGAGGCGCCGGACAACCATGCGGGATGCTCTCCAGGCCTACCAGTAGGATTTCCCACTTGTCGCCGACGCGATCACTGAGGCGAGGTTCGTCTCCGAGCGGCGGTGGCGGGGCACCTGTTCTGGGCTAGCTCCGTCTCCACCGCTGTTCCTGCGGAGGGCTGTCGCCATCGAGATGGACCTTCACCTGCCTGATGAGCGTTTTGGTGTCGTGCTGCCGTCCTCCCTGGTCGGCGAGGTGACGATGCGGGCGGTGAGGGCTGCCACTTCCGACCTCTCGACGGTGGGCCCCGCTGCCATCGTCTCTGCTGCACCATCGGGCGCGGAGACAGAAGCTCTTGACGTGGGCTCTGCGGACCCCCTGCTCACGCTGGGCCCCGCGGACGCCTTCACCTTCACCAACGGCCACGCGGACGTCGACACCGAGGCCTTGAGAGGCTCCGAGGCGGGCGCGCGCAAGGCGGGTAGGTGAGGAGACACCTCTTCCCAGTGACGTTCGCTTCTCCTCCTCCTCCTCCTCCTCGGACCTCCTCGGGCCTCCGCCTGGTGGTCAGAGTCGTTCCCCCGTCATCCTTTCTCGTGCCAGCGAAGACAGCCAGCCCGCGGTCTAATGCGCAGGCCTTGCGATGGACTGCAGGCCCATCCAGTGCGGACTACCGACGCTTCCGATCAACGCATGTGACCCCTCCTCCCTCTTCCTCCGCCTCCTCTCCCTCTCTCCCCCCCATCCGCCCAAAGTGGGACTTCACGCTCTCGCTTAAAACGTACTGGCAAATCGGTACCACTTCAGGATGGGCGATCATCACAGCCACCCTGATTTCAGGGACCATCCACCCGAACTTCATGCCAGTATCCGCCAGCATCCTTCCTCCTCCTCCTCCTCCTCCTCCTCCTCCTCCTCCTCCTCCTGCCCCCTCCTCCTCCTTCTCCTCTCCTCCCCCTCACTCCCTTCTCTTCCCTCCTCCCTCCTCCTTTTCGCTCCTCTATCCCTTTCCCCCCCTCCTCCCCCCTCCTCCTCCTCCCTCATCCTCCTCCTCCTCCTCCTCCTCCTCCTCCTCCTCCTCCTCCTCCTCGTCCTCCTCGTCCTCCCCTTCTCCTCCTCCTCCTCCTCCTCCTCCTTCTCCTCCTCCTCCTCCTCCTCCTCCTCCTCCTCCTCCTCCTCCTCCTCCTCCTCCTCCTCCTCCTTCGCCTCCCTCCTCCTCCTCCTCCTGCTGCCTCCTCCTCCTCTTCCCTCCGCCTCCCCCTCCTCATCCTTCTCCTTCCTGTTCATCCCCTCCTCCTGCTCCCGCTCCTGCCCCTGCTGTTCCTCCTCCTCCTCCTCCTCCTCCTCCTCCTCCTCCTCCTCCTTCTCCTCCTCCTCCTCATCCTCCTCCTGCTCCTTCTCGTCCTCATTCTCCTCCTCCTCCTTTTCCTGCTCCTCCTCTTCCTCATCATCATCAGCAGCATCATCATTATCAGTTTCGTCATCATCAGCAGCAGCAGCATCATCACCAGTAGCAGCATCATCAATGTCATCAGCATCATCATCATCATCATCATCATCATCATCATCATCATCATCATCATCATCATCATCATCATCATCAGCATCAGCATCAGCATCATCATCTCATCATCATCATCATCATCATCACATCATCATCATCATCATCATCATCAATCATCCCATCACCATCACCATCACCATCATCAGCAGCAGCATCAGCATCACCATCGCCCTCAGAATCATAATCATAATCAGTATTCTGATCCTCATCCCCATCCCCATCCTCATCCCCATCCCAATCCTCATCCTCATCTCCCTCCCTCCTCGTTTGTATCCCCTCCCTCCCGGACACCCCCTCCACCAGGAGCGCCCCAGGGTGTCGAGCGGACGCCAGAGCCGCTCTTCGACCCGGGCTCCGCGCGGGGCTTCGACCGCCAGGCGCCCGCCGAGGCCTGCCAGGCGGGCGGGGGCTCCGCGGCAACGGGGCCGGCGACGACGACGACAACGATGATGGCGGCGGCGGCGGCGGCGGCGGAAGCGGAGACGGCGTCGGCGACCACCGTGCCTGTCCCCCTGTTCCTCGCCCATATTGCTGCTGCTGCTGCTGCTGCTGCTGCTGCTGCTGCTGCTGCTCTCCTCCTTCTCCTCCCCCTCCTCCTCCTCCTCCCCCGCCCCCTCCTCCTCCTCCTCCTCCTCCCCCTCCTCCTCCTCCTCCTCCTCCTCCACCTCCTCCTCCTCTTTTTGCTGCTCCTCCTTCTTCTGCTGCTCGTCGCCCCGCCTCCAGCAGTGGATTCCTTCGTGATTGGCCCCGCTGCCGCATCGGCACGTCCCTCAGTGCCGCTGACGGTCTCCTCCGTGCTGGCGCTCGTGCTCGTCGTCATCGTCGCGTTCGGCGTCTGGGAGGCTTCTGAGGTGTGGGCGTCGGCTCCTCCTTACTCGTTCCTCGTCCTTCTTGCTCCTCCACCACCCGCCTATATCTCTTCGAGCATGTTGTGAGTATTGAGCACAGCTCATACTCATGCCTCCCCCCAAAAGGAAGGAAGACGGAGGCATGAGTCGAGGAGCAAAATCAACTTTCGGAGGTCCGCGCGGATTTCTTGGATGGGCCCCTCAGGGCGGCGCCAGAGGCGCCCCCAGGGGACTCTGGCGCCGATCCAAGACATTCACGCGGAGCTACGAAAGTTGATATGTATGCCGCTTCTTATTTTCTCAAGAGGAGGAGGTGGAGGTGGTAGTGGAGGAGGAGGAGGAGGAGGAGGAGGAGGGGGCGAATCCCGCCATCATCTTGGCGGGCTGTCCCGAGGCAGCTGCCGCCGCAGCGCCATGCTGAGGGGAGGAGGAGGAGGAAGAGGAGGAGGAGGAGGAAGAGCAGAAAGAGTAGGGGAGGGCGCCATGCTGAAGCCGATTCGATTGGGAACTAGCCCGTCGAGGTGTCCTGACGCTTTGGTGTTCGACTGACCGCACCCCGACGCACGGAACCCCACTCGTGACCCAACACGGTTAGATATCGAAGACGATTCCTATGAGTCACAGCCGACCGACCCCTGCCTTTTGGAGACGCCTGCGTGGTGAAATGCCGGCTGCCAGTCAGGCCATGCTGGTTGACTGCGCGTCAACCCAGTCAGTCGATGGGGGAACCACGGGGGGACATTGGGGAATGTCGTTCTGGGTCGTCTTGGGGCTGGCTTGGTGCTGTTCATCAACCTTTTGAGCCTTCTTGTTGGCCTCCTGGTGCCCTCTTGGGAGGCCGTCATGCGGATGTCGTCGCCCGTCTTAGGGCGCTCTTGGGCTCCCCTTTGTCGCATTCGGAGGCCGTCGCAGGGGCCTCTCTGGGCCGTCTTGGGGTTCTCTTGAGGCCCCGTGGGGCCGTCTTGGGGCTGTCTGGAGGACCCACTTGGTCGTCTTGGGGACCTGTCGTACAGTCGAGGCGCTGAAGAAGGAACCCTTTTCGGTGGGGAGGGGCTCGCTGTTCCTTCATTGTTTTACAGTTTGCCTCAGGTGTTCCTGAGGTTTTCTGTGGAAACGAAGTTCAATTCATGGGAAAAAGGGGGCCTCGATCCTAATTCAGGGTTCCTTAGGTCAACGCCCCGACGGCACAGTCTTGGGGTAATCTTGGGGGGCCCCTGGGTCGTCTTGGGCGCTCCTCGGACCGAAAAGGCCAGAACCCGAACACCATTGAGAACCTGAGGGGAGACGACGTGTTTGGTCTCTCGAGGCCCTTCTGCTGGAAGCATCCTGGACTGTTTGGGAGGCCGTCTTGAGCTTATGCAGCCATCTTGAAACCAGGCTGGCCCAGAAGCCTCCCAAGGACTCCCCCGAGGTATCGGAAGTATTCAAATTCCATCTGGTGCTCAAAGATTTGAACTTTGGGCGAGGAGGGATGTTTGGCAGCTTCGCCCTTATGAAGGCCCAGAGATCGCCGCCTGGGACCATTTTGGGGCACTCTTGAACCGCTCTTCGGCCCGTAGTGGAGCCCTCTTGGGCCCCTCTTGGGGCTCTCTTGGGCCAGGTGGAGACCAAGCGAAGAGGAGAGAGTGTACGCATCGCTGGGTGTCATTCGGTTTTGAAGGGAACGTAGCCTCTTGGGGGCATCGTTGAGAGACTATGTGACCACTTGGAGACGCCTTGCGGCCTCTTGGAAACATGTTGGAGGACATCTGCAGCAATCTTCAGATATCTCGTGCCATTTCGGAGGCCACCTTGAGTTTTTGTTGGTCATCTTGGCGCCCTACTGGGCCATCTTAGGCGTTCTCACTGGTGGCGACCCCTCCCCTTTCCAGGCCCAGGGGAGAAGGAGGCGGGGAGAGGAATCGCATTAGACCGCCTCAGCGCAGAGGGCTGCTGGGATCTTCTCCCTCTTCCTCCCCCGTGCTTCCTCCCTAATCGTCCCTCCTCCCCCTTCCTCCCTTCTCCTCTCTCCTCCCTTCTTCCTTCCCATTTCCTCCATCCTTCCTGCCTTCTCCTCCCTCCCGCCCTCCCGGCTTCAACCGCAACCCCGGCACCAATCCCTCTTTAGGATCGGTGGCCGCCAGGGTAAGGCGTGTGAGGGCGCGGCTAACGTCAGCACCGTACACCCCCACGGCCTGCGGGCAACGGCCCCTGACCCAGGCTGGTCCCGCCCTCCCTCCCTCCCCCGCTTCCCTCCTCCCTCCTGCTTCCTCCTTCCCTCCCTCCCTCCCTCCCTCCCTCCCTCCCTCGCCGCTCCCTCCGCGACTCAGGCAGGCGCCGGCCCCGCGGCGCCGCAGGCCCTGCGGCGGCCCTGGGAGCCAGTGCAGCAGGATCCGCCGACTCAAAGGCCCTGGACCTGGACGACGACGACGACGACGACGACGACGACGACGACGACGACGACGACGACGACGACGACGACGACGACGACGACGACGACGACGACGACGGCGGCGGCGGCGGCGGCGGCGGCGGCGGCGGCGGCGGCGGCGGCGGCGACGGCGGCGGCGGCGGCGGCGGCGGCGGCGATGGGGCCGAAGAGGAGGGGGACGAGGGACCAGAGGGGAGCGGTGAGGAGCAGGAGTGGCGGCGGGCGGAGGAGGCCGGAGGGAGGGAGGGAGGGAGGAAGGAGGCAAGAGTGCCTCCCAGCCCGCCTGCCCTTCCTCTCCTGCTCCCCTCCCCCCCTCGCTGCTCCTGCCCCTCCCCTCGCCCCCTACACCTCCACGCCCTGCTCCTCCAGCCCCATCCTGCCCTCTCCTGCTCCCCTCTGCTGCCCTCCCCATCCTCCCCTGCTGTCCTCGCCCTCCCGCCCCCCTCCACCCCTGCTGCCCCTCACCTCCTCCCTCTCCACCCCTGCTGCCCTTCCCTCTCCTCCCCCCCCCCCCCCCACCCCCGCCTTCCCCCCACCCAGCCCTCTCCCCCTCCCGCCCACCCTTTGTGGCACAGGCCGATAATGTCCGCGGGCAGGAGCTACTGCGGGCGGCCGCGCGGGCGGCCACTCGTCGCGGCGGGCCCTTCGGGGACGGCACCGCCCGGCGGCCAGGGCCTAAGCGGGGGCCTCCTGCTGCTGCTGCTGCTGCTCTGCTGCTGCTGCTGCTGCTGCTGCTGCTGCTGCTGCTGCTGCTGCTGCTCTGCCTTTTGCTGCCCTCCCTCCTCCTCCTCCTCTCCTTCTCCCTCCTCCTCCTCCTCCTCTCCTCCTCCTGCTCCTCCTCCTGCTCCCCCTCCTCTTCCTCCTCCTCCTCCTGCTCCTCCCTCCTCCTCCTCCTCCTCCTCCCTCCTCCTCCTCCTCCTCCTCCTCCTGCTCCTTATTCCTCCTCCTCCTCCTCCTCTCCTCTCCTCCTCCTGCTCCTGCTACTCCTCCTCCTCCTCCTCCTCCTCCTCCTCCTCCTCCTTCTCCTCCTACTTCTACTCCTACCCCAGCGCCGATCCAAGAAATCCATGAAAAGCTACGAAAGTTGATGTTTATGCCGCTTCTTGTTTTCTCAGGAGGAGGAGGAGGAGGAGGAGGAGGAGGAGGAGGAGGAGGAGGAGGAGGAGCAGGAGGAGGGCGAATCCCGCCGTCATCTTGGCCGGCTGCCCCGAGGCAGCCGCCGCCGCAGCGCCCCCGGGCTCACGCGGCGTGCCGGCCTCGGCGCGCTTGTGCCGGCTGAGCGGCCGCCAGCGCGCGCGCGGCCGTTGCTACCGGCTGCTGCCTGGCTGCCCTGCCCTTGGGCTGCTCCCGCCGCTTCTGCTGCCCGCTGCTGGCCCTGGGTACGACGACGACGACGACGACGACGACGACGACGACGACGACGACGACGACGGCGACGACGGCGATGGCGGCGGCGACGGCGGCGACGGCGGCGGCGGCGGCGGTGGTGGCGGCAGCGACGACGACGACGACGACGACGACGACGACGACGACGACGACGACGACGACGACGACGACGACGGCGGCGGCGGCGGCGGCGGCGGTGGTGGCGGCGACGGCTGCCCGCTACTGTTCCTGGGCCCTGCTGCCTCCTCCGCCGCGACAGTGCATATACACGGCCCCCCTTCCCCTAGAGAACGAGCTATTCGTGAGGAGGCGGATGATGATGATGAGGAGGAGGAGGAGGAGGTGGAGGAGGAGGAGGAGGAGGAGGACGACGACGAGGATGACGAGGAACAGGGGGGAGGAGGGACAAGGGAAAGACTCGGCCAGGCTGAACTCGGACAGCTGATCTCGGCCAGGCGGAGCTCGGCCCGGAGGAGGGGTGAGGTAGGCGAACAGCAAGATCGACACACATCGGTCCAGGTAGCTCGTTCATCATCGCGATCGCCGAGCGCGCGCCCTCTGGCGACGCGATTGGGGTGGCCCATCTGCGCGCATCGGCTTGCGATCGGTATGGACGGCATCGTGAGAATTATGGAACATGCCCAGGAGATTATACTAGTGCACTTCTCACTTCTCAGCCAGACTTCTCTGTCAGGACATGCTACTAAACTGCAGATGTGTCATCATATCTCACCTGTAGGCCGTCATTGCCAGACCACTGTTTGAGAACGCTGGGTCTTCACAGCCTGCTTGCATCAGATGGCTTTATCTTCTAGGCAGCGGAGCCACATGGGCTGTGATGACGTCGCGCGATTGGGAGATGTGATCGGATAAGAGGTCCCCTCGTACGCTAAGTCGCCGACGCAGGGCAACTTCTTGCCCGTCGGCAGCTTGTCGCCGTACACCAATGGACGATGGCGCATCAAGTGCCGCGTGCTGAGCAAGACGGATGTCCGGAAGTTTACGAATGCCAGGGGTGAGGCCTACGGTGTCGGCTTGGTCTCTGCTGGTTTGACCATCGCGGGCGAGCGCCCTCGAGCGAACATGTCCCCGAATCCAGGGGCTGCGAAACGGGCACCAAGTATCCTCAGGACATCGGCAGACCCCATGATTGTAGCTTCTTTGGATGCTGGCTCTGGCAAAACTGGACACTGAAGCAATGCAGCTTCCTGAGCGTGCCAGGAAGAAGGATAGGCTATGACGTAGACTTCCGAACCACAAATTAAATTCTTTTTGGCGCGATGGTTAGATCTGCCACCCAGCCGCGGTAGCCAGACCACAGTTGTGATATACCTTCACAGTTTCTGGAGCAAAGAGTGGCTGCAAAAACTGCCTGGATCACAGCCTGGATCGCTGAAAAGCGCGGGAGTAGGAGCAGTGCCGATGAGAGCAACATCTATTGTAAGTGCGAACCAGTGCTCACATTCACAGGGTGCTTGCACCGCTTCACACACCATCCGCAACAGTACATCGCTTACCACTGAATCCAGGATCCCTGCGTGATCACTCTACTCATTTTAGGCACGACTGCCTGGGGACAGGATGGCTCGAGAGCACGTATCCGCGATGGCCAAGCCAGCGGGGGCCTAATACGAGCCCACCGCCCAGGGGCAGTTTTTCAAAGTGGACCTCTCCGACGCCTCAGGCACCACTTCCGGCACGTTCTTCGGCCGGGCAGTGGACTTGTTCTATTTGGGAGGCTTGCGCCTTTCCGCTGCGCCAGCCCCCCCCCAAAAAACGATGGGATGCACGAGGATGTCCACCCAGGATGTCCTGGCACGCTCCAGAGCGCACGTGAAGGGGTAGGACGAGGAGGAGGAGGAGGAGGAGGAGGAGGAGGAGGATGTGAGGGAGGGGAGGAGGGGGAGGAGGAGGAGGAGGAGGAGGGAGGAGGAGGATGGCGGAAGGGGAGGAGAGGAGGAGAGGGAGCAGGAGCATGAGGAGGAGAGAGGAGGAGGAGGAGGAGGAAGGAGTAGGATGAGGCAGGAGATGGGAGGAGGAGGAGGAGGAGTAGGATGAGGAGAGGGAGGAGGAGAAGAAAGGGGATAAAGGATGCGGGAAGGGGTAGGATATGGAGGGTCGAGGAGTGGGAGGAGGAGGGTGTGGGGAAGGAGAAGGAGGAGGAGTAGGAGGAGGATGAGGAGGATGCGGAGGAGGAGGAGGGAAGGAGGAGGGGGATAAGGAGGAGGGACGGAGGAGGAGGAGGAGGAGGAGGAGGAGGAGGAGGAGGAGGAGGAGGAGGAGGAGGAGGAGGGGGGTAGGAGAAGGAGGAGGAATGTGGAGGGCGAGGGGATTGGAGAGGGATAGTGGAAGGAGGAGAACAGGGTATGAGGAGGGGGTGGGGGAGGAGGGCAGGGAGGGCCAGCAGGAGTGAATCTGGACGAGGGGTCAGAAGGGCATGAGCCCAACAAGGCTGGCCGTGACTTGTCATGTGGCCAAAAAGCGCACCAGCGATCACGTCATCAGCCGGGTCGCTCCATCTGCGCAGTGACCGGCAACTGCACCAGAACAGGCCCACGGCCGCAAGGCGGCCCAGCTCGGCTCTGAAATTGCTGAAGCTTGCCGTCGCTGTCCCAGAGGGCTCCAAGGGAGGCCCCCAGCAGGGCTCCAAGAGAGGACCCCTGGCAGGAGGGCCTCGAGTGGGCTGCAGAGGGCCTCCGACGAGCCCGCAGAAGGAGTGTTGCATGGAGCCCCCGACCATTCAGTCGGGCCTGTCCCCCTACAGGAGGGATATTCAAAAATAGTTGAAAAATAGTCTGGGGAGTATTTTTTTACTATTTTTGAATGTTTTGGGGATATGTTTGAGTATTTTATTTTTCGCCCAAACTCGCCCTGTAGGGGGACAGGCCCGACTTAACCCGACCATCTCCGTAACACACCCGACGATTCCCGGTCCAGGAGTCGACCGGGGCCTTTGAGAAGGTTTCTTTGGCTTAACATTGGCTACTAGAAGCAGTATTGTAGTACAGTCAACCCACATAGTAAGGATGGGCAACCTTCCCAAGGGTACCATTGCATCCTTGCCTCCTCAGTCCATCCTTCGCTGCTTTCGCTGGCCGCGCCCCGCTCGAAAAGCTTCGAAATGGGCGTCCAAGGCCCTTGCATCCTTATCGCGCATCCTTACTATACTGGTTGACTGTATTGCGGACTCCTTCGGCCATCTTGGCCAAGTTGGGAAGCCTTGTTGGCTTAGCTTGGGTATTCTTGGGGTCGTCTCTGAGGGCCTCTCGAGTCATGTTGTCCCATCATGGTGGCCTCGAACAGCCAGTTGAGGCTGAACTGGGCGACGATACATCACGATTGAGAGCACGTATTATGTGAATGCGTCTTTGGGGATCGTATGGGACGATCTTGGATACAAGATTAGGCAATAGTGGGGCTCCTCTTGGGCCTCTTGGAGGCCTCATTCGGGCCAGCCAGGGACATCATGGGACCCCTTCTGCGGCCTCTCCAGGTTTGTTTTTTGACGCCACAGCCAGCCCAACATTGAGCCAAGGCCGGAGGGGGCGAGTGCGAATGGGGAGAAGCATCGTGATAGGAACAGCGCAAGCAAAAGCACTGTGCTGCGCACAGAGGAGGTCCTGGGTCGGTTTGGGAGAACGTCAGCAAAATCCTCTTGAGTTTGCACGCCGCGATTCACAAGCCATGCCGCGCGTATTGTGTTGCTGGCGCGGCGTTGGGAGGGGGGCCAAGGGCGCTAAGGGTATCTAGGGCACTGAGGGCATCGAGGGCGTTTAGGGCGTTCAGGGCGCTGAGGGAGCTTTAGGAGCGCTTAGGTCGTTCAGGGCACTCACGGCGCTGAGGGCGTTTAGGACGGTTGTGCTTAGGGCGCTTGGAGCGGCGGAGCCGGGGGTGGCCGTGCGCTGACTTACGCCCTGACGCGCGGGGACGGGCGGACTCGAGGATCCAGGTGGGGAAGGTCTACATCTTCGCAAGAGGCGCCATCAAGCCCGGGAACCCACGGTTCGACTCCTCGGAGTACGTAGTGAATTTCGAGGAGCGCTCGCAGATCGAGGAGGCGGGGGAGGACAGCGCGATCCCGAGCATCACGTATGAATTCAGGCCCCTTGCCGACATTGAACAGTCCCCTCCAGGCGGCCAGCGCCTGCTTCTTGTTTCCCGATACTCGACGTTGTCATTCCGCAAGTGCTGAGTCTGCGGTATTCGCTTTCCTTTCCACGGCCGTGCCGCCCTCGTCCTCCTGTTTCTCCCTACTCCCAGTTCACCCTATCTTCTCTTGGCGATGTCACATGACCGCATCTGTTGGTCATTTCAGACGATGGTCAAACATTTTTGGCCCAGCGTGGGGTTGCCTGCGCTCTTCTTCCCCTCGGTGTCAGCGGGGAGGGAGAGGAGGACGAGGAGGAGGAGGAGGAGGAGGAGGAGGAGGAGGAGGAGGAGGAGGAGGCGGCGGAGGAGGAGGAGGAGGAGAGAGGAGTGAGGAGGGAGGAGGGAGGAGTGGAGGAGGGAGGAGGGGGATGGAGGGAGGAGGAGGGGTGAGGAGGGAGGGAGGGAGGAGGGGAAGGGAGGAGGGAGGAGGAGGAGGAGGAGGACGAGGACGAGGACGAGGACGAGGAGAGGGAGGGAGAGGGGGAGGGATGGCCGCAAGAGGACGGGGAGGGAGGGGGAGAGGGAAGGCAGGGGCAGCGGGGAAGGGGAAGAAGAGAAAGCAGGATGAGACCAGACACATCTGCGGTGCAGCCCAGCCAAGGACAGAGAGGGGGGCGGGCGGTGCAAACGCAGGACAGGGAGCCCTGGCAGCGGGAGCAGGAGCAAGGAGCAGGAGCAGGGCGAGGAGCGGCACGGCGCAGGCACGCTGCTGGACATCCGTGCTGTGGTGTACAGCGCCGGCGAGGCCTCCACGTTCACCGCTCGGTCCAGCAACAAGGATCGGGGGCACCGTTACCGACCGCACGTAAGAGTGACCATTCGCCAGAGTGACTTCTGGTGCGGGCTCATCGGGGTCCTCCCCCATCGCTGAGCGCGATGCGATAGCCGCTGACTGCGCGCTTGGATTTGGCTACCTGGCGCCTCCCTTGGTACGCGCACCAAAGGTCACTGTTGCCTAGGGTCACTCCTGCGTGTAGCCGACGTTAGGGGGGGATACGGTCGGGAACTTGTGGATAGCGTGACGCTCCGCCGGTTCTGGCCCACCACGCTGCGGTGCGACACGCTGTCCGCTTCCCGGCCTCCCGGCGTCAACTCCCCGAGCCTCTCCGAGCCTCCCGCCCCGAGGAGCGGAGCGACACGCTATCCGCTCGCAGCGTACAGCGTGTCGCTGTGGCCGCCGAGGCGACACGCTATCCAAAAGTGCCCGACCGGAGCCTCGGGGGGGGGG
>CAUYUJ010009223.1:0-19211 GCA_963575745.1 Prorocentrum cordatum
GGTGGAGGCGATGGAGCGGGAGGCGAACGTGGAGGAGCAGGATGAGAGGAAATGAGAAATTGCGGAGGAGGAGATGGTTTAGGATGGGGAAGCGAGGGTGGAGGATGAGGAGGATGAGGAGGAGGAGGAGGAAGAGGAGGAGGAGGGAGAGGAAGAGGAGGATGACGAGGAAAAGGAGGATGAGGAGGAGGAGGATGAGGATGAGGAGAGGCGGGAAGAGAAGCGGATTCCACCCCTCCGCTATCTCACCTTCTCGCTTCTGTCCTTTCCTCTCACGGTAGGGGAGGGAGAATGAAGAAGTGTGGCAAAAGGCACGAGGAAGCAAGGATGATAATCATGCTGCTGCTGATGATGATGATGATGATGATGCTGATGATGATGATGATGAGGAGGAGGAGGAGGTAGAGGAGAAGGAGGAGGCGGAGGAGGAGAAGGAGGAAGGAGAGGAACCGGAGGAACAGTAGAGGATGAGGAAGAGAAGCAGGAGGTGGAGGAGGAGGAGGAACAGAGGAGGAGGCAGGGCCGTAGGAAGAGGAGGAGATCGTGTGATTGAAGAAGGAGGACACGAGGTGGAACGGATGATCATGAGGTAATGAGGAAGAGAAATGTAGGAACAGGGTGAACGGATGATGATGGTGGTGGTGTTGCTGATGACGATGATGATGATCATGATGATGACGACGACGATGCTGATGATGGTGATGATGATGATGATGATGGTGATGATGTGTCGATTATGCTGGTGGTCATGCTGAAGATGACGATGCTGCTGCTGATGCTGATGATGCTCATGGTTGGGACGATGTTGCTGTTGCTGATGATGGTGATGATGCTGATGCCGATGCTGCTGATGATGATGGTGATGATGACCATGATGATGATGATGATGAGGACGATGCTGATGATGTTGACGACGGCGAAGGTGATGTCGATGACGATGACGATGACCACGCGACGACGACGACGTTGATTCGGATTCTGATTATGATGATGACGATGACGATGACGATGATGATGATGATGATGATGATGATGATGATGATGATGATGATGATGATGATGATGATGATGACGATGCTGTTATGATGATGATGATGATGATGATGATGATGATGATGATGATGATGATGATGATGATGATGATGATGATGATGATGATGATGATGATGATGATGTGATGATGATCATATATGATGCTGCTGCCGATGATTTGGATGATGAGGATGATGTCGAGGAGGAGGAAGAGGCGGATGTGGAGAAAAAAAGAGATGATGAGGAGGAGGAGGGGGAGGAGGAGTTTGAGGAGGAGGAGGAACAGAGGATGCGGAGGCGGAGTCGTAGGATAAGGAGGAAAGGAGGATATGGTACTGGCCAAGGAGGAGGGACTGAGGTGGAAAGGAGGACCAGGAGGAAATGTGGAAGAGGAGTATATGAGGACGGTGAAATTACGATGGTGGTGATGATGATATGGCGATGATGATGCTTATGATGATGCTGCTGCTGCTGATGATGATTATGATCATGATGATAACGATGGTGATGACGATCATGATGATACTGACAATGAATATGTCGATGATGATGGTGATGGTGATGTGATGATGATGCTGATGTTGGTGCTGATCATTTTGCTGACGTTAATGAGGACGACGACTATGCTGATACTGATGATGATGATGGTGGTGTTGGTGGTGGTGTTGGTGATGATGATATTGATGATGATGATGCTGATTGTGATGATGATGATCATTCTGATGATGATCATTCTGATGACGATGCTGATGATGATGATGATGATGATGATGATGATGATGATGATTGTGATGAGCTCGATGGTGATGATGATGATGCTGATGATTACGACAATGGTGATGAGTATGATTATGATAACGATGCTGATAGCGCAGATGCTGCTGCTGGTTCTGATACTGATGCTGATGCGGACGATGTTGGTGATCGCCATGGTTAGGAGGAGGGCGACGAGGAGGATGATGACCATGATGACTATGGCGATGTCGACGCTGACGACGTTGACGGCGAGGATGATGGTGACGACGACGATGATGACGACGACGACGCCAATGATGATGATGATGATGATGATGATGATGATGATGATGATGATGATGATGATGATGATGATGATGATGATGATGACGACGACGACGACGACACGACGACGACGACGACGCCGACGACGGACGACCGACGACGATGAATGATGATGATGATGATGATGATGATGATGATGATGATGATGATGATGATGATGATGATGATGATGATGATGATGATGATGATGATGATGATGATGATGATGATGATGATGATGATGATGATGATGATGATGATGATGAGGTTGAGGTTGAGGTTGATGATGAGGATGAGGATGATGATAAGGATGATGATGCTGATGATGATGCTGATGGTGATGATACTGATGACCTCCCGGGCCTGAATGGCGTCAGCCATGGCGTCCCCCCCTTCCCCCTCCCCCCCTCCCTCCCGGGCCTGAATGGCGTCAGCCATGGCGTCAGCCCCCCTCCCCCCCCCCAGATCCCCCTCCCGGGCCTGAATGGCGTCAGCTATGGCGTTCCCCCGCCCGCCCCCCCCCCCCCTTATTCCTCCCCATTGCTTTCCCCCCCCCCCCTCCCCCTCCTCCCCTTCCCGGGCCTGAATGGCGTCGCCCCCCCCCTCCCGCTCCTCCTTTCCGGGCCTGAATGGCGTCAGCCCCCCCCCCTCCCCGACAGAGCGACGCCCGCCCCCTCCTCCCTCCCGGCCTGAATTGCGTCGTCCCCCACCCCCCCTCCCCTCCTCCCTCCTTGGGCCTGGAACGGGCGTCAGCCCCCCCCCCTCCCCCCTCGACAGAGCGAAGCTTGAGCGAGCTCAAGCCCACGCTCTCGGAAACTCACACGCCAGATCGGCGGATTTTTGATTTTTCGTCCAAAATCCGCCTGGCCCGACCTAAACCCAAAACACATGCACAGTGAATGGCTCGCCCCCCCCCCCCCCTCCCGAACCATAGCGAACCCCCCCATCCTCCCGGGCCTAATGGCGCAGCCCCCCCCCCCCCCCCCGCCTTCCTCCCTCCCGGGCCTGAAGGGCGTCAAGCACCCTCTTTTCTTTTTTCCCTCCTGGGCCTGACTGGCGTCCAGCCCCCTCCCTCCTGACGGAAGCGAACCCCCCCCCCTCTCCTCCCTTCCCGGGCCTGAATTGCAATCAGCCCCCCCCCCTCCCCCTCCCGGAGCCGTGAAGGGAGTCAGCCCCCCCCGCCCCCCCACAGAGGACCCCCCCCCCGCCCCTCTTTCCTCACGGGCTGATTGCTTTTCCCCCCCTCCCCCCCCCCTCCTCCCTCCCGGGCCTGATGGCGTCAGCCCGCCTTCCCCTCCTCCTTGTCCTGAAAACCCATGGGCGTCACCCCTCGCCCCCCTCCTCCCTCCCAGGCATGAATGGCGTCAGCCTCCTCCCCCCGACAGTGCGAAGCCCTCCCCCCCTCCTCCCTCCCGGGCATGAATAGCGTCAGCTCCCCCCCCCCGGGCCTGAATGGCGTCAGCCCTCCCCCCCCTCCCGACAGAGCGACCCCCCCCCCTCCTCCTTCCCGAGCCTGAATGGCGTCAGCCCCCTCCCCCCCTCCTCCCTCCCGGGCCTGGAAAAATGGCATCAGCCCCCCACCCCCCCCCCCCCCCCACAGAGCGAAGCTTGAGCGAGCTCAAGCCCACGCTCTCAGAAAGTCACACGCCAGATCGGCGGATCTTTGATTTTCGTCCGAAATCCGCCTGGCCCGACCTAAACCTAAAACACATGCACAGTGAAACGCATTGAAAACACAAGACGATTCATACTCTTGGCCTGTCGAGGGCATCTGGGACAGCCCGGGCTGGCCAGGGGCGTCTTGCGATCTAATCGGCGTTTCTTGGGAACCGTCGGGTGTCTCCTGAGGCAATGTTGGGCCATCTTGGCGGCTTTAATGTCCTTCCCCATTCTTGGGAGGGGGGCGGTGTATGCAGACATTTATGATGAGAGACAGGGGCACTTGGGCAATTGGACAGACAGCGCTTGGCGTGCTACCACGCCTCAGCGTGCCTCGGGGTTAATGTCGCCTCAATCACTGCCAACTACAGGCGTGCAAACATTGTGGTTCTGCGTAATTATGTCGCAGATGCAACGCCAGAAGCAAATTTTGTCCTGAACTCACCAAACTGCTTGCACAGACGCAAGCAATAGCGACCGCACGTACTTCGGATTAGGACCTGGCTCCAGATTCAGGCGAGCCCATGGGCAAGTCCCGAGGCAGGCCCACAGGAGAAGCCGACGGCAAGCCCATGTGGCCCCCTGGGGTCGCGGCCTCGGGGAAGCCCTCGCAGCCTCACGACGCCGCCGCGCTCAAAAGACCATGTAAGCAGAGGACCGTCAATTCGTACAGGAGGAGGAGGACGAGGAGGAGGAGGAGGAGGAGGAGGAGGAGGAGGAGGAGGAGGAGGAGGAGGAGGAGGGAGGGAGGAGGAGGAGGAGGAGGAGGAGGAGTTGGCGGCCCCTCTTCGGTCCCTGCGGGACGCGCGAGCATCTTCCGTCAGGTCAGCTACTGGAACTGGAACCTCGCTCCCGAAAGCACAGACGACGGGGAGGCGCCGCGGGAGGCAACGGGCAGTGAGAGGGGAGGGAGGCGAGGACGACGAGGAGAGGGGAGGAGAGGGCAAGGGGAATGAGAGGTGAGGCAGAGAGATGTGGGGGAGGGGGGGATGGGAGAGGGGCTGAGGTGGGGGGTGGGGGGGCAAAGGGAGGGGAGGGGATTAGAATGCGGGCACGGATTGGATACTCCAGATTTCGTAATAAAAGGGAGGGGGTCTGGACCCTCCAAGACAAGCCATTTCAGACCTCCCCCGTGGGAGAACCCTTCAAAACATCGTCCCCAGACATCCCAGGCCCTCCAAGATAGCCTGGAAGAGACCCCCCCCCGAAATGAGACCCCCCTCCCTTTATTACGAAATCTGGAGTAGGGTGGAGGATGCGGAGGGAGAGGAGATGAGGGCAAGGATGGGGGGAAGGGAGTAGGGAGTGGCAGGGGATGCGGTGGAGGGGCGAGGGGTGGTGGTGGGTGGGGGTGGGGGGTGGTTGTGGGGGGTGGGGTGGGTGGGTGGGTGGTTGGGTGGGTGGGTGGGTGGGTAGGGGGGGAGGCGAGGGAGATGGGCGGGGGGTCGGGAGGGAAGGCGAACGGGTGAGGGGAGGGGAGGGGAGGGAACGAACACGACAGAGAGAGATAGAGAGAGCGAGAGAGAGAGAGATCCCACATACAGACAGAAACTTGGGGGGGAGGGATGAAGGCTGAGGCAAAGCAGGAGGAAGGGAGCGGGGGGGGGGGGAAGGGAGAGGCGTGATATTAGCGGGGACAGGATAAAGAGAGGGAGATGGAGAGGTGGGAGGGCAAGCGAGGTGCGCTCGCGCCGTATCTGACATCCTGCCCTTCCCACCCATCCCGCTACATTGCGCTGTTGTTTTCTATATCCGCGGACGCGGGTTCTAGCGGACCTGGAACTCCCAACACGTCCTCATCTTGTTTTGTGCGCAATCGGAAGAGCGGAGCCGCGTACCGACGTTGAGGATGAGGATGGGGAGGAGGGGGAGGATGGGATGGTGGATGAGCAGGAAATGAGCAGGAGGAGCATGAGGAGGATGAGGAAGGAGGAGGACGAGTACGAACAGCACTAGCAGGAATTGTAGTGGACGGGTCGAGAGGATCAGGGGGACCAGGGAAAGCGGGGGAGGGAAAACGGGGGGCGACAGGGGGACCAGGGAAAGCGGGGGAGGGAAAACGGGGGGCGACAGCGATGAGGGAGGACTCGGATTCAGCGCTGAGGCGAGAGTGCCATTCTGAACGATGGGGGCAAAGCCCATCTCCCAAACTGAGGCCCAAGTTGCAGCGGGCGCAAACTTTTGGACGGACCAGTAACGTTTGGAGGGGTCAAGCATCGAATCTTGTATAAAAAGACAATCCACGGAGTGGGTGGGGCATTCTCAACACGTGTACGGAGGAGAAAGGAGAGTAGTACTCGCACGGTCCATTTCGGAAGGAAAGGGAGAGGGGAAGTGGAGGAAGAAGAGGGAGAGGATGAGGATGAGGATGAGGATGAGGATGATGATGATGATGACGATGATGATGATGATGATGATGATGATGCTGATGATGATGATGATGATGATGATGATGCTGATGCTGATGCTGATGCTGATGCTGATGCTGCTGATGCTGCTGATGACGATGACGATGACGATGACGATGACGATGATGATGATGATGATGATGATGATGATGATGATGATGATGATGATGATGATGATGATGATGATGATGATGAGGATGAGGATGAGGATGAGGATGAGGATGAGGACGAGGATGGGGATGAGGATGAGGAGGAGGAGGAGGAGGAGAAGGGGAGAATTGGGAGGATAACAAGAGTGATGGAGAGCTTAGCACTGACTGTCCCATTGAGCAGATTTCTGCAGCTCCGCCACGCCACGGATTTAGCGGCCGCGTGCGGGCATGTGGATCATTTTCGCAATGTTGGTTACACGCATCGGGGCGCTTTCATGCGGTGCTGGAGGAACTTCACATCGATAGAGCTGCTCGTGAAACCGCCTCTCGAGCTCGAAGGCGTGCGAGCAAGACAACCCCCGTTGAGTATAATTAGTCTTGGCCTGATTCATACGTGCATGTCCCGGTTGTTCTGCAGAGGACTGTCTCTGCTGCTGCTGATGATGTTGCTGCTGCTGCTGCTGTTAATGATGATGATGATGATGATGATGATGATGATGATGATGATGATGATGATGATGATGCTGCTGCTGCTAATGATGATGATGACGATGATGATGATGATGATGATGCTGATGATGATGATGATGATGATGAAGATGCTGCTGTTGATGATGATCATGATGATGCTGCTGCTGATGATGATGCTGCTGCTGATGATGACGATGCTGCTGCTGATGATGATTTTGACGATTTGACGATTTTGATGATTTTGATGATTTTGGTGATGATGATGACGATGTTGATGATGATGATGTGGCTGATGCTGATGATGATGCTGATGCTGATGATGATGATGTTGATGATGATGATGACGATGACGATGATGATGATGATGATGATGATGATGATGATGATGATGATGATGATGATGATGATGATGATGATGATGGTGGTGATGATGATGATGATACTGATGCTGCTGATGATGACGTGATGATGATGGTGTGACGTTGTGATATGATGATGATGATGATGATGCTGATGATGATGATGATGAATGCTGATGATGAATGATGATGATCTGATGTGATGCTGATGATGATGGATGCTGATGCTGCTGATGATGATGCTGGCTCAGGAAGAGGAGGTGGATGAGATGATGATGATGATGATGATGATGATGATGCTGATGATGATGATGATGATGAGATGATGATGTGAGATTTTCGATGATGATGTCGATGATGATGATAGAAGATGTGAGATGATGATGATGACGATGATGATCAGATGAGGATCCCGATGAGGTGATGAAATGATGATGATGAGATGACGACACCATGATGATGATGATGATGAAGATGATGATGAGATGATGATGATGATGATGATGAGATGATGAGATGATGGATGATGATGATGATGATGATGAATGGATGCTATGATGATGATATGATGATGATGATGATGAATGCATAGATGAAAAGAATGATGATAGAGGATGATGATGATGATGAGGATGATGATGAGGAGGATGAGGAGGAGATGAGGAGGAGGATGAGGAGGAGAGGAGGAGAGAGGAAGAGGAGGAGGAGGGAGGAGGGGAGGAGGAGGAGGAGGAGATTCAGTTGGTGGAGGAGGCGGAGGAGGAGGAGGAGGAGGAGGAGGAGGAGGAGGAGGAGGAGGAGGAGGAGGAGGAGGAGGAGGAGGAGGAGGAGGAGGAGGAGGAGGAGGAGTGGCGGGAGCGTTGAGAATTGTTCAGTGGCATGCCTCCCGAAGCTGCAGGAGTTCCTCACGAAGGACTTCATCTTCATGCCGGAGGTCTGGGGCGCCGGCGCCGTGGAGGCGTGCTCGTGCGGGGGAGTGGTGGCGTGCTCCGCCTCCCCCTTTGGGAGGCGGAAGGTGGTACGCGGCCTTCTCCGTAGGGCTCGTTTCGATTCCTCCGATCCCATTCGGTCTGATTTCGAGGGCTTCCGACTCCGATTCGATTCGACTTCTGCTTCCGACCTGGATTCCGATTTCGCAGCGGAGGCCTGCTGGCCTGCCGATGTGCGCCGATACGACTTCTCCCGACGTGGCTGCCGACGTTCGCCGATCCGACTCCTTTCGATCGCCGATGCGACGCCGACGGCTTCTAATGAGTCCATTCACCAACCCTTCCTTCCCTCCCCGCCTGTCCCCTCGCCCTGTATTTGATCGGCCTGTTCGCCTCCCCCCGGCTAACCTACACCTTCCCAGCTTTCAAGGATGGGGGGGCAGGCGGGTGTTAGCGGGTTTGGGAGGGAAGCGGACGCACGGCTGGCTGCCACCGCACCGCAACGGCGGCCGCGGCCCGGCTGCCGCGCCGCGCCTTCGCCACCTGTCCACGCCCTTGCTGCCACCTCGCTCTCATGCTTAGCGGCGTCGCCTCTGCGAACAACGGATGTGGGGTGGTCGGGGGCAGTGAAGGCGGAGGTGATTTTGGTTGGGGTGGCGTTCACGCCGCTGGCTGCCGCCGCGGTACGGCGCGAACCTCCCTGCCGCTGGTTGGCATTCCCCGAAACGGCTCCCCGTCCCAGACTCGGGCACCCTCAGCCCATGGCGGGCTTTGAGTACACCAGGTGGGATATGGTGCCGTTTCCTGGGGAGTCTTGCGGACCCAGCTGTACGCGCCCACGCTACCTTGCCAACCTAGCCACTTGCATATTGCCTGACAGCCGTTCGCCTTTCGCAGCCACCTCACCGCCAGCCTCGCAGCCACCTGAGAGCAGTGCCGCCGATGCAGCTTCTCGCCACCGTGGGGGGGAGGGGGGAGGGTTGACGGGGTGGGGTGGGTCAGTAACGCTCAGCCGACGGCCGCCTGCAGCAAAGGCTGCCACGGCCAGCGCTGCCTGGCCACTTCTTTCACTCTTGGCGTCCAATTCAACCCCCGCTGACCTTCCCTCGCCGCATGCTCACATGCTAATTACAACCAGTGCCTCTTTGAAGCCAAGCTTACCGTCGTCGCAACTCGCAGCTCCCAGTCGCACGCCATTCCCGCTATCTCTCCCCACTCTATCCCTTTCCTCGGTTGATATGATCCTCTCCTCTCCCCCCCTCCCACCAGGGCCCTGGTGGACAGCTACTTCGGGAGGCTCTTCTGTGTCTTTCGCGTCCGTCGTGGTTTCCCTACCTTTCATTTACGGGCTCTGCATTGATCATCCCCCCAAGGCCCAAGTGCAACGACCCCAGGGTGTGGGGGGGATGGCTGCGTGCAGGACGAATTCAGAAGCCACCAGCTTTCGCCTTAGCCTTAGGAGCAGGAGAAAGAGGAGGAGGAGGAGGAGGAGGAGGAGGAGGAGGAGGAGGAGGAGGGGGAGACCGGACCAGCAGGTTCGGTCCAGTCTGACCCGGCTCGGCCTGGAACCCACGTCGGCTCGTGTCGAGCCCATACGTGCGGGGGGCAGGAGAGCGCACCAGACTCATATTCAGTGCTTCGGTCTCCGTTCCTCGGCGCGAGCTGGGCACGCCCCGCCTCTCGTGGTTTCGGCCCCCTCTCCCTCCTGCCTTCCCCCCTCCTCCTCCTCCTCCTCCTCCTCCTCCTCCTCCTCCATCTCCTGCTCCTCCTGCTTCCCCCCCTCCTCCTCTTCCTGCCTCCTCCTTCCTCCTCCTCCTCCTCCTCCTCCTCCTCCTTCCTCCTCCTCCTCCCCCTCCTCCTGCTCCTCCTCCTCCTGCTCCTCTTCCAGGGGGGGAGGTCCGCCCTGTGCGGGCACGACGGCACGCTCGTGGCGTCTGCAGGGCGCGCCCTCCGCTCACGTGCGGACTGCACCACCGCAGACGCCTGCGCATCCGAGGCCCCCCCCCTCGCAGGCCTAGAGGTTGACACCAACACCAATATCGGAGGTGTGTCTCCACCGAGGGAAGAGGATCCCGATCTCGGTGATGGTGGTCATATTTTGGCTTTCCAGGTGATTGAAATATTACCACCAGCCCCGAAATCTAGGATCACCTTCCCCCTGTGGAGGCAAACCCCCTGTGTTGGTGTTGGTGCCCATTTTCAGGCCTCCAACCCCCGCGCCCCTTCCCTCTCTTCCCGCCCCGCCCCCGAAGCGAGGAGCAGTACCTCCGACCAGCGGGGGTGGCGAACTTCCTGGACTCCAACGGCCATACCAGCCCCGCGGAGGGGCTCGCGGGCGGGCGCTGGCGGTGACGACAGAGACGGTGACCCTGATGCTCATGGGATAACGACAATAAAGACTTTTGTGCCGGCTGGAAGGTGATAATCAAGGTGTAGACGAACGGTGACTGATGGTGGCGGCGGTGCGTGGGTAGCTTCGGCGGTGGACGACGCTGGTGACGAGAAATGCAGTTCCGCATGGTCACGAGTACAACGGTACGGACTGTTGACGATAAAACATATGGAGATGATGATGACGAGGGCAGTGAGATTGATGATGCCGATGGTGCCAGTCTTGGTTGTGACCACGGAAGCTTCGCAGTCGACGACATGAAGGACCACAACGAGGAGTACGCTGAAAGGGAGGTGGAATGGGAACGCAGAAGAGCTTGAAGAGGAATTTCACATGAAAAGAATGTGGCGATGAGGATCAGTTTGTTTTGATGCGATTCTCGAGCTGGTGATGCACGTAAGCGTCACTGGAGAGAATGCGCTAGGCGCCCTAGGCTGTGACAAGGACCACGTTGGCGAAGAAACATCATGGAGAATGGGAAGGGTAGGTGGAGGATGAGGTGGTGGAGCAAGTAAATGATGAGGAAGAGGGGGGGGAACCGGACGAGGCGATGGAGGAGGAGGAGGAGGCATAGGAAGACAGGGTGCACTGAACTGAAATTGGGTTGCGTAGGGCGGGTCTTGTGCACTGTGAGGATCCTCTGAGCAGTTCGTGACTTCATGTCACGTGACGCTCAGAGTCCTGACAGCGAGACCCACGCACAGTTGACCGCTGGGAGTTCCTCTACGCACAAGCTTAACTGGCCTCGACAGATCTACGCAGGTGGAAGGAATGTGAGGAGCATGAGGAGAAGGAGGAGGAAGTGCACGAGCATCGGGTGGAGACAGTCAGGGATGGAGGTGCTCAGGCCACGCGAGCGATTTCCGGACAGGTGGGGGTGGAACGGGCGCCGGAAGCCAGTGGAAGTTAGGAGAGATGGAGGAGCAGGGAGGAGGGAGGAAGAACAGAGTAGGGAAGGATGAAGGTAGAGAAGGCAGAGGGATGGAGTCAGGAGATGGCAACAATACTCCTCGGCTCGAACGAGCCGGACATCAAAGGCGCGAGCCATGCGTTTCTATCATCCTTCGTCCATCTCTGTGTCTCTCTCTCTCTCTCTTTCTCTCCCTCCCTCTCTTCTGCGTCCCTTCCCCTCTTCCTCTCCCTCTCTTCCTCTGTCCCTTTGTCCATGTCTCTTGTGATTATCAGTTTGGCCGTTCTCTCTCGGTCTCTCTCTTTCTGTGCCTCGCTCTCTCTCTCTCTCTCTCTCCGTCTCTGTCTCTCCCTCTGAAACTGACCGTCATGAATACAACTACCTCATGGCCTTCGGCCCATTCCACCACCGTGCCTGGGTTACGGGTATGAAGCCTACTGGATCTTCGTTGAGACATCGTTGGAGGCCTCTCAGGGGCCTCTTGGAGGCAGTTTTGGGGCCTCTTAGGTACCTTGGTTTCGAGGTGGGGCGGGGTCGTTGTCAGGCTCCCTGGGCGAAAGCCGTTGCGAAATATGCAAAGCGGGCTCGCTAATGGGCAGAATGTGGTCTCGGATTGCACTTTAACGCCAGAGTGTACAATTCATTCGTGCACCCCTAACCTCTAGTAAGAAACACCCCCCCGCCAAGCTGGGTCTCACAAATTTTTAAATTTCAATACCGAATTCCAAAAAGCTGGCCCAGTTTCTTAACCTCTGGATCCTTGTCCGGATATGCCGCCAGATCTTCTTCCAAAGCGTCCTTTCATAGCGTCCTCCAGATCTACCCCGAGATATCCCTCCAGATCTTCGCCCAGATGTTCCCTCAGTTCTCCTTCCAAATCTCCCACCGATCGTCCACAAAATGTTCCTCCACATCTTCGCCCAGATCCCCCACCAGATCTTCGCCCAGATCTTCCTCCAGATCTTCCCCAGATCCTCGTCCAGGTGCTCCTCAAGATCTCCCCCCAGATCTTTCTCAGATATCTTGCAAAATCTTCCTCCGGATCTTCAGCTGGATCTCCCGCCCGATCGTCACCCAGATCTTTCTCCAAATCTTCCGCCAGATCTCCCTATAGATCTTCCACCAGATCTCCACCAGATCTTCTCCCAGATCTTCCTCCAGATCTTGTTCAGATATCTCGCCAGATCTCCCTGAAGAGCTTTCTCGAGGTCCCCCCCAGATCTTCGCCTAGAGCTTCCTCTAGATCGTCCTCCAGATCTTCCGCCGAATCTCCCCCACATCTTACAATCTTTCTCCAGATCTTCGCCACGCCAGGCGCGGATTCAGGTTCGGCCTCGCCATCCCGGGGGGGCTGCGATCTGCGAAATCGTCGCCACTCTCGAGGGCCGCTGGGGGTGGGGGGGCAGTGCGGCGTCGCCTTGCGCGCGCTTGGATGCGACCTCGCCATCCCCGGGGTGCTGCGATCTGCGTAACTGTCGCCTCTTTCGAGGGCTTCTGGGGGCCAGCAAACTGACGCCATGCGCAGACTTAGGTTAGACGGTTAGCCCTCGCCATCCCTGGTGGGCTGCTATCTGCGTAATTATCGCCACTCTCGAGGGCTCGGGGCCAGCACAGTGATGCCATCTGCACATTCAGATTAGACCTCGCGGGCTCACGATTTGTGAAACTGTCACCACTTTCGAGGGCTGTTGAGGGGGGAGCCAGCACTGTGACGCCATTCGCGGACTCAGATTCGACATCGCCATCCCTTGGGGGCTGCGATCTTCGAAACTGTCGCATGTTTCCAGGTTTTCTGGGTGGGCCAGCACGGATTCAGATTGGACCTGCGAAACTGTTGCAGCATCCGAGGGCTTCGGGGGGGGGCCAGCACAGTGACGCCATGCGTGGACTCAGATTCAATCTCGCCGTCCCTGGGGTGCTGCGACCCGCGAAACTGTCGCCACTTTCGAGGTCTGCTGGGGGGGGGGTATCGCGGTGACGCCATGCGCGGATTTACATTAAACCCCGCCATCCCTGGCGTGGTGCTACCTGCGAAACCGGCGCCACTTTCGAGGGCTGCATAGTGACGTCCGACGCAGACTTAGATTCGACCTAGCCATCCCTGGGGAGCGGGCTGCGAAGTGTCGCCACTTTCGAAGGCTGCTCCGGGTGCCAGCGCTGTGGCGCCAGACCCAGGTTCAGATTAGATCTCGCCAGCCCTCGGGGGGTTGCGATCTGCGAGATCGTCGCCAGTTTCGAGGGCTTTTGGAGGGTCCAGCGGAGTGACGTCCTGCGCAGATTCAGATTGGACCTCGCCATCCCTGGGGGGCTGCGATCTTGGCAAGTGTCGCCACTTTCAAGGGCTGCTGGGGGGTCCAGCATAGTGATGTCCTACGTGAACTCAGATTTGAGCTCGCGACGCGCCTGCGCGCCTTTGCATCCCGCATCGGAAGCTGCCGGAAAGGGGCCCAGCAGCTGGCAGAGCAGCTTGGCCTCACACAATTCTTGCACTGTCTATAGCCGATTGGTGGCGTGGTTTCGAAACATGATTTCTTTCCTTCCTCTGCCTTTCTCTCGTCATCACTTCCTTCCTGTTGCCATGTCCTCTTGTTGCTGCCCCTTTGATTTTCCAGGATCCTCGTCCGCCGTCTCCTCTTGGTCTTCGCCTCTCGTTCCCTTCGGCACAGGGGAAAAACGATTCATCTCCACCAAGCACTTGTGTCAATCGGCCGGTGTCCCGCAAGTCGCGCAGCTCGCGCTCGCAGAACTTCTATTCATGGCCAAGTTGCCACCTTTTTCTACAGTCAGCCCAGCTACTTTGGCCACGCGTGGCGCGCAAGGGTTGGGCACATCGCCAGGGTCATTTGTCATTCAGAGATGCAGGCGATGCTCGTTCCTAACCCTCCTGCGTTGGGTTCCAGTTTTGAATCGCGTGCGGCGGTCGCGTCTCCTCCCGCCTCCCGATTTGCCTCCTCCCTTCCCCTCCTCCTACCTGCCTGTTTCTTCCCTCTCCTCCCTTCTAGCTGGCTTATACCTGCCTGCCAGCCTGCCTCCTGCCTCGCCGTCCCACGTTGCCTTCCCATCCCTTGGGGGGCTGCGACCTGCGAAACTGTCGCCGCTTTCGAGGGCTGCTGGGGGGCCAGCGCGGTGGGGTCCCACGCGGATTCAGCTTAGACCTCGACGTCCCTGGGGGGCTGCGATCTGCGACATTATTTCCACTTTCGAACGCTGCTTGGGGGGGGGGGCAGCGCAGTGACGCCATACGCGCCCCTAAATTCGACCCCGCCGTCCCTAGGGGGCTGCGATCCGCGAAACTGTCGCCAGGTTCGAGTGCTTTTCGGGGGCCCAACGGAGTGCCGTCCCACGCGGAGTTCAATCACGCCCCGTCATCCCGGGGGGGCAATCGGCTCCCGGAACATGCTCGGGGCGTCGGGTGGGTGGGTGAAAGAGGTTGCGGACCAGAAAGGGGGAGTGAGGAGGAGGAGGAGGAGGAGGAGGAGGAGGAGGAGGAGGAGGCGGAGGAGGAGGCGGAGGAGGAGGAGGAGGAGGAGGAGGAGGAGGAGGAGGAGGAGGAGGAGGAGGTGGTCGACACATTTCACTCTTGGCACGGAGTCTGAAAGCGTGGGTGAGGCGTGCGGCGTGCGCAGCGCAGCAGTTGAGCTTGGCGCTCGCGCGTGGTGAGTCGACGGGTGTGGCCTGGCACCGTGCTCGGGCGTGCGGGGCAGGAGTCGATGGGTGTGGCAGAGACCGTGGCGTCCAAGTCGGGGGGTGCGGTCCAGTGGTGGGTGGATATCATGGCCATGGCCATGGGACCTCTGAGGTTTCATATTTCCCCTCTTCTTTCAGATGGTCTCTGGCCCCCCTCTCGTCCGCGCAGACGCCACGGGCCATGGCTCGCTAACCCTTGACATCTCGCGGAGTTTCCTGGTCCCCTTCTTTGGTGCACCCGACGAGGCAGGATCGGGAAATTATTGGGGAGTTCCGACACGGGGTTCTCAGGATCGGTGGATTTGGCGGGGTCGATTGTCCACTGCCAGTCGCGTTTTTTTCCCAACCCTCCTGTGTGTTGGGCCATCGTTTTGAATTCGCAGCGCCACGCGTCTCCTCCTTGACCTCCTCCTCCCTTTCTTTCCTTCTCCCCCTTCTCCTCCTCTCTTCTCCTTTTCCCTGTCCTTCCTCGTTATCTTCCTCCTCACCCTCCTCTTTCTCATTGTCCTCTGGGTCCATGTCACTCTGACCCTCGCACTTTTCGTGGCCCCATTGGGAACTCAAGTTTTAGTGGCAGGGTCCGCATGGCGGCTTCGGGCCATTTCGGCACACCCCTCACACGCTTCGCGGCCCCACTGGGATCTCCACCGAGGGCCCCAGCACATGGCGTTCCCCCTCCAATTTCGATACGCCCCTCACGAGGATCGTGGCCCCGCAGGGAGCTCTGCCGAAGGCGTCCGCGGCAAAGTTCGCATGGCGTCCCCCCGCCCATTTCGGCGCACCCCTCGCGCGTTTCCTGCCCCCCCCGGAGGTCCACCGAGGGCCCCAATGGGTGTGTTCGCATGGCGTCCCCCCGCCCATGTCGGCAAACCCCTCACGCGTTTCCTGCCCCCCACGGAGGTCCACCGAAGGCCGCGGGTGTGTTCGCAGGGCGTCCCCCCGCCCATGTCGGCAAACCCCTCACGCGGTTCTTGCCCCCCAGGGAGCTCCACCGACGGCCGCGGGTTTGTTCGCATGGCGCCCCCCCCGCCCCTTTCGGCGCACCCCTCGCGAGGTCTCGGCCTCATAGCGACCCCGCGCCGCACTCGGGCTCGCCCCGTGCCCGGCCCGCGGCGCAGGTTGCGGGGTTTGCGAGCTGCAGGAGACGTCGCGGATCGAGGAGACGCAGACCGCATGTGGCTTTATCTGCGTCTTGTCGTAGATGCGCGGCAGGCGCCCGCACAGCGCGCGGCGCTGTCTGGCCATGCAGCGCGGGGGCGCTGTTGCATCGCAGAACGCGGGGCACCTGGGCGCCGCGTGGCGCACTGCGCTGTCCGTCTCCACCTTCTCGCGACCTGCGCGGGCATCTGCGACACTCATCGCCTCGCGTTTTTTTTGGGGGGGGGTCATAGCGCATAGCGCTGGTCTGTAACGCAGACGTAGCGCGGGGTGCTGTCGCTCGCAGGAGTCGTTACCCCTGATATCATTCCTCCTCCTTCCTCCGCCTCCATCCGCCTGCTCAGCGGCGCGTTCGTGGCCATCTTCCTTCGTGCGGATTGAGTCGTGCGAGTGCGCGCGTGATTGCAGAACGTTGAGTGTGGTTTGACGTGATTGGCGAAACGTTGAGACATAGCGCTCAACAGATTCTTGTGTATTCAAGGATCCTGTTCATAACTGCCTCGTTTGGAGAATCGGTTGGGTTCTTCGCCAGGCTGGTTCCATCCATTAGGCCTACCGCGCTGGTGTTTCGGCTTGTCCTTCTCAGCCGTTACGTCAGCGTCTACGTTCTTCTTCTTGAGATAGGAGGCTTGTCCGCGGCTTGCAGATGCTTATGCTCGTTTTCCCATTCCTCTCCCCTTCCAATCTTCCCTTATCGTCCCGTTCGTTTTTCCCTCATCTTTTCCATCTTTCCCCATTCCGTCCCTCCCCCTGCTCTTTTTGTCGCTCTCCTGCCGTTCCCCTCTCGTTTCCGCGCCCCTCCTCGCATTGAATCCCTCTTGCGCGGTCCTCGTTGCCAGGCAGCTGCATGGGAAACATGTTCGGCAAGTGCACGGCCCCTTGCACTGATGAGGAGGCCAGTTCTGGCGACTGCCCCGCGGCGTATCTGGACTTCAACCCGGGCTTCTCTGCTCCAGCTCGCTTTCCCGAGTTCTTGTGTCCACCTGCTTCCTCAGCATTTCGCCCGCTATCGCGTTCTCAGCTCGTTCCACTCGTGCTCCTCCCTCTTCTCCTCCTCCTGCTTCTACTCCCACCTTTCTCTTCTGCCCTCCTCTTCTTCCTTTCTCTCCACCTCTTATTACCTGTCATCTTCCCAAAAGTCTTCATCGACTTCTTATTCCGCCTCCACCACTTCTTATTCCTCTTCTTCTTGTTCTTCTTCCACTCTCCTCTCCCCATCTTCTTCCTTGCTTTTGTTATCTTATGTCTTGCCGCGGTGCTCCGCCACCGTTGTCCGTGAAATTCTTTTGTCCAGTTAGTCTCCGTATTCAGTGTCTCCACTGCGTCATTGCCTGGTCGGTCCACGCCATCAGTGCCATTATCTAAGGCGAGGAGGCCTCTTAGCAGCTTTTGGGGCACTCTTTGGACCTCCTGGGAGCATCCTGGGTGCCTCTTGGAGGCCTCTTGGGGGCTTCCTTGGGACTCTTGGGGGCCTTCGGAGGCTCCTCGGGGGGCTCTCTGGCCGTCTGAAGGCGTTTCTGGCCCGTCTGACGCTGTCGGAAGCTGTCTTGGGGGCCTCTCTGGGCGACTTGGTGCCTTTTGGGGCGCTTCAGGGCCGTCATGGAATTCGTTGTGGCCGTATTGGAGTCTCTTGGGCCGTCTTGGGGACCTCGTGTGGCCTCTTGGGCCGTCATGAGGCCATCTTGGAGGCCTCTTGGTCGATCTTGGGGCGATCTTGGGGTCGTCTTGCGCCGTTGGAAGGCCCACATGGAGCAAATGCCAACATCCGTCAAGGACCTCATCAAACACGATGGATTTGGCTCCTTCGGGCTGTCCTGGAGGACCTCTGGAGGCCTCTTGGGCTGTCTTGAGGTGTCTGGGTGGCCTCTTGGGACATCTTGAGGTCATCTTAGGTGGTCTTGGGTGCATATAAGGCCGTCTTGGACACATCTTGCGGCCATTTACTAGGGCTCTCTTGGACCAGCGTGGCCGTCTTGGATGCCAGCTTGGCCGTCTTTGCTGCCATTTGGGACCGCCTTGGAGCCCCCTTGGGGCCGTCTTGGGAGCCTGTTGGGCCTTTCTGGGGCCATCGTGGAGGCCTCTTGGGCGCTCTTAGCGTACTGGGCCGTCGGAAAGCCAAAACCGAGTAGACCCCATTTCTCCCCAGGGGGTGGTCTCCGAGCGCGGCGTCTATGCGGGCCATGGCGCAGGGCGTGGCAGGTGTGGCAGTTTCTCGACCTCGTAGGGGGTGCGCAGGGGGTGGTCTCCGAGCGCGGCGTCTATGCGGGCCATGGCGCAGGGCGTGGCAGGCGTGGCACTGTCTCGACCTCGTAGGGGGTGCGCAGGGGGTGGTCTCCGAGCGCGGCGTCTATGCGGGCCATGGCGCAGGGCGTGGCAGGTGTGGCACTTTCCTCACCCCGTAGGGGGTGCGCTCGTAGGGGGGTGCGCTGGGGGTGGTCTCCGAGCGCGGCGTCTATGCGGGCCATGGCGCAGGGCGTGGCAGGTGTGGCACTTTCTCGACCTCGTAGGGGGTGCGCAGGGGGTGGTCTCCGAGCGCGGCGTCTATGCGGGCCATGGCGCAGGGCGTGGCAGGCACGGCATGTTCTCGACACCACCGGGGGTGCGCAGAAAATGGTCCCCGAGCGGGGCGTCGATGCGGCCCATGGCGCAGGGCATGGCAGGCGCGGCATATTCTCGACACCACAGGGGGTGCGCAGGTGGTGGTCTCCGAACGCGGCGTCTATGCGGGCCACTTCGCAGAACGGGGCCGCAGCAACATATTCTCTACAGCAGGACTGTAAACACTCTGGCTCGAGTTGAACGCACGTCACGTTTTGGCTTCCGCGCCGCGCCGCCGGGGTTTCTGCGCTGGTGTGGCGCAGATTTCCTTCCAACGCGATGCCTCCCAAGTGTGCTATCGCCGCGCTGCCGCTCCCGCGCTTGCAGCTGAAGACTTTTATGGTCGAGAGCGGTTTCGAGATGAGTTTGGCAGGGTTACATACAGTCCGGATGAGCG
>CAUYUJ010009223.1:19311-31811 GCA_963575745.1 Prorocentrum cordatum
CTCCTATTCCTCCTCCTCCTCCTCCTCCTCCCTGCTTCTCTTCCTTTCTCCGCCTCCTTCTCCTCACTATGCTGTTGCCTGCTTTCCATGCCGGTAGGGGCAAGAGCGAGACGCACCAGTGGAGGCCAGGAGTGGTTTCCAGAATGGGTCTGTCGGCCGCCCCCGAGGTCATAGCCAAGTGGAAGTTGACGGCCGTCGCCGCCTTCAGGAAGGGCTACAAGTATCTGTCAACACCCCTCATGGCGGTGGACGTGGGCCAAGCCCAGAAGTTCATCGAGGACCGGAGACCCGTCACCCTCAGTCAGTGAATTCATCGGAGCAGACGATTCATCACCAGTTGTTGTTCCCGTGCCCATCCTGGCCTCTCCCCCTCTGTGTCCGCTCTGCTATTGCTACCCTCTCTCAAGGCTGCCGCCTGTGTTGCCTAGCCTCCTGTGCACGTCGAGGAGGTGAGCTCGTCAGGGCCACAAGCGTTGCGCGCGCGTGCGGCTGTGTGTGATGGATATTATTTACTGCGCGCGTCCCGCCTATGTATCTCGCCAACGGGTGTTTGCAACCCAGCGCCATGTCGGGGGAACCAGTGTGTATGTGTGTATGCATGGTGCGCCGTTCTTTCCGCGCCTTGTGGGCCCGCCCCGCCACCGCCTCTTGTCCGGCGGCTCCCGCGACTGCCCCGCGCGGAGCGCGCCAGGGGCGGCGTTGGAGGCGCTGCCGGGGGGCCCAGCGCAGATCCAAGAAACCCGCTCGGAGCGCCAAGAGTTTATGTTTATGCCGCTTCTTCTTCTTGTTCTTTTCCTTCTCTTTCTTCTTCTTGCAAACAAGTAGAGAGGCAGCAGGTGCTAGTCCGCGGCCCACTCCGAGCCTGACCCCGAGGTCCGGGACCGTGGCTCAGAAGCGGGGCGGTGGAGGTTGCGTCTTCGCGGGCGTCGCGGAGCGCCTTTGGGAGCTGGCCTTTGCGGAGGTCGTCGTCGTCCCAGGGGGAGCTGCAGCCGGCTCCCGCTGTGGCCCGTTGGCCCCGCGCAGCTGCGATGAGTGGAGCCCCCTGAGAGGACCAAGGTTATGGATTTCAGTCGGGCATGTCCCTCTTCAGGAGGAGTATTTGAGAATGGTAAAATAATGGTCTGGGGATGATTTTTCAATTATTTTCCAATTATTTTTGGGCATTTTTTTTGTCGTTGACTATTTTTTCATTTTTCGTCCAAAGTCCGCCAGATTCCCGACCTAATTGTGGATGTGTGTGTGAGTGAGTGTGTGTGTGTGCGTGTGGGTCATGGAGGAGGGCCACGACGACACCAGCGCAGGCTCTGGCGAAGGCTGACTGACGCGCGGCCCTCTCCAGATTGTGACCCCTCCTTCAACCTCGTCATCAGCACGTCCCGCGTGGAGGACGGAACAGCCCTCCTTGAGAGGCTCGTGAGGTTCTTCGGAGCCATACTCGTATCTTGAGAAAGCTTCGGGTCATCTAGGACACAATCCTTGTCCCACTTTTGGCATCTTCAGCCATCGTGGAGGCCGTTTTTTTCCTTCAAATCTTGGGCCGTCTTGGATAATCTTCGAAGCCATCTTGATTTTTCTTGGGGGCATTTCGGCCACATTGTGTGCCACTTCACACTTGGCTCAGAAGGCGCGTCTGTCGAGCTCGTACCCAAGGTTCTCTTGGACCCTCAGGGCACGGAATCAGAGTTATAGGATAGCCGAGGCGCTTCACCCCAGCAAGCCAGGGGCGGCGGAGAAGTGATTCCGATGCAAGCGGGGCACGATACATCATCGCGGTCATTTCGAATTTTGGCTTGCGAGGCAAGCAATCTGCCTTCGCGTTGTCAGTTTTGCAAGATAATCTCGTTGAGTCAGGCGTGGGTGTGAAGCGGGCCCGTTCAGAGATTCGAATTAGCTGATTCCATAGGCCCCCGTTTTTGGTCCACGCAGGGCCGTGAGTTCTTATCAGACCTGCCCGCCTCGCATGCACTCCACGGGGGCGACTATTTTTGGAGTATGTGAGCTGGCCGGAGCGCCAGTTCTCGCATGTGTTCGGCCATCAGTCTTGCTGTCGCCATCTGGCCTCGGCCGTCATTCAGATCCGTTGACGTGCTAGTGAGACATGCAGCGCGCATCGTAGGAGGAGAAAATGGCTCTGTGCCAAATGTCTGTAGCATCTTTATTACTAGACGAATCTGTATTATCATAAGTACCACAGAAGCGCTACCATCATTAGCATCACAATCAATGATAGTAGTCATCATCAGCAGCAGCAGCATCATCGTCCCCATCATCACCATCATCATCATCACCATCATCATCATCACCACCATTATCATCATCACCATCAACATCATCAACACTTTCATAACCACCAGCAGCAGCAACAACATCGTCATCATCCACCACAACTACCAGCACCAGCACCAGCACCAGCACCAGCATTAGCACCAGCTCCAGCACCCGCACCATCACCATCACCATCACCATCACCATCACCGTCACCATCACCATTTCATCACCATCACCACCATTGCCATCACCACCACCATCATCGTCATCGTCATCATCGTCGTCGTCTTCGTCGTCGTCGTAGTCGTCGTCGTCATCGTCGTCGTCGTCATCGTCGTCGTCGTCATCATCGTCGTCGTCATTGTCGTCGTCGTCATCATCGTCATCTTCATCATGACACCACCACCATCATCATCGTCCTCGTCGTCGTCATCATCATCATCATCTTCATCCTCATCACACCACCACCACCATCATCATCGTCGTCGTCGCCACTAGCAGTATTTTCTCATCATGATCATCATCCTCATCCTCATCCTCATCCTCATCATCTTCATCACCGTAATAATTATGAAGATAGTAAGCATAGGAATCGTATTTACAAATGATAGTCATACTAGAAACAATGCTACAACTAGATGAACTCGTAACATGAGTTGCAGCAATAATAACCATCACCAACACCACCACTTCCATCATCGTCATCATCATCATCGTCGTCGTCGTCGTCGTCATCATCATCATCATCATCATCATCATCATCATCATCATCATCATCATCATCATCATCATCTCGTTGGTCCACATCGCATCGTCTGCGGCAGTGCGGTCTCCGATCACTCCCGTGTGCGAAGGAGTTTTGGAGCCACGCGAGCCGATGACGGACAGGCCAGTGTCAGATACGCACAGCGCGCGCCAGTGTGGCCATGCCCTCACACGTCTTCCTCCCCCATACCCTCCCCTACACCCTCTCCATCTTGAGGGTGATGATGTTCCGACCTACTTTAGTAGCCTTGATCACCAGGAAGAGCTTCGAGCACCAGGAGAGTACCAAAACTGGAGGATTTTCACGTATTTGGCCCTGGGAGAATATATCGGTTCGACATTTCGCTAGCGAGTGGGGCAGACATTCGATACTTATCTGGGTGCTCGAAATTATTTCTGGGATGTGGTCCTCAAGTACGATGGGATCAACATACATTTAGGGTGAGAGGACCGGGATCGTGTATAGTTGGTCGGACCGGTTGGCGTGGCCGCCCCCTCCCCGAAAGGCAGCGTGCGAGTGCGTCGGCGGCAGCTGCGCCTGCACGGACGTCTCGTGCGGTTGCCCGGTGTACATCGGTGTGGCCGCAGCATTTCTCTTATCTTTTCTCCCGTGGTTCCCCTCCCCCCTCCCCCTTCCCTCAGGCCCCCGTCCTCTCCCTCTCTATTCCCCCACTTCCACGTCTAATCCCTCCCCTTCCCCGGCACTCTCTCACTGTCCTCTCACCCCCGCTGCGCTTCGTCCTCTCCCCCCCTTCTCCCTCCTTCCTCTCCTTTCCCGTCTTGCCCCGCTGCTGCCGCTTCTGGCCATCCTCGGCGCCCTCTTCGTCATCATCTTCCTCTTCTTCTTCGTCCTTCTCCTCCTGTCCTTCTGATTCGTCCTCCTTCTTCTTCGTTCTCTTCGTCCTCCTTCTTCGTTCTTCTCCTCCTGTCCTCGTCGCCATCATATGATTTTCCGTCCTTCTTCTTCGTTCTCTTCGTCCTCCTCCTTATTCGTCCTCCTCCTGTCCTCCTCGTCATAATCTTCTTCATCGCCCTTCTTCTTCTTCTTCTTCTTCTGATTCTTTTTCTAGTTCGTCGCCCTCCTCCTTCCCCCCAGTGTCTGCCTGTCTGCCTGCCTGTCTGCCCACTCTCCTGTACCCAGATCTCCGATTGTGCGGTGTCGGATTATCTTTTTGAATCCACAGCGCCAGGCGTCCCTCCTTCTTTCCTCCCTCCTCCCTCCTACCCTCCCTGCCTCAGCCCTCGGCATGTCCCTGGGCACATCCCTCGCACTGTTCGTGGCCCCGTAAGGGAGCTCCACCGAAGGCCAACATGGCAGGATTCGCGTGCCTGACCACGCCCATTCTGGCACGCTCCTCAGAACTTCCGTGGCCCCATAGGGAGCTCCACCGAAAGCCGCGGTGGCGGGAATTACATGCGTCCCCAGGCCAATTTTGGCACACTCCTCACACGCTTCGTGGACCCATGGGGAGCTCCAACGACGGTCGCAGTGGCGGGAATCAAATGCGTCTCCGGCCCATCTTGGCACACCCCTCACACGTTTCGTGCCCCATGGGGAGTCCCACCGAAAGCCTCAGTGCATGTCGTCCCATCGCCCCCCGATTTGTCTCATCACCTGCCTCGCGGTACTCGCAGCTGCATGTGGACGGGGCCTTCGTGGGGCCAATATCTACTGGCCTTCGGTCCACCCCGCCACCGTGCCTGGGTTGTGGGTATGAAGCCTAGTGGATGTTCGTTGGGATCTCGTGGTAGGCTTCTCGGGGGCCTCCCGGAGGCAGCTTGGACGCCCCCTGGGGGCCGTTTGGGGGCTGTCTTGGGCCTCTTGGGATATTTTTTTGGGGGCCTCTTGGGGGCCCTCGCAGCTGCATGTGGACGGGCCCTTCGCCAGGCCAATGCGAAGCCGGTCGCACTTCCCCGATTATGGGTCGGGAGCCACGAGACGGGGGTCAATGCAAACGGGGGTCAGCCAGGGCACCAGATCCTGCAGGATCCTGCGAAGACCCCTTTGGCTGACCCGGGTTAGCGAGCCGCTCGTGGCCGCGAGGCGGCCGCGCCTATTGGCTGACCCGGGTTTGCGAGGACCTGCGTTGCAGTTTTTTTCCTGCATTGCAGTTTTTTTGGTTTCCTGCTGACCCGGGTCTGGATTGACCCGGGTCAGAAGATCGCCGAATGGGGCCCGCTGTCCGTGCCCGGGGCCACCACGCGTGGGGCGCACGGGCGCGAGCCCGCCACCCGCGGAGAGGGCTCGGGAGCTTTCTGGGGGCCGCGGATGGAGCAGCTCCAGCCGGAGGCTGTCCGGGCGTGTCTGTCGGCGGCGACCGAGGGGGGGGGAAGTGCGGAGGGGCGGGAGGGCCTCCTCGGAAGGATCGGAAGTCCCCCGGCCTTCCGAGAAGTTTTCTGAGCCTTCCCCGAAGACACAGGACACTTCTCAGAAGGCGCGAGGGCGTCTGAGAAGCCCCGCCGCCTTCTGAGAAGGACTTCTCCTTCTCACTCCCCCCCTCGCTCGCCGCCGAGTCTGTCTCTGCGTGTCAGCGTGTCTGTTTGTCTGCCTGCCCGCCTGCCTGCTTGTCCGTTCGTGCCCCTCCCCTCGAGCTCCGCCTCCCTTGCTCGAGCTGGCCGGCGTGGGCCAGGGGCTCCTTCCATTTCCTCCTCTTCGCCGCCCTCTGATTGCTCTTCCTCCGACCGCGCCACTCCCGTCCCCCTTCGCCCTCCGCGACTACCTCCTCCTCGCCCTCGCCCTCCCCCTCCCCTCTCCATCCTCCCCGTCCGTCCCATTCCCTCCTCCTCCCTGCCGCCGTAGCAGAGTGGGAGGTGTCCACTTCTACGCGTACGACTGCAGGCCAGTTGAGGCTGGCGGTTACACGGACTTCCAGAGGAAGCTCAAGGCCGAGGGGTGCCGCGGTCGGCAGGTTGTCTCTCCCCTCCCCTCCCCTTCTCTTCCCTACGCTCCCCTTCCGCTCCTCCCCTCCTTCCCTCCTTCCTCTTCGCCTCTGTGTCTCGTCCGCACTCGCGGGCGCGCGATTCACACACGGAGGGTTGTGTTCGCACGCGCGCGCGCATGTTGCTCCTGCCCGAGCAGCCGTACAGCGCCATAGAAGTGTGGCTATGCAGCCTTGCAGCGGCACAGGGACTCGGTTCTGTGGCCGTATATAGCGCCACAGGAAGGTGATTCTGTATCCTGTAAGCGTCGAGCGAAGGGGAGTCTGAACCCTGAGAGCGCCACATGGAGGGTCTTTTGCAGTGTCACAGCGTAGGAGGGAGGTGGGTCTGTATCCTTGAAGTGCCGAAGGAAACAGGCGGTGTACATTCAGAGCACCACTGGGAGGCGTTGCGGATCCGTATAGCGCCACTACGAGGTGGTTCTGTAGCGTTTGAGGGGTGGTTCTGTGTCTTTGCGGCGCTGGAGGAAAGACGGTTCTGTATCCTGAGGGCGCCCCAGGGAAGGGGTTAAGTAGCCGTCTAGCGCCGCAAAGAGGTGGCTCTGTAGTTTTGGAGCGCCACAGGGAGGTGTTTCCCCCTCCCAGGGGCGCCGAAGAAATGGGATCTCAGACCCTTACGGCGTCACAGGGGTGGACTTTTGTGGTCGTAGAGCTTCCACAGCTGGTGGTTCTGAGTCCGTCGACGGCGGCGCAGGGACGCGGTTCTGCAGCCGTAGGGCGCCCCCTTCGGGAGGTGCATCTTGGAGGGGGTCTGAACCGTTAGAGCGTTACTAGAAGGATGGTCTGCATTCGGAGGGCGCCGCATGGAAGTGGTGCTGAAGCCCTCCAGCGCCAGAGGGCGGTGGCTGTGGCTCCGTGGCTGTCAGAGCGCCACAGGGGGGTGGCTCTTCCTGCATCCTTCAGGCGCAGCGGGAAACGGGTCTTCTCCACAAGAGCGCCGCAGGGAAGGGGGCTCTGCAGTCTGCAAGCGCCGCGGGGAGGTGGTTCCGCAACAGTGACGCCACAGGGGGGGTCGTCTTGTAGCCCTACAGCGCCACAGGGAGGTGGTCCTGTAGCCGTACAGCGCCACGGGGAGATGGTCTGGACGCCTTCAAGCGCCGAAAGGAAGGGCTTTGTATCCTCCAAGCGCGACCCGCTGACGCAGGAAGTGCGGCGCGTGCCAACGCGCGCACGAATGCCCTGCTCGGCCCACGACCTCTCACCAGCCACCGCCCCATTCCCCTCCTCCGGGGAGCAGACAATGACGCAAACACGAGAACTCGGAGGTCCGCGCGGATTTCTCGCATCGGCACCTCGCATGTTTCCCTGCTCCTCGGCCTCCCCCGCTCTGGGGGCCCCTGTTCCCCGTCTCCCCGCTGCCTCCCCCCGTCCCGTTATGCACCGTGCCCGGGGGCCTTTCCCCTTCGCCCGCCCCGTTTCCCTCCCCCCCGCGCCCCTCGCCCCCTCGCCCCCTCGCCCTCCGCCTCCACTCTCCCCCCCCGCCCTCCGCCTGCACTCTCCCCCCGCCCTTGGGTCGGGCGTGTCGTCCTGCAGGCGGACTTTTTGGACGAAGTATAGAAGATGTAAATAATAGCCAACAACTGTTCAAACATATTTGAAACATCGTCCCCAGACAATTTTTTTTGATTATTTTTGGAATATTTCTCCTGCAGAGGGACACGCCCGACTTAACCCCGCACTCGCCCTTCGCCCTCCGCACACCCGCCGGACAGGGTCGGAGGTGGACAGACCTCCCACCCTGACACGTCGATTAAGGAATTGGCCGTTTTCGGTTCGCGAGAGGGCGTCGCGGCCGTCGTTTTTGCGGGTCCAGGTCCGTCGATTTCGGTCCCAGGCCGTTTTCACTAAAGGGAGGTGTACTAAAGGGAGGTTTGTCCAAAGCCGACAGGGCGGTAACACTGCCTCCACTGGTATCCGAGATCGCGCTTGGCGTTGGAAGCATGGCATGCGATGGGGCGCCGCCGGCCGGCTTATCACGCGCTGTGCCGCGCCTCGGGGATCGCGTGCACCGAAGAAGCCCTGGCACGCGGGGGAGTCGCCTCACACAGGGGTACTCCAGGTTTCGTAATAAAAGGGAGGGGGTCTCGACCCTCCCAGACGAGAAGTTTTAGACCCTCCCAGACCATCCATGAAAGGGCGGCCCTTTGCCCAGACCCCCCCGAACCCTCCAAGACAGCTCAAATCAGACCCCCCCCCCAAATGTGACCCCCCCGACTTTATTATGGAATCCGGAGTAACGTGCTTTTCGGAGATCGATGATGCCCGCGAACTTTCCAACGCCAACCGTATGCGCGTCATACTTTTCATCACTGTGGCTCCACGAGCCCCTCACGGCGCTGAGGTTCTCAATCTTCCCATCTGTCTAGCTCCTTTTGCGGCCTCCTCGCCAAGAGGCCGTCGCCGACGTCATGGAGCTCTACCCCTTTGTGAAGGGCGCCATCATGAACGAGGTGGGTCTTCGATCGGGGTTGTCAGGGGCAACGTAAAGGTGGGTACGCTCAGGGGCTGATGCATCGACAAACAACGGCCGTGTATCGCCGAGATGGGGTCAGATGGGCCTCCCTGCTCAGGAACGTGCGGATTTGTTGTCGGAGGCCTGTCGCCACTATCGACGATATATCGCCGATTCCAGCTCGATGCCCCCCCTCTCTGAGACGGTCCTCCCTACGTTGTTCCCCCTCCGGTCGAAATCAAGTGGTATTGGAATGGAGAAGGAGGAGAAGGATGCTGATCATGATGATGGTGATGATGATGATGCTGATGATGATGGTGATGATGCTGATGACGATGACGATGATGATGATGCTGATGATGACGTTGATGGTGTTGATGATAATGATGCTGCTGATGATGATGCTGATGCTGCTGATGATGCTGATGATGATACTGATGATGCTGATGATGATGATGCTGCTGCTGATGATGATGATGAGGAGGAGGGGCAGGAGGAGGAGGGGGAGGAGGAGGAGCAGGAGGATAAGGTGGAGGTGGAGTTGGAGGAGGAGGAGGAAGAGTTCGAGGAATACGAGGAATGATTGTTACTCTCCTCCATTCCCTTCTATTCCCACTCGCTACCCTCCACCATGGCCTTTGCCTCCTCTGACACATCCGTTAACAGCTGCAACATCCAGGGGGGCGTTTTTTCCCAGGAGGTCGAACATCCCATATTCGATCGATTTCCAAGCGTAGTCTCCTCGAGATCTCAGTCTCCTGGGAATCTGGTGTCCAGGAGGCTGCGGCTTCCTGGATTCGCGTTCCGCACTCGCGGGCAGGCTATTCCCGTTCGAGCCGCCCGCCCGATCCTCCCACTGTCGTGCTCCATTCCGCAGAAGTTTGCCTTCGGTTAGAGTCATCCCGCATAGTAATGATGAGCGACTTTCCAAGGTAACCCTTGCATCCTTCCCCTTCGGCCCATCCTTTGCAGCTCTCGCTGGCCGCGCCCCGGTCGCAAAGTGTCGACGTGGCCTTCCAAGGCCCTTGCACCCTTATCGCGCGTCCTCCTTATCCCGGTTGACTCCAGGGGCTTCCAGGACAACAGTTCCCCGGGGAGTCGTTCCAGGCCGCCCAAGCTGGCCCGGAGCAGAGGTGGGCGGAGGAGGACCGGCACGCATCGCGGACACATCGAACATGCGGCGTGATCCCGAACGGGACATTTTCCACTCCAGCGTCGCCAGTTCGTCGCCGTGGCATCCGCAGTGCAGTGCGACCTTCGGACCCTGGCTGCTCGGGCACCATTCTTTGCGCTTCGCGTGTCCCCACAGGTCCATCCAGAGACGATGCCCAGGGGGGCTGTCTTGAGGAGGGGTGTGGGTAAGCATACAGCGAAACATGCATTGAAGCAGGGAGGCCAACACCAGTGAAAATTAGATCTCGGGGAGCCTCTCGGAGCCATCCTGGGGCCATCTTGGAAGCCTTTTCGGCTCTCCTCTCGGGGCCTTCTTGGGACCCTTTTGGGCCCCTGTTGGGTCCCTCTTGGCGGACTCGGGTGCATTCTTGGGGCTATCTTGGAGGCCATCTATTCAAGAAGGGGGCTTCTCGACTGCCCCCCCCCGTCTGAGGCCGAACAGCTGCCTCTTGGGTGCCCTCGTGTGGCGCTCTTGGGCACTCCTGGGACTCTGTTGCGGCCCTCCTGTGTCCCGCGTATGGCTCTCGTGGGCGGAGCCATCTTGTGGCCTCAAGAGCCCATAGGGAGCGTACGGGCGAGAAGGCAAGCATCATTGCTTTCCACACGCTTTGGAAGGTCTTTTGGCTTTCGGGGGTGTCCCTGGGCCTCTTGGAGGCATGTTGGAAGCCAGATCGAATCATCTTGGGCCATCTTGAGCGATCCTGGAGACCATCTTGGGCTGTCTGTGGCCTGTGGCCTTCCTGGAGCCATCTTGGGCCAGAGCGCACCCTCTGACGCCTTGCGCGGGGGGCCGTCCGGACCCAGGGGGAGGTACTTCGGGGTGACGGGTCAAGCTGCGCTCCCCGTAGAACGGCCGTCTCGCTCTTTTTCACCCGTCCTCCTCGAGTCTCAGCATTGGCAATGGTCGCCACTGGATGAGCCGGTGGGAACAAGAACAGACACCAGGTGCAGGTATCGTCCTAGTGTCCTGTCCTCGACAAAACGGGACTTGTAATCGCACGGGCTCCGCGCTTAGGCCCTTCCTCGACGGAGCGGAGTTTACATACATACGGGCTCCAGACTTAGGTCTCTCCTCGACGAAGCGGGGCTTGTATACACACGGGCTCCGGACTTAGTTCCAGCCGCGAGCGGGTCTTCGAGTAAAACAAGAAACACCAGGTGCGTGACGCTGGCGAGGTACGCGGCGCGTGCCGGGCGCGTGCCAGGTGCGCTTCTCGCACCAGGTGCGCCATGCGCCCCAGCAAGCTTGCAAGGCGCGCCTGGTGCTGCTGATCCACCGCGGGCTCCGCATTCGCCAAGTGTTTTCTACTGGCTCCGCCCGCGCCAGGTGCGCCACGTGCGCGGCGCGATCAGGATTGTGCCTGGCACCCCGCATCGGGAACCGTGAAGACCCCCACCATCCCTGCCAAAGCCATAGGGACGTGGCGGCGGGTTGGGCAGCCTGGTATGCGGTGCGTGCCCGCGCAAGCATTTAGCAGCATTGTTCTTTGATTGGGACAGTGGGCCAGCACGCACCCCCCCAATTATCCTTGTCAGATAAGCGACGAAAGAAAACGGGGTCGTCTTCACCGACGTTGGCGTGCAAGCTGCCCGCATAAGCTCGCGCGTGAGCGCCCTGGTTCCCAATGTGACGTGCCGTGCTGGCGGCCCGCGTAAGCCGCCGCGCAAGGTCGCTACGTCATCCCGCGTAAGATCCGTTCTTGATCGTCGCTCAAGCGCCAATGCAAAACAACAGCGGGGCACCCGCGCATGTTCCAATCTTGTGCCACAACGTGCGATCAACATTGTTTTAGGGCAAGGAGGTTTGGCCTGCGCACGCTGGGCAATATGATGATCCCCCCGTCGTCCCTGTCAAACAACGTTTTGTCCAGGCAAAGAACCCAGCAGTATGCAGCTGCGAGTACCGCAAGGCAGGTGAGATGGAGCAGGGCGGCGGGCACCGCATGCGACCGTTGCCACTGGGGCCTGCTGTGGAGCCGAGCCACGAACCCTGCGAGGGATGTGCCGAAATTCGCGCGGGCACGCATGCGGCATGTGCTGGGGCCTCAGGAAGAGGAGGAGGAGGAGGAGGAGGAGGAGGAGGAGGAGGAGGAGGAGGAGGAGGAGGAGGAGGATGAGGAGGGGGGGGAGGCGGAAAAGGAGGAGGAGGAGGCGGAGGCGGAGGCGGAGGCGGCGGCGGCGCCAGCGGCGGCGGCGGCGGAGGAGTCGGAGGTGGGGGCGGAGGCGGAGGTGCAGGCGGAGGCGGATGATTATGATGATGATGAGGCTCCGACCGAGTATTCCGATGTCGAGAAGATTATGTGTCCTCAATGCGGTCTTATGTGTGCAGGTCCGCGTGGGTTGCGTATACATCAAGCTAGAGTACATCAGTCGTTCGATACCATTCCTAAAGGTGTTACTGAATGTCCGCATTGTCAGAGTAAGTTCACCAGACGCGACTCCCTTGTCAAGCATCTCCGTTTTCTCCGTTGCCCATTTTTCTCAGACGGTCAACCAGTACCACCTCCTCCTGCGCCTGAGTTCCCTGTGCCCGCCGACATCAATGTTCGGGTCTCCTGGCCGACCGACTCGGAAGGCGGGAGACGACCCCTCTGGCCGCAAGCAGAAGGACGTGAAGAAGGGCGGGGGCATGGGCGAGGACGAGGCCGCGGGCGCGGTCGAGGGCGAGGGCAGCAAGGACAGGGCCCAGGACGCGGTCGTGGCAGGCAAGTAGTGCGTGCAGGGGCCCCAGCTGATGGAGGCGATGGCCACGTTGATCCTCCAGCTCGAAGTGAAGCGCGCGATCCAGAGCATGGCCCAGATATCCGCGCCCGAGGGCCCGCCAGGGAACGTGTTTCTCAAGGTGATGGAGGGGACCATCGAGCAGTACGGCATGTCGGGCGTGGTGGCACGCCTGGCCGCAA
>CAUYUJ010009224.1:0-25000 GCA_963575745.1 Prorocentrum cordatum
CAACGCGAAGGGCGCGCGCGCGCTGGGCCCCAGACTACAGACAACATTCGACCGTGCGGTCGAAGAACGCTGCGCCCAAAGGCAGAGCGCCACTCGCGCGGATCAGGGCCTCAAAAACGCGCGTTGGCCCAGGGCGAGCAGCCGCGCATTGGGCGCCGTCGGGGCCGACGACGTCGCGCGTCGCTGGGCGGTGAAAGAGCGGGCAGCAGAGGCGCGCCGTCGTTCACCATCGATGTCCTAGCGCGACGAGCCAGCGCGGATCCCCGAACGACCCCGCCATGGAACTGACCACACTTCGCCTAAACCGACGCCATGGATGCCGCCTCGGCCCAGCAGAATAAGCGCGGTCGCCCGCCGCGCCCCGCCAAGGGCGCTTGCTGTTGCCGCGGGGGAAGGGGGGGAGGGGGGAAGGGCTGTCCGAATTCGCGCGGCATGGGGCGATACTCTTTGCTACCATTTCACAGCGTCAAAGCGCACGCAGAGTCGCGCCGTTGGACAGCGAGAGACCCGTGGCGGCTAGCCAGCGGATGCCAATCACCCCGCGCCTTCCGCCCGCTGAAGGCGTTGGAACCAACGCCGTCGAAGCCAAAACGCTTGTCGGCGCGTCCGCCAGCGCCCCGCGTGCCCGCCAGCCCGCGGAATGCCCCTGAGGCCTTGAAGGTTGCTCCGCCCGCGGCGAGATGCCCGTCAACCTACACCCGCAGATGAGCTTGCATCCGCACTAACGCCGCGACGCGGCTGCCCCGCGCCGATGAATGTAAGCCGACGCTGGCACGGCATCGGGCAAGTTTCGCGCAAGCCAGAATACTTGCACCCAAGGCAGATCAGCGCGACCAAGCCCGCGCCTGGGACCTGCAGACCTGCCCGCGCCCGCCCGAAGAATGCCCCGCCACTTTGCAATATCATCGCGGAGCGAGGTCACCGCTATTTGGCCGAATGGTGCCCCGCAAGGTCGTCCGCCTGACGAACGCGTAGACTCAGCTAGATGCCTGCGCTACGCGAATTGACAGTATTGGGCGCGCCCGCCCGCGGGGCGCCCGCCAAGACCTGCCCGCCCGCGAGCGCCCATGAAGGTCGGCCCGCCCGCGGCTCGCTCAAACTTGGCATCCCGCCCGCGCCATGGCGGCCAAAGTTTGATCAGCTGCGGGCGCCGCCCGCGGAACCCACCTGCCCCCCCCCCCCCCCGACCGCTTGGAAGCGAACCCGCGCCGTCTCGCCCACAAAATGCTTTCATTTGTCCACCCCCCCCCAACCCCTGCGCACTTCAATTGGACAGCCAATGGCGGGCTGCGCCACCCAACCCCCCTAGAATGCAATGCAAGACATCCCCATGCGCGCGCCCGCCCCGCTCCCCCCCCCCCACTGCCCTCCCCCGACCATCCCCCCGCCCCCTGCCACGCCCACCGCCACCCGCCACGCGCGCCGCCACCACCACCACCACCACCACCACCACCCTTACGTCCCCCCCCCCACCCCCTGGCCCCATCACCACCACCGCCACCACCACCACCGCCCGACACCACAACCACCACGCACACACACACACACACACACACACACACACACACACCACACACCACCACCACCACCGCCACCACCACCACCACCACCACCACCACCACGCGACGCACACACCGCACGCACCACACGCAGACAAGCACAACGCGCCTTCCAGCGTGCGCCCGCGCGCGGGATGGCGAATGGAGCGCGTTCGTTTGAAACGCATCACCCAAAGCTGGCCAACCTCAGGACGCATATCTCGAGATGCCAGCCACGCATGTCATCAACGGCCGCCAATTATGCCCCGCCCCCCCCCCCCCTCAAAAAAGCGCGTTCAAGGCAGGACGCGCTTCGAAACGCAATTGGCTTACAAACACAACGCCTCTCTCCCATGATTCGCACCCGCGCGCCACGCGGCCCAAGCGAGACCCGCCCGCGGCGAAATGCAGCGCGCGTGTTTTACAACGGGGCGCGGGGCGTCGATAACGGGAGCAGCGATGTCGGGGCGCGGCGCGCGGCGCCTGACATGGGGCGCCTGCTGCGCCGCAGGCTCCCCGTGAGCCGTGGCCGCAAGGACCCCGTGCATTTCCGAAAGTCGGCAGCCCTAGGAGGCCGCGCGCTGCGCGTCGCTGGCAGAAGCACGGGGGCAGCACGATGCCTTGTCAGCGGCGAATCGTCGCCTTTTCGCGCGGGCTGTCGCCACGGCGTTGACGGGCGATGCTCGCCGGGCGCCGCCGCCGACGGGGCGCGCGACACATGAGGCGCGCTGCGCCGCAATCGCGGGCACGCGGGCGGCTGCGCCAAGCACATCGGCGACGGGCCGCGGCAGCGCCAGCGTCGACAAACCGCAATTGAAGCCGCGCCGCTGCGCCCGCGAGAGCCGCGTCGTGGCGCCCGCGGAACCGCCATGGTGAGCGAGGCCGCCTGGCGCGTTTCGCGGGCTGCTGCTACCGCGTCGACAGCCGACAATCGCCCAGCGCGCCCCCCTTGGACGCAACGAACTGAGGCAACGCATCGCCGCAGACTGCTCGGCGCCGCGGCTGCAGCAACGCGACGGCGAATGCGCGATGACGGCGCACCGCCGTGGGCGACGACCGCCGTGCGGAAGCCCGCCTCCGCGATTATGACGGGGGGCGCTGGCGCTCGGCGGCGCGGCACCCCCGCGGCGCGGGCACCGCGCGCGGCGTTGGGGCCACCTCGCCCGCAAAGGCCGCCGACCCTGCGAACGCGCAGATAACGCCTCCCGTTTTCGGGGCGGCCGATCCGAATGAATTAAGCGCCGTGCGCGCCCGCGGTTAGCCCATCGACCCGGGACTACCCAACGCGCGCGCTTCCCGCCCGCTGCCGAACACGATGCACCCCGCAATTCAATGCATCGGCCGCGCGTGGGCAGCCGACGGTAGCCGCCGCCGCAGCAAAAGCTTGCTTGCCGCGCAGAGGGCGCGGCCCTTGCTCCAGGACAGTGTACCTTCCCAGAGTTGCCGTGGCCCTCGCCGCGACTGCGACCGCCCAGGGAGCACCTCATTGCGCGCCCGCCCTCGGCGCCGCGAGGCATCATTCTGCGCGAGCAACTGGGGGCAGTCACTGCAGCAATTGCCGAGCGCAGAATGAAGCGGCGAAGTTCTGCAACGACACACGTTGGCGCCAACCCGCGGGCCCGCGCGCGCTGGGCGCGACGCGCGACGATGCGTTGCGCGGCTCGGCTGCTGAGCGGCGCCGACACTGGCAACGCGCAGCGCCCGCTCGAGCGGCACCAGTCGAGCCTGCGAATTCGGACAGCGCACGGCAACGCGCCGCTGCAAAACCGTCGCCGATGAATCTCATCGCGCGCACCGCCGCGCCGCTGGGCGAATCCCCGCGTTGATACCGCGCGACGCAGCCGCCGTCGCGCAACCCGATGTCAACAAGTCGGTCCGCAGCTCCAGAACTCCAGGAGGGGCAAGAAACGCGCCGAGTGGACCAATGCTGCAAGGAACACGCCCGCGGTCCGCCAGCGAGGCGGCCCGAAGACAAAGTCCCCGACGAGATGGCCTCGCAATGGTTCCCCGACGCTGAAATCGGCGGTCAGCGACCTCGCCACAAATCCAAAGAAGACCCCGACGCATTGATGCACCGTTTCAAGGTAGCACAAGGGAGGCGGTCCCAGGTGTTGACGACTGGCTGCGGGTGACGCTGCGCCGATGGCCTCGGGCCCGCAGGACGTACGCGGCAACCCGAAGGGCGCTCGTCCGACCCCGACGCGCGCGCGGGCGGACTTCGACACCCCGATGCGCGCGACGGGGCGACGACCGATGCAACAGCTGGCCGACAGGCCTTGTGATTGACGGCGGGCCTCCTCGGAGGGCGCAGCAGCGCTGCCGATTGCCCGAACGCTGGCAGGCAGGCGGGCTGAACGGTGCTGACTGCGGCGCAGAAGCGGCCGCCTCCGCGACGCTGCGCATCTCTGCGACAAGCCTGCACTTGCATTGCCCGTCTGCCCCCGTTCGTCACCCCCCGCCCTCGCCATCCGCGCGCCTCCACCGTCCGTCTCAATGCCGTGCGCGCTTGACACTACCCCGCATCTGGGCGCAAGAGTGTCTGGGGCCGCCCGGCCCATCGCGTTGACCACGGCCCGCGCGTATACGGGCGGCGAGGAGGAGGAGGAGGAGGAGGAGGGAGAGGAAGCGGGGGGGAGGAAGGGGGGGGGGGAGGGAGGGGGGGCAGGTGCGATGAATAAAAAAAGGCGGAGGAAGGGGGGGGGGAGGAGAAGGAACGACAGCAGCAACAGCGCCAGCAAGATAAGGAAGAGGCGGAGGAAGAGGAGAGCTTACGTGTTTAATCACATCAACCCTCTGGGCGTGGGTGGTCTAGTAAGGTTTCTTCTCAAACCCGTGTCTTCCTCCTCGGGGGTGGGTTTGCCCAGCCCTCTATCCTGCCCCCCTGGGCCTGGACAGGGTGATTTTCGCTGGTAGGTGGGGCGCCCGAGATGGCCCAAGGCTGCCCCGAGAGCGCCTTGCAGAGCCCAAGGTGAGCCCCAAGATGGCTGAATATAACATAAGATGCCACGAGATGGCTCTGAGGATGCCCCAAGAGGGCCCAATACTGCCCCAATACGGCTCCAAGAGGCCTCCGAGACATCAAAGGATGCATCCAAGCAGCCAAGCTCTTTCAACAATCCAAGGGAAACAACTGATCCTTTCGTTCTGGCACGTTCGCCGTCGCTGGCCTCCCGAGGCCCCAACATGGCTCCAAGATGGCCCAATGTGGCCCCAAGAGGGGCCGCAGAGAGCCCAATGACGGCCCCAAGAATGCCCGCGGGTGCTCCAAGAGGGCCCAAGATGGGCCATGGGATTTTAGGTGGCTCACGAGAGGGCGGGGTGGTGGGGGGGGGGGGGGGGCGCGAACTGAAGAACCCTAAATTATTTGATCGGCCCCAGCCGATATGGCCCAAAGAGCGCACCCAATGCTGCCCAAGAACGCCCCAAGAGGGCCTCAAGAGGCGCCCAGGCGGCCCTAGGATGCGCCCAACATGCATCCAAGAGGCCACCACCCCCGAGGGATCCCAAAGAGGCACATAGGCTCCCTGAGGCACCCAATATGATCCAAGTTGGCGCATTCCCCTGGGGGATCGTGGGAGCGCGGAGGAGGGTGCAGGTGCAGTGCGAGGAGCTCGCGCTGCGTGGCCGTCCATACTTCAGCACTGCGCCGCTGGCTCTTATGACCGCCATCCTCCTCCTCATGCTTATCATTAGCCTTCTTCTCCCCCTCATCCGCATGTTCGCCATCCCCCCTCATTCCTCCCCCAACTCCCGCTCGCCCCCCTCGCCCTCATCCGCGTTATCCATATCCGCCTCCTCCTCCCCCCCCTCACCAGCCTCCTCATCCAAACCCCCTTCTTGGGGCACAACGGACTCGCCAACCCGTTGTCTCATTGCATGCCCCCCCCCACTTCCTAGATCAAGGCACAAGGCCTGCGCATCGTCTCTGGATGGGCTGACGGGGACACGCGAAACGTCAAAAAAATTGAGAACCCGCGGTCCGCTCGGATTTCCTCGAGGGCGTCGCTCAGCGCCAGCAGCGCCTCGAGCTCGAGGCTAGCGTCCACGTCGTCCAAGGCGTGGAGCCCGTCCTTGTCGGGCTCGTCGCCGTCCTCGTCGTCACCCTGGTCATGCTCATCGCCAAGCTCGTCACCAGGCCCGCCGCCAACACCATGATCCCCATCATGCCCTGGGGCAGCAGGGTCGTCGTCTGGTCGTCGGTCAGCCCGCCTCCGCGTCAATCTCGGCCAATACTGGCGCTCGTCGGTGCCCGCGACGTCAACGACCTCGAAGTAGGCAGGGATGAAGTGTGCGCACGGCTGGCCGCTCTCGTAAATCTGATACGCGCGCAGTGTCCAAGTTCTGTGGTCCAGCTCAAGGTCGGCAAGCGGCGAGTAGAAGTCGTTGTACCTCCCAGTCGCCTGCAATGAGCCGCAATGCCGATTACACCTGAATAACAATTAAACTATGTTGCTCGGTCGATTTTGAATGAGACAAAAAATGTGCATCACAACACGCCTTGAATTAGAATATATGGCTGGTTACCCCGACGGGTCGCCTTCATGGGGATGCCAGGGCCGTACACGAGGCCCTCGCCGTCGCGCCGCCTCTCGACCAGGTGCCACGACGGCCTGTAAGGGCTCAGGTACATCATGCCAATGTGCATCCACACGTCGCCCTGGCGCTGGGGAGGCGGCGGCGCCCCGACAGGCGCAGCAGCAACATGATCGTCATCGACGTCGCTCCTTGTCCACGTCAGTCTGCACACAAGCTTGCCATCGAGCAACGTGCGGCGAGCCGCCGACTTGGCTTTAACCATCGGCTTCAGGGCCGTGAGCAAGTTCTTGCAAAACTTATCCAGGTTCTTACCCTCCTCCGAACACAAGCACACGGCAGCAAGCTGGCACTTCGAAGGTCGAAGGTGGGCTGCATCGTCTTCTCCGCCACCGCAGTGCGCAGGGCCTGGAGAGATCGGCCACGTCTTCATCGTCCAATCGCTCTGCAAAGCGGACGAGAGGTTCGAGTCCGTGGCGTGGCGGGACGCCCAAGCCGCAATCTTGCCACCGACCAGGCCGCTGTCGGGGTTGTAGTCGAAGAGGGGGCACGGAGAATGCGGGATGGCCACGAGCGCCTCCGCAAACGTCGACAGCTCGGGGGCGGCAGCCATAAACTTCGCCACCTGGCGGTTGCCCACGTCCTGGGTGAACGTGGCCAGCGCGCAGTCGATCCGCGCGTCCTCTCTGGCAGACGCCTCGCCAGACGAGCGGGCGCCTGCCCGCGCAAGGCTCTGCACCAACTGAACCGACTGGAAAAAATCACCAGGCCCGTCAGCACTTTCTTGGAGTACAGCGGCGGAGAGCTGGGCAACCAATGCCTCGTCCGAGAGCTGGTCGCGTCCTCTATCGGCCACGGCACGTCTCAGCTTTCGCCGCGCAGCCTTCTGAGCCTTCCCGAACGTCACCCCGAAGGCAGACTTTGTGGCTGACATGCCCCTGCCCGCAATGGTGGCCAGCCGACCAAGCTCGACGTAGTACGCCTTTGCCTCTGGCGACAGAGCGTTGTACTCCGCCGATAGCCTCCCCCAGTCAGGTCGCCCCCCAGGCGCGCGATGCACGCTAGCGTAGGCACGACAACCACCGCCTGAGCACTTCTTAACTTTAGGCGCCCTCGACCTAGCTGTAGTAACTTGTTTTGATGTGGCTGCTGGCTTCACGAACTTCCCCTTCGTCTTCTCGATGCGCCTCCTTCTCACATTGTCACAGACCCACTTCGAACAGAGAATTGGCCCCTCCACAGAATGCGTCTGGACACTCATGCCCACCAGCAGTCTGCGTATCGTAGCGTGCATGGTCTCAATCTTGCTGATGTCCTTCTTGATGAGAAGCGCCAACAGTCTGAGCTGCATCAGCACATCGGCGCCGTCGGAGTCCTCATCCCATTGCTGAAGCATGGCGTAGCTCCACTCGCCCAAGACACAACGAGGCTCGTGCTTGAAAACGTCGTACAATGTAGGGTCCGATAGTAACATGAAGAGTCGGTTGTGGAAACGGCGATGCGGCAGTCGGAGAAGCTCAGCCACTGCGCACCCAATGCGAGCGAGCATCCGCAGGATCAAAGACCGACCTGCAACTGATTGCCACTCACGCGGCAGATGTACCCACGGTTCAGGCGTAAACATCAAACTACGCAGGCGCATGTCGAGGTCGTCCTCTAGCTTCATCTCTGCTGCAATGGCGATGCGGTGCTCGCGCGGCTTACCGCCAGCGGCGTGGCTGAAGGAGTTCGCCACCTCGGTCGCTCGTTGCTGCCGTTCCCACTTGTCACTCGCCAGCCTGAAGTGTGCTGCTAATAATATTCGCAATGGTTCCATGCACGTCCGAGCAATCATGAGTAGACCGAGGGGCTCTGACTCCACGAACGCCTCGCCTAACCTCCTGTGGCGGGCTTGCGCCTCCTGCCACGTCTCAGTCGGGGCCTCGGCTGCGTTGCCTCCGACCTCGCCCGCGGGCGCGGGAACTGGCCGATCCGCGTCCATGATGGCTGGGACTGTGTCGGGCGCTGCCAGAGGCAATATTGCAGCTGCACCAGCCTCGCCCGCGGCGCGGACAGGCCTGTTCGCCTTGGCAAAAGTCTGGAGAAACGCTTTATACACCCTCCCAAGGATGCCAGAACACGCTGCGAGTATTCCAATCTCGTCGGTGCTGATGTCACAACCTGTCCACCTGTGGCGCGGGTACGTGCTGTAAGACCTGTGAGCAAGCGCCACAAGGAGCCCGTCTTGTACCAAATAAACGATATCTCCCCTGTTTGGTTGAGACCCGTGGGCGCAATAGAACTCGATGTTATCAAGGTTTCTCCAATCTCCTGGCACGCACTTGGTTAGCAAGGCCCGTCGCTCGGCTGCCCGAGGTCCCCTGGCCAAGAAGAGCGAGAGGATCACTTTGCGATATTCGACAGCGTCTGGCGGCGGCTCACCAAATTTGATCAATAACCTATTGTCTATATCGGCTGCCAAGCATTTCCTGAATCTCCGCATGTTGTCACCGCCACCGAGCGACAAGCTCACGTTGATAAGGCCAGAAATGAAATCCTCGGTCAATGCAAAAGTCTTGGTGTGCACGGCAGAAACAATATGTACATCGCATGGCTCATGGAGGCCGAACCACGGAGTCGGCGACGTGTTGGTGCGGTGCTTGGTCATGCGAGCCTCCGCCACTAAGTTTGCACCATACTTGTCGGTCGTAGCATGGCGAACTTTATTACTAAATGCGTGGGTGGCGTCTGTCACGGCGTCGGTGGTCAAAAGTGCTGCATACAGGGATTCTGCAGTGGTAGAGCTCAAGATCTGGATCCAATTCACAGTCTCGCCGATGATCATCACGTATGGGTTATCAGAAGACCCAGGTGGTAGATCGAACTCCAAGAGGACGCCCCACCGAGACTCAGTTTGAAACAACTTGCCAACCGTCGTATCTTTAGCAAGAGTACTTGTGCGGGCTCGCATCATCGCCTTCCCAGGCGCTCTGCTCCAGAAAAGACGGACTTCCTGCTCTCTCGTCGTAAGCCGCATTGGCGTCTCATCGTACCTGGCGGAATCGATGAACAGGAGCTTGGAGACTGGCATCTTCGCGATCGCAGCAACAAACCGATGGACCGCCACGCGGTCACAAGCTGATACACACGAGGCAATCAAAGGCAAAGACAAATTCAATTTCCATCGCGGCACGTTTGCCGCATGTCCTGACTGTAGCTTGCACCTCGTGGACAACGGGTCGACGCACTGCTCGCGAACAATGGCGAGCACGTCGGCGTCCAAGTCATCGTCGGGCGCCACCGAAACCAATCGTCCAGCCACGTGTAGCGCCCAAGTCAAAGGAGAGGTCTGGAACGGTGCCCTGGGCTCGCACAGTAGCCTGAACGTCTCTTGCGTCAGTTCGGGAGGCCGCGGCGCCACGACCGCTGGCACCAAGGCGCCTGCTGCTGCGCCAGGCCCGAGCACGGCGGCGTCGGCGCGCTGCCGCCGACGCTCTGTCAACACATCGCGGGCGCGGGCCAAGTTCGCAAGGCGAGCGTCCATGGACCTGGGCAATGCGAGCGCGGTGGTCTTACTGAAATACTCAGCTACGTCGCCCTCCACTTCCGCATCATCCTCCTCTTCTCCACCTCTTCTGCCCCTCATCCCCCTTATTATCACCCTCGTCCTCCTCGTGATCCCCCCCCCACTCCCCCCCCTCATCACCCCCGCCCCCCCCCTGCTCCCCACCGTCCCCCATCCCCCTACTCCTCCCCCTCGCTGGCCTCTGTGTTTGAAGAGCCACATAGCACGAGTATCTCAGCTCAACCACCACCGACGCATCCCGACTGGAGCTCAAGCTCCAGGAAGCCAAAATGGCTGCAAGCACGGGTGACGGCGGAAGGGCGGGGGAGGGTGGGTGAATTCCCCATCTGCGTGCGTCCTTCGCCTTCTTTCCCACCAAGATCCCCCTCCGCCCACCCCCCTTCCCCCTGTTCACGCGATGGCCTCGGGCCAAGGGGGGCGAGGGAGGGATTGGGATATGATTGCTGAGCCCCCGCTCCCCGCGGAGACCCCCCATGGCAATGCACCCCCACGGCGGACGGGCCTGCCCTCGGGAAGGCGCCCCTCGGTGAAGGCATTCTGCGTTCACGGTGAGATTGTGACGATGTCTCCAACGCATTAATGGTTTCGGGCGTTTGGGCTCGTCGGCCTGGGCGGGACCGCCTGGAAACGAATGGGGGGGGGGGGGGCGGGGGGGAGGGGGCGGCAATGGGGGGCGCCCCTTATTAACCCCAAATTCTGGCCACGACGACGAAGGCCCCCCAGGAGGGGCAGCGAACGCATAACAACTAGACCTCCGAGGGTCTGCGCCCTCAGCCCGCCCCGGCTAAACTCGGCACAGTGGCCGCGACGCAGCGCGGAGCTGCGGGAGGTAAGCCCGCGGGCGATCCCTGGCCCGACGCCCCCACCCCCGCCCCCACCCCCCCTCCCCCAAAAAATATGGCCCAACACCCGTGGGTTTGCAGGGCCGCCGAAAGGGAATAACACGCAGTCGGGCGCGGGTTTGTCCAGCGACTTCTTGGCCAATGCAAGCACTGCAGAGCTTTTACGAGGCGTGAGTAGTCCTACGCCCTACGCGCCCAATCGCGCCTGCAGGGATAGGCGTTCTCTTTCAGACAAAGGTAGACTGGACCAACCCTAGTGCATATGCGTGCACCCCAAATCGGTGCGTTTGGATTCACGAGTCGGCAACAACGAGCACGCGTACCACGCGCGCGGCACCGCGACCCCGATGATCAAGCCCCCAGGGGGGCGGAATTCTCGGGGAGGGTGGCTGGGCCCGCGGGGAGGAAACCTACCATAATGCCCCTCTGGGAAAACGCATTGGCCCCCCCAGTGACCGTTGCGCCACTGGCGACGAAACCCTGACGGCTCCCTTATGGGTGCTCGAGTGCCGCGCCTGCTACATCGCAATGGACACTTTGCCACCGAAAGAAACACGTCTAGGGATTTTTTCTGTGACGGCCGATCCCGCCTTATCAACCTGTGCCCTTTTCCCTGATTTCATGTAACGCACAGGAATGCCCGTGTCGGAAGACGAAAAGGGCAATTCTATCAACGCGCAAACGTATGGTTGGCCGAAATTGTGGCTGGAATTCGGGCCGCGCGTTTTTTTCAGCGGCCGCCTCGTCGGCGCGCTGAGTTCTTAAGTGTTTGCTGGGCTGTTTTTCCTTATTTTTTCGATGGTGCGAAGAGGTATGTGGATTCAGGTTTCATTTGGTGTTTTCAATGATTTTGCGCCCTCCGATACCTCCCGAGTGCCTCCATTGCCCCCACGATCACAACTCTACGACATCGGCGCCGAATGGCCGTCCAATCGCGAAGCCGCGCTGGAGAGGGCAGCTGACCTCAGCCGTCTCGACGACTGAAGGACGGGCGACGGCCCCCGCCAGAATCTTGCTCTCCGAGTTGTTCACCCCGAGCGGTCGGAGTGTTTGCGCGCCCCGAATAGTTCAAGGTCGTCTCCCTCCTCAGTCCCCCTTTTGGAACGAAGATCCGAGACGCTGCGTAGACCGACGACATCGGAGAAGTCCCACCATAATCCACCGCAGACATTCGCCCGGCAGCCCAGCCGCACGCGGTCCGCGCCGCCATGCTGCGTAAGGATGCCGATCAGGGCCAAGCGCAGAATCCTCAAGTCGATGCAAGCGCGCGCATTCCAGCAAGGGCGGGTGGATGGATCTCCGGGAAGACCATGTGGCCCCCGAGCTTCTGAATGCAGGTGTCCCCCGAGGCTTCCAGAACCTGCTTTTTGCCGAAAACTGACCCCAATATCCACAGATTGCCCGAGACATCTCCGATGGCTGGCTCGCGATCTCCTGGGATTGTAGTACGCTGCCCTTCAGCGTCAGACATCGGTCGAGCGGGGCCCAGATCCATGCACTTTTCTGGAGTCGCCTCATCTGCCGCCGTCTCTTACGTCGCATCTCGTCAGGCGCCTCGCCCGTTGAAGATGCAGCTAACTTCGGTCTTCGGGCCTCGAGATCCCCAGTGTGGTGCTGGACTAAATCACGGGCGAAGCGCTTGTCGTCGCGCAGGGAGATCACGCCCGAACCGGAGTCGATCTGACAGAGGTCCCGAGCAGCGGCATGCGCCTGCAGAGGGATGGCGCCAAGTTTCTCATCTGGTCTCCACGCAGCTCTCGCAGTTGAACGATAGAAGATGATGCGACCAATCCAGCCCTTTGCCTCAAACCGAAAAACAACATTCCGAGCGAACTTGGCATCTTCTGTCATGATATACTCAAATAAATCAATCTTCAGCGGCGGCGAAAGCACCTCCCGCGAGACTGCTTCCAGGTACGCTGGCATATAGTCCTGAAAGTGCGAGGTGAGGAGCTGCTTCGGGATGAGGCTGTCCTGGCGCCTGAGCTGCGGGGCCCCCTTGAGGCCCGCGGAGACAGGGGCGCGGCCAGAGAGGTCAAGGTGGTCCACGATCTCAACCCGGTCGATCGTCGACCCGACGGCATTCGTCTGCACGAGCCCCCACCGTGAAAGCGAAAGGAAGATGCGATCGAGATGGCGTTCGTCGAGGCGTTGGCGACCGAGTAGTGAGTCGGGTCCTCAAGTTGAATTTCAATCATTCTGGAGAACAGATTCTGCCAGATCTCACCCCTCCCAGCGCGCCGCTCGCGGCGGCCAAAATTGGTCGAGAAAGCACCCGAAAGAATACTCGGCATCGGCGGGGCCTCACCCGCGTTTAAGTCCCCCGCGAGGATGACGAGGGCTCGCTCGGGAGAGAGCCGAGCCCGTTCAAAATCTCGCTCGATCTCCCGCGCCACCCGCGGGCGCAGATTCCAGGACATCCCGAACCTGCGAAGGGTCCAATGCAAAAATCCAGCAGCCCCCAGACTCGCCCAGAATTGCAGGTCCATTCAAGACCCTCCCAGGAGCGATATCGTCTTTGACCGCGCACTGCACCTGCGCACCCATGATAATGGAGAATGCGAGGAAACCCCCTACATACGCGCGCCCGTCATCTTTGCAATAGTAAAACATCTTGAACGGCGTGCGGAGCTGATGCAGCATGTCCTCCGCTTCCCCCAGCGCCCCGTGAACTTCCTGGCGCCCGAGAATAGCGGGCGGGGTCAACGGGGCCCCAAAGCGCCGAATCGATTTGCCCCGAAGCGGAAGGTCTGGCGCGGCAGCGCCCTGGCGTTCCACGCGGCGATCGCGATGGAAACGCGAACCGCCGAGCCAGCGGCCCATGCCGAGAGAGGCCTGCTAAAGACACCGCCCGGTGTCCTTCCGTCCCCAAAGAGCCCCAGGATGGAGCGCTTGGCCAGCGCCGCGCCCATGCCGAGCTCAGCCGCATTCTCGTCGCCAGAGAGGATCGCAAATGAAGCGCCCGCAGGCGCGGGGTAAAACTGAACAACATCCTTCCACGACGTGCTGACCGCCCTCTTGTCTTTGTCAGTGACAAGCCGCTTGTCGGGCAAGAGCTCCAGCAGCTTGCGCGCCATCCTCTGGCGCCCGGGCTTGCGCGCCACCACCTTCGGAATCTCGTCCGCTCCGACGCCGATCTCGACGCCGGCGCCGCCGGCGGGCGGGGCAGCAGAGAATTGCCGCCAGCCCGCGCCACGGCCAGGGAGCACGAGCGCACTGATGGCCTGAGAGACGCGCCGCACCGCGTAGCCCATCTGGCCCTCGACCTGGATCTGGAACCGCTTCCCGACCGCGGCGCCCTGGAGCTCGCAGTCCTCGGCGTTGAGGTTCGAGTCCGGGAGCCATGGCTGCGGCGCATTACCCGCCGTCTGCAACGGGAGCGGCACCGCTGTCCTGACCGCGATGATGGCGCGACCGACGTCCCTGTCAAATCCTCCGCCCGTCGCCCGAGGGGGGGGCTCTTCCTTTCTCATGAGCCCGAGCAGGTTCCGAAGCTCCTGCACCTCGGACTCCAGCTTGTTGGTCCTCGTATCATGCACACGGAGATCCTGCTGCACCTTGAACATCCTCTTCTCCGCCACCTTGTCGGTACTCGCATAGTGATCGCGCATCGTCGTGCTCAGGGCCATGATGGAGGCCTGCATGACCTGGATGCTGCCCATGACATCCGTGCGAGTCTTGTCCACGTACGCGCGCAACTCAACCTCCACCACGTCCGACTGGGGCTGCGCACGCGCACATCTTGAAAGCGCATCTCCAACACCTCCACTGGACGCTCTCGCCGTAGTAGCTGTCGCCGCCTCGGAGGCGGACGTGACCAACGGGGTAAGTCGATAGTGCTGTGGTGTGGCGCCGCCAGTGCCATCACGGCCGCCAACTTCTGCTTCGCCAGGACCAGCACTCGAAGACCCGCGCGAGGCCGCCCTGGTCGGAGCGGCAGGAGCCACAAGGGAACGCGCACCAGGGAGGGTCGGGCTGAGCTCTTCGTCAGTGAACGGGCTGTTAGTGCCGACGCCAGCTTCGTCCTCGATGTCGCCAGCTCTCTCGAAGCGGGAAATGCCATTGTCAAAAACCAGAGACGTCTTCTGAGGGGCCTCGTCCGAGCTGTTCCTTCCAAACTGGCGCCCGCTACGCTTGTTCCGCGGTGAAGCCGCAGCCACCGGCATGGCTGGAAGCGCTGTGGATCCAGCGCGGGCCCGACGAGCAGACTGAGGAGGATGCCACAGAGGAAAGACGCACTCCGAGCGGTGGCCTCCTGGTGGCCACAGAAATGGCTTGGGCCACCTGCGGGTGAAGAGTCCAAAGCTAATCGTTGATTCTCGGGCGTCTATAGCTCCTCACAACTTTTAGCCTTCAGCCAAAATGACTACGGAACTCATATCCTCTTCTTTCCTCCTCGCCACCTCATCGCATGAACATCATGACCCCGCCTCCTCAGCAGCAGCAGCGGTCGGTCTAAGCATGCGCATTGTCATCGCCATCACCAACAGCTACACCATCATAATCACCACCATCGTGATCAGCATCAACAGCATCATCACAAGCAGCAGCGTCATCCGCATCCTCATCGTCATCAGCATCATACTCATTACCATCAGCATCATCAGCATCATCATCAGCGTCATCGTCATCGGCATCGTGATCATGAGCAGCAGCAGTGTACTCGTCACCACGATCATCAACACCGTCATCAGCAAGAGCATCAGCACCAACATACTCATCACTATCGTCATCGTCATCTTCATCGTCATCATCACTGCCACCACCATCATCATCACCATCATCAGCATCGCCAGCACCCTCTTCATAAGCAGCATCAAATCAGCACCAGCACCAGCAGCAGCATCGTCATCGTCATCGTCATCATCACTATTACCATCATCAGCAGCATCATCGTCAGTACCACCACCAACACTACAATCCTCCTGCTCCTCCTCTTCCTCCTCCTCCCCCTCCCCCTCCTCCACATCATCAGCATCAGCAGCAGCAGAATCATCATTATCACCATCATCATCATCATCACCATAATCATCATCATCATCATCATCATCAGCATCACCATCGCGTTCATCGTCCTCAGCCTCGTCCTCATCGTCAGCAGCAGAATCATCATCATCCTCATCATCAGAAGCATCATCATCGTCATCATCATTACCATCATCATCATCGTTATCATCATCATCAGCAGCATCATCCTCACCACCATCAACATCATCCTCAGCACCAGCATCATCGTCATCGGCATGGGCATCAGCACCAGCAGCATCATCGTCATCGTCATCATCATCGTCATCACAATCAGCATCATCATCACCATCATCATGATCCTCATCATCAGCAGCATGAACATCAGCATCAGCATCAGCACCAGCGGCAACATCTTCATCGTCATCGTCATCATCAACAATCCTATCAACATCGCCGGAATCATCAGAATCGTCATCATCATCATTACCACCACCTCCACAATCCTCATCCTCCTCCTTTCTCATCCTCATCATCATCACCAACCTCATCCACATCCTCATCCTCCTGATCATCATCAGCAGCAGAATCATCATCATCGCCATCGTCTGCATCATCATCATCATCATCAGCATCATCATCACCATCATCATCATCATTACCATCATCATCATCATCATCAGCATCATCATCATCATCACCCCGGTCCTCAACATCATCATCGTCATCATCACTGTAAACATCATCATCATCGTCATTGCCAGCATCATCATCATCATCAGCATCATAATCATCAGATTCATCGTCATCCACAGCATCAGTAGCAGAATCATCATCAGCAGCATCATCACCACCATCATCATCATCATCATTACCATCACAACCATCATCGTCATCAGCATGGGCACGAGCACCAGCACCAGCACCATCATCGTCGTCATCATCGTCATCATCGCCACTACCATCATCATCAGCATCATCAACACCATCATCAGTCTCATAATCAGCATCATCTCCATTATCAGCAACATGAAAACCATCAGCACAAGCAGCATCATATTCATCGTCATCGTCATTGTCATCAGCATCATTACCATCATCATCAGCAGCATCATCATCGTCATCATCACCACCACCAGAACAACCCTCCTCCTGGTCCTCCTCCTTCTCCTCCTCCTCCTCCTCATCATCATCCTCCTTATCATCCTCATCATCCTCCTCATCATCCTCCTCATCAGCATCATAATCCGCATCGTCTTCCTCATCCACATCATCAGCAGCATCAGCCTTCTCACCCTCCGCCTCCTCCTCTTCATCCTGACCCATCTCCTCCTCATCCTAGCATCAGTCCTCCTCCTGGAGGCGAGGCTGCTCCTCCTCTCCCTGCCTGAGGGCCTTGCACCCGGTTAGGCTGCTCCTCCTCCGCCTCCTCCACCCTGGTCGTCCGGTCCGCCTCCTCGCTCGAGGATCGCAGCTCGATGACCCGGGTCTGTCCGCGGCCGCTGGCTCGCCCGCCAGCGGACCCGCTGCGCCGGGCCCCCTCCGCCTCCTCGGTCCTCGTCATCCGCCTCCTCGCTCGAGAACCGTCGCCACGCTCCACGGGGTCAGCAGCCCACGGGAGGCGATCTCCTGGGAACGCCGCGAGGCCCAGAAGGAGCAGCAGCGGCGGCACGAGGCGCAAGCAGCGGCAGGGGTGCTGGAGTCTGGCCTCTCGTCCTGAGTGGGCCGCCGGTGATACAGTCAGTCTGTCTTGGTGTGCTTCTGGGTGCTTCTGGGTCACCACGGTTGGACTCGGCCTGTAAGCTGAGGGCTCGACCCCAAGGCCCTGTTGGGCCGAATGAAGTGCCGTGGTGCCCTTGGTTTGCGTGCCAGCCTGGGGCCAGGCCCAGTGGGCCATGCCTGTCGTATTCCCGGTCCCGCGGAGCGGAAGCCCGCCCTGTGTGGCGCAGCCTGGCCTTGACCAGGCGTTCATGCCTTCATGCCTTCATGCCTCGCTCGAGAACCGAAGGTTCTTCTCTCTCTCTCTCTCTCTCTCTCCCCACTCAGGCAAGCAACCACTGTAACCACCAACAGGGCCCCACGGTCAATAGAACTCGGCTCAGCGCCCAAGCGGCGAGCCACTGCCATCATGCGCGTCGTGACAGAGCAGGCGATGGCGCTGTGTGGAGATCCCCTCGAGACAAGTCGGCCCATTCGAGGATCGAAGTTGGAGGATCGAGGACTGTCAACGTTTTTGGCACTTCTGGGCCTTGGCGGGAGCTTCTCGTCACCGCGGCTGGATTCCCCTCGGAGTTCAGGTCAGCCCCGAGCGTCGATGTCTTACCCTGGCAGCGGGACCTGTGAATGCGATTCGCACTGGCGCGTGCAAATCGCTTGCACAGGTCGGACGGCAAAGTCCCGCATCCCTTGCCCCCCAACCCCGTGGCCAGAGTGGAGGGCCTCGCCGCGCTGGAGCGCCGCAATGCGTAGGCGGCCGAGGCAGTTCCCGATCAGGGAGCACGTCGGAAAGATGGAACACGGAAGAGGACCAGGGCAGCTAAGTTCGCGCTTCGAGCGAAGCGCCAATAACTTCGCGCTCTCGCGCCTCCCCCTGGGGCAGAAGAGAAGGACGAAGAAGACAAGGACTAGGAGTGGCGAGCCGCGAGACGCGAAAAACTTCGCGCCCTCGTGGCGGCCCCGGAGAAGGGAGGGTCTGGGAGGGAAGTGGGCACTCGGCGGCGAGCAAAGGTTAGAAGTAAGGTGGGGCAGGCCTTCTCACAAGGCGCAGGGGCTTCTGAGAAGCCCAGCCGCCTTGTGAAAGAGCCTGCCCCTTCTTACTTCTTCCCAGGCGCGCCGCCGAGGTACGGGGTAGGTCTGGCAAGGTGGTGGGGAGAGTCCCGATGTAATCGCGGCGTGAACAAGTATGCCATACCCGAGCAGCTGTGTTGCGGGTCCGCTGCGAAGAGGCGAGTGAGAAAGGTGCCCACCCGACTGCATCCCACGCGGGAGGACCAGCTATCACGAGCTCTGCGCTCGACACGTCTCGCACGCTGCGGCCGCCACGCCAATGAAACTCTCTTACCAGCTTCAGAGCACTCTGGAAACGCACGGCCGAGGAAACGATCACACTCGCCGAAAGCTTAACGAAGCCTTGCCACGTTGACCATATCAGCTCAGCAAGGCGTAGCCGCCGTCGAGCATGCACACCTGCTCAAGACAGGCGCTCTTTGGTCGGAGCCCCAGGTCACAGGAAGGACGCAGGGCACTGTGCCAGGAGGGACGGCTGGCACCTGTGGCCCTCATCCTTTCAATTTACACCATCGCACCGGGCGAAAAAGGCTGCATCTCCCTCCCCGTGAAACCTACAGGGGGTCTAAACAGGCAGCTCGCCGGAAGCCAACGGTCTACTTACCAGCCGGATGGGCTCTACAACGGGCTGATAGTCACCATAGGCATGGATGACCTATCGCGCCGGCGCCGCCTGCTCCTGGCACTCTGTGCTGCGCGGCGACGGAGAGGGAGAAAGGACAGCAACCAGACTGCGGCGAACGCGCAGGCGGGAGGCCAAGGCCGGCGGGACGAAGGAGGCGGGAAGGGTCAGACAGGGAGACATCAAGCAGGGAGCAAGCAGGAGGAGAACGCCAGGCAGAAGAGGAGGAGGAGGAGGGGCGGGAGACGGGGAACGGGAGGAGGACACACGGACGAACGCAGAAACTTGCAATCCGCTGATTAGCCACACCGATCCGCGAAGGACGCACAACGAATCCAAAAGCATACGCTCGCCCTCACCCGTCACAGCACCGCGTGGCACCGCCCGCGCCCAAGCCCTCGCTAGGGGGGGGGGCCTCGCTGGGGGTCCCAAGACGGCGCGGGCGGTGACGCACCGTGCGGTGACCTCGAGCTCCCCAAATACCCCACCGCACGGTCCGTCACCGCACTGTCTTAGGACCCTGGAGGCTTCAGTCTCCCGAGACATCCCCAGAGAACGACCCAAGTACCACAACCGTGGGGCCACCCCGAATCCCCACTGACTCACCACACGGTGTCGACGCTCGGGGGGAAATAGCTCAGGGGAGGGGGAAACAAGCATCGTCCTGGACCCGGTGATACATCACCGATAGATCGGCGACAGGCCCCCGATGGCGAAACCGCGAAATCCTAGGCGGGGTCTGCGGTCAGGCCCTATATCGGCGATGAATGGGCGATTGGGAGTCGATGCGTTCCCCCCTGAACCCATCCCCCTGACATTGACCGTTGTTTTCGGGCCACAATTCGGGATGATGCGGACACCCATAGAAATCCCTCGGCGAGGCGCAACTGGTGGAGAGCACCCCGAGGCTGGACAACCGCCGGAAACCGACGAAAACGCTCGAGCAAGAGGACCACTCCTTCCCAAACGCGTTCGTCAGCCTTCGGCGGAGGCCAAGCGCAAGGGCAACGTCAGGCGTGGCAGGGGCGGTCCACCTCCTCCTCCTCCTCCTCCTCCTCCTCCTCGTCCTCCTCCTCGTCCTCCTCCTCCTCGTCCTCTTCCTCCTCCTCCTCGTTCTCCTCCTCCTCCCCATCCTCCTCTTATCTCTTACCTGGCTGCGGATGAGATTCCAAGGAGGACCTCAGAAAAACAAGGGGGAATTCTCAGGGCCGCCTCCATCAGTGGGGATTTTTTGCAGCTGCTGATGGAGACTCCATCCCACTGCCAGCAGCCCGACACGAGGCGACCTTGAGGATCACAGACCCAGTCAGGCCAAGCCTGCAGGTCTGGGGGAAGTTTCCCCGCTGAGGGACGCGAGATCACTCTGAGGGTGCGCCGCTGGATCTCCCCAAGGGCACCCCCCCCCTTCCCCGATCCGTCGTCGGGGACCCCCCCCCCTCCCCCCCCCCCCTTCCCCGATCCGTCGTCGGGGACACCCCCCCCTTCCCCCCCTTTCCCCGATCCGTCGTCGAGGACCCCCCCCCCCCCCCTTTCAAAAGGGGAGGGGGGGTTCCGACCCCCCCCCCCCCCCCCCCCCTCCCCCCCTTTCGCCACGCCGCCCCCTGACTCCGGAACCCGACCCACGCCACCCCTACCCCTAGTCCTCACCCTAACCCAAACCCCTAATCCTAACCCCAACCACTAATCCCAGCCCCACAGGGTACTCACTACTCATTACTTACTACCCACTACCGACTATTCGCTATTCGCTAGTCACTTCTCACTACCCCCTACTCGCTACTCACGACTCACTATCCATTACTCACTACCCACCAACCACTATTCGCTACTCACTACCCCCTACTCACTACTCCCTCCTCCCTACTCACTACTCACTACTCACTCCTCACTACTCAAGACTCACTACCTATACGACCACCCTTCGGGTGATAAGGAGGTTCGGGGGGGGAGGAACCAACGTCTCACTCGATCGGTCGCACTATCGATCTCACTATCGATCTCAGTATCGGTCTCGCTCGATCGATCTCCCTCGATCGATCTCACAATCGATATCACTCGATCTATCTCACAATTGATCTGACTACCGCATAGACCACCCTTCGGGTGATAAGGAGGCGAGGGGGGGGGGACCACCGTCGCACTCGATCGATCTCACTATCGATCTCGCTATCGATCTCATTATCGATCTCATTCGATAAATATCACAATCGATCTGGCGATCGATCTCACACTCTATCTCACTAACGATATCACTATCGATATCACAATCGATCTCACACTAGATCTCACCATCGATATGGCTATCGATCTCACGATCGATCTCACATTCGGTCTCACGATCGATCTCACTACCGATATCACTATCGATCTCATCCGGTCGATCTCACAATCGATCTCACAATCGATCTCACATTCGGTCTCACTATCGATCTCACTATGGATATCACAATCGATCTCACACTCGATCTCACAATCAATCTGACTATCGATACCACTATCGAATTCACTATCGAAGTCATGATCGACCTCTCGTTCGATCTCACTATCGATCTCACTATCGATATCACAATCAATATCACAATCGATCTCACATTCGGCATTTGGTCTCACTATCGATCTCACTATCGAACTCACTATCGATCTCACTATCGATCTCACATTGGGTCTCACTATCGACCTCACTATCGATATCACAATCGATCTCACAATCCATCTCGCATTCGGTCTCACTACCGAACTCACCATCATCACCACCATCATCATCACCATCATCATCATCGTTGTCAACATCATCATCATCATCATCATCATCATCATCAACATCAGCATCATCATCATCATCGTCATCCTCATCATCATCACGGACGGGACACCGACGGGACACCGGCGGGACACCGCGGGCCCCCGGCCGCCCGGAAGGGGGACATTTGGTCTGGCCGCGCCTCAGCCACACGGGACACCAGCGGGACACCGGCGGGGCACCGCGGGGCCCCGGCCGCCCGGAAGGGAGACATTTGGGCCGGCCGCGCCTCAGCCACAGCAGACTTTCCTCTCGCCCGCCCACGCAGCTTCGCCTCGCCCGCACGTACGGCACGCGCGAACACGAAACCGAAATCGATTTCCCGGTAGGGGGGCTCTCCGTTCCACTTCGATCTCACCCCCTCACCTCCGATCGATCTCACAATCGATCTCACAATCGATCTCACAATCAATATCACATTCGGACCCAATATCGATCTCACTATCGATATCACAACCGCTATCACAGTCAACGTCATCATCATCAACAACAACATCAACATCAACATCATCATCACCAACATCATCATAATCGGGACACCGTCCTCATCACTAACACCAACATCAACATCATCACGGTCATCATCATCGGGGCACCACCATCATCATCACCATCATCACAATCATCATCATCATCAACATCACCATCATCATCAGCATCATCGGGACACAGTCACCGCCATCATCATCATCATCATCAGCAGCAGCATCATCATCGGAACACCATCATGATCACCGTCGTTATCATCATCATAATGCCACCATCATCATCATCACATCCTCATCATCGACATCATCATCATCAGCATCATCAACATCATCATCAGCATTAGCATCGTCGTCATCATCGGGGCACCATCATCATCATTACCAACATCAGCATCATCATCATCATCCTGATCATCATCATCACCATCGGGACGCCATCATCATCAACATCATCATCATCACCATCAGAATAATCGTCAACATCGGGACGCGATGATCATTATCAACCTCATCATCATCAACATCATCATCATCCAGACACACTCATAATCAGCATCATCAACATCAACATCATCAAACCCACCATCATCGGGACACTAACACCGACACCATCATGATCATCAACATAAACATCATGATCATCATCATCCTCATCATCGGGACACCATCACCATCATCATCACCATCATCATCGTCATCATCATCATCGACATCATCATCATCGGGACACCATCATCATATTATCATCATCATCATCGTCCTCATCATCATCACCATCAGCATCTCCATCATCATCATCGTCATCATCATCAACAGCATCATCATCAGCACCACCATTATCATCATCATCATCATCATCTCATCATCATCATCATCATCTTCATCATCATCATCATCGCGGGACACCGCGGGGCACCGGCGGGGCACCGCGGGGCACCGCGGGACACCGCGGGGAACCGGCGGGGCACCGGCGGGGCACCGCGCGCCACAGGCCGCCCGGAAGAGACACATTTGGTCCGGCCGCGCCTCAGCCACAGGGACACCGACGGGACACCAGCGGGACGCCGGCGGGACACCGCGCGCCACCGGCCGCCCGGAAGAGACACATTTGGTCTGGCCGCGCCTCAGCCACAGCAGACTTTCCTCTCGCCCGCCCACGCAGCTTCAGCTCGCCCGCGCGCACGGCACGCACGAACACGAAACCGAAATCGATTTCCCGGTAGGGGGGCTCTCCGTTCCACTTCGATCTCACCCCCTCACCTCCGACTCACTAAGCACTACTCACTACTGCCTACTCACTACTCACTAATCACTATTCATTACTCACTACCCACTATCCACTACTCACTACTCACTAATAACTACTCATTGCCCACAAACCACTACCCACTACCCACTACTCGCTACTCGCTATTCCCTACTCCCTACACAATACTGACTACACAGTACTCAGTACTCATTAGTCGCTACCGCCATACTCGCGACTCAATACTCACTACTCACTCCCTGCTACTCACTATTCACTACTCACTACTTACTACTCCCTACTCACTACTCACTACATAGTCTCTAGTCACTAGTCACAACTCACTACTCACTAGTCACTAGTCACTACCCACTACTCACCAATCGCTACTCACTACCCACTGTTCGCCACCCACTGCTTACTACTCACTACTCCCTACTCCCTACTCACTACCCACTACTCACTACACACTACTCGCTAACGCCTACTCGTTAATCATTAATCACTACCCACTACTCACTACTGACTATTCTTTACTCGCTAGTCACTACTCACTACGGCCTACTCGCTCCTCACTACTCACTACTCGCTACTCCCTACTCGCTATTCACTACTCACTACCCACTGCCACTACCCACTGTTCTCTATTCTTCACTATTCACTACTTACTACTCACTACGCACTACGTACTACTCTGTACTCACTACTCTCTACTCACTACTCACTACTCACTACTCGCTACTCACTACTCACTACTCACTACTGACTACTCACTACTCACTACTCACTACTCACTACTCACTACGCACTACGCACTACTCACTACTCACTAATCACTAATCACTACTCGCCACCCACTACTCACTACCCACTACTCCCTACTCCCTACTCAGTACTCACTTCTCGCTACTCGCTACTCACTACTCACTACCCACTACTCGCCACTCACTACTCACGTATCAGTACACACTACTCGCTATTCACTACTCACTACTCCCCACTCCCTACTCCCCACTCCCTACTCGCCACTCACCACCCACTACTCACTACCCAATACTCACTACTCACTACTCAGTAACTCACTACTCACTACTCACCACTCCCTACTCCCAACTCCGTACTCCTTACACGGGGGGGGAGAGGAGGGGGGGACCCCCCCCCCCCTTCCAGCGCCAAGGCGGGAAGGGGGGAGGGGCCCGGATCCCCCCCCCCCCGCCCTTCAAGGGAAGGGGGGGGGGGATCTTCGGGACCCCCCCCCCTCTTCCTTAGGGGGGAAGGGGGGGGAGGGGGGCGGGGGGTCGGGGTTCCGGACCCCTCCCTTTTGAAGGGGGGAAGGGGGGGGGGGAAGGGGGGGGGGGCGGGGGGGAAGGGGCCCCCCACCTTTAGTGTATTCAAGGAGATCCACTGCCGCACTTTCGATCGCTCTCATGCCATGGGCTGCGAGGCCTGGAGCGCAATGTTTGCCCAACCTCAGCAGCTTCCCTCGAGCGGGGGCACCATTCCTCCACAGACAAGGCACAGGGCCACCCCGCGGAAGGAAACCAGCGATGAGAAGGGCGCACCTGCGAGGGGGTCCCCGGGCAACGCGAGCGGAACAACAAAATCAAGATCCCC
>CAUYUJ010009224.1:28980-131480 GCA_963575745.1 Prorocentrum cordatum
CCTCCACTCTGCGAGCGGCCAAGTCACGCCAGAACTCCTCGTCGCCCCACCGGTCGAGCATGGCGGCGCTGAAACCCGTGTCCGTCAAGAACGCCTTCGCGAACGTCACCGCGCAGAGGCCGCGCGCGGACGTGCCGATCCCTAGTGCAGCTCGCGCCGGGACCCGCCGCCGAACTCTCGGCACCCTGGCCGTTCGTCGATTGACCGCTTTGTTTCTCCATAGACGTCTCTTCTTTCCATGCCCCGTCAGCTCTCATGGGCGACGTTTCTGCCTGGGCTGGCAAGGATTCGCGCAGCCTAAACCGTTCTGGCACGGAGGAGAGGACGACGATAATAATCAGAGAAAACGGGGTGCGTGCCCATCCGAACGGGCGTTCGACATGCACTTCCCTCCCGCGGTGGAAAGGCGGAAAAGTTTGCCGCAGGCAGCTGGATGACGTCAGCCTGGCTGTACGAGAAAACCGCTTTCTCGACCGTCAGTGGCTCGTCCATCGATACTACAGGGCTGACGCTAACGCCGATGCTTCGGCGCCATAGGCTCCGAAAAAAAAAGGTTCCCCTCGCAACTGGGGTAGTCTGGATACTCGAGCAGCCTGCTCGAAGTCATCACGGCTGCAGATGATGAAGATTAGGAGAGCGAGGCGGGGGGGGATGCACCGGCCCTGGATGAGGATTTACGGCTCTGGGTGAATATTTACGGCCCTGGGCAAAGATTTACGTCCCTGGGTGAAGATGTACGGCCCTGGGTGAAGGTTTACGGCCCTGAGTGAAGATGTACGGCCCTGGGTTTAGATTTACGGCCCTGGGTGAAGATTTACGGGCCTGGGTGGAGATTGTGCTGATGGTTGTGATGGAGGTTGTGCTGGAGGTTGTGCTGATGGTTGTGATGGAGGCTGTGGTGGAGGTTGTGCTGGAGGTTGCGCTGGAGGTTGTGCTGGAGGTTGTGCTGGAGGTCGCGCTGGAGATTGTGCTCGAGGTTGTGCTGGAGGTTGCGCTGGGGGTTGTGCTGGAGGTTGTGCTGGAGGTTGCGCTGGAGGTTGTGCTGGAGGTTGTGCTGGAGGTTGTGCTGGAGGTTGTGCTGGAGGTTGTGCTGGAGGTGGTGCTGGAGGTTGTGCTGGAGGTTGTGCTGGAGGTTGTGCTGGAGGTTGTGCTGGAGGTTGTGCTGGAGGTTGCGCTGGAGGTTGCGCTGGTGGTTGCGATGGAGGTTGTGCTGGAGATTGCGCTGGAGGTTGCGCTGGAGGTTGCGAGGTTATGCTGGAGGTTGTGCTGGAGGTAGTGCTGGAGGTCGTGAGGGGGTCCGAACGGTCATTCACTGTCCCTGGGTGCGTGGCTGAAGTGGGCCCCTCGGCCGGAAGTAACTTCTATCACCGCAGCACCCTCCCGCCGTCATTGTATTCACTCAGCGAAAGGTGTCTCGACCGGATCCGACTTAAATCCCACCAGCCCTCTGGGCGTAGGTGGTTTAGAGAGTTTCCTCTTCCATCTTCCATTCTTCCCCTTCGGCCCCCTGGACCTGGACGGGGGGTTTCGTTGGTAGTTGGAGCGTCCAAGATGGCCCAAGACGGCCCCAAGAGGGCCTCGGAGAGCCCAAGATGAGTTCCAAGATGCCTCAAGATAGCCCAAGACGCCTCAAGATGGCTCCGAAGATGTTCCAAGAGGCCCCAAGACCGCCCCAAGACGACTCCAAGTGGCCACGGAACTTCCCAAGGAGGCCCCCAAGAGTTCCCAGCCCTTTGTGACTCTGTATTCTCCGTCGCTTTCCTGATCGCCTCAATTCGCCTGGGCATCGTTTCTGGATGGGCTGGTGGGGATACGCGAAGCGTCGAGAATCCACTGCGCATTGCACCACATTCCTAATCAAGGCAATGCGCCTGGGCATCGTTTCTGGCAGGGCTGCCGGGGCTACGCGAAACGTCAAAAATATCGATGCTGAGAAATGATCTTCCTCTGCCCCAAACCTGCAACGTTCAACTGTCGGAAGTAACAATACTCGCGCCGTCCGGCCAGTCGGCGCGCAACGGCCAACGCGCGAAGCAAGGAGGGTGAGGGAGAGCGATGACAGAGTCAAAGACGGTGCTGGGGACGCTCGCGGAGCGGAGGGGGCACTAGTCTTGTCTGGCACGACCCCCCAGCACGACCAGAAGCTAGCAAGTTTTGCCCCCGACCCCCGAGAATCAAGGATTTTCGGTCAATTTTCGGCCCTTCGGCAATTTGCGGCAATTTGCTAACCTTTTTTGGCATCTGGAAGCCTCCGGAGGCCTCCGGGGGAGCTCCGGGCACGTCCGGGCACCGCCGGGAACTCCTGGGGTTGGGATCCGGGGCGGGAGCAAAACTTAGTACCAGCAGCACGACCCTTCTCCCTCCTCCCTCCTCCTGCCCGCCTCCCTCCCCCTCCTCATCATCATCATCCTCCTCATCCTCCTCCTCCTCTTCCTACCCCTCCTCCTCCTCCTCCTCCTCGCGCGCGCGGGTCCGCGCCTGGAGGCGACGCGCGATGGGGAAAGCGAGGGCGGCGACGACGTCGACGCCTCGCTGACCCCTGCGCCGCCCCGCGGGCGCCGCGGTCCGCCCTGCCAAACCAGAAGCAGCACGCCTCCTCCTCCTCCTTTCTCCTCGGATGTCCTCCTCCCCCTTCCTCCCTCCGCGCTCTCCCCCGCTCCTTCCTCCCAGTCCTCGTCGTCCTGGTCCTCGTCACCACGCCTCCTCCTCCGACTCACCCCGGGGGAAGTGGAGTGAGAGGCGGCGACGCTCCGCCCCCTCTCTGCCCATCCCCCAGCCCCTCCCCCATCCCCCATCCACCTCGGCGGCCCTCGGAACCTCCGGAGTCCCTCCCTCGGCGGTCCTGGCGGTCCTCGGCTATAGGGGATTATGCTGGGGGGTTGTGCAGGGGGGTTGTGCTGGGGGGCGTGCTGGAGGGTTGTGCAGGGGGTTGTGATGGGGGGTCGTGCTGGGGGCTTGCGCTGACGAGGGTTGTGCTGCTGGGGAAGGGGGTGGTACTGGGGGGGTGTGCTGGGGAAGGTTAAGCAGGGGGTTGTGATGGGGGGTTGCGCTAGGGGATTGTGCTGGGGGGTTGTGTGGGGCCAGAGGGGGGGCGCGTGCTCGGGGGTTGTGCTGGGGGGGTTGTGTGGGGGGCTGTGGGAGGATTGTGCTGGGTGGTTGTGCGGGGGGGTTGTGCTGGGGGCTTCTGCTGGGGAGGGTTATGCTGGGGAGGGTTATGCTGGGGAGGGTTGTGACGGAGCTGTGACGGCACAACCCCCCAGCACAACCTCCAGCACAACCTCCAGCACAACCTCCATCGCAATCCCCAGCACAACCTCCAGCACAACCTCCAGCACAACCTCCAGCGCAACCTCCAGCACAACCTCCAGCACAACCACCCGCACAACCTCCAGCACCAAACTCCTATGCACAACCTCCAACACAAAACTCCACTACACACCAGCACAACCTCAGCACAACCTCCAAACACAACCTCCAGCCCAACTCCAGCACAAACCTCCAGCACGACCCCCAGCACCCAACCTCCAAGCACCCCCTCCAGCACAACCTCCAGCACAACCACCTCCAGCACAACCTCCCGCACAACCTCCCGCACGACCACCGGCACAACCTCCAGCACGACCTCCAGCACAACCTCCAGCACAACCTCCAGCACAACCTCCAGCACAACCTCCAGCACAACCTCCAGCACAACCTCCAGCACAACCTCCAGCACGACCTCCAGCACAACCTCCAGCACCACTTCCAGCACTACCTCCAGCACAACCTCCAGCACAACCGCCAGCACAACCTCCAACACAACCTCCAGCACGACCGCGAGCACAACCTCCATCACAACCTCCAGCACAACCTCCTGCACAACCTCCCGCACAACCTCCCGCACAACCTCCAGAACAACCTCCAGCGCAACCTCAAGCACCACCTCCACCACAACCTCCACCACAACCTCCCGCACAACCTCCAGCACTACCTCCAGCACAACCTCCAGCACAACCGCCAGCAAAACACGACCAGCACAACCACCCTCATAACCACCAGCAGCAGCACAACCACCATCACAACCACCAGCGCACCCGCCAGCAGCACGATCGCCCGCACAACCACCAGCACAACCACCAGCACAGCCACCGGCACAACCACCAGCACAACCACCAGCACAACCACCGGCACAACCACCAGCAGCACAACCGCCACCAGCACAACCACCAGCACGACGACCAGCACTACCACCAGCGCAACCACCAGCACAACCACCAGCAGCACAACCGCCACCAGCACAACCACCAGCGAGATACCCGAGATGTCCCGACAGGCGCCATGGGGGGGGGGGGGCGGGCCGCTCGCGCGCCGACCACAGTGGCAGATACAGAGATACGCAGATACCAGATACGCCAGTCAGTCGCGCCAGGGGGGGGGAGGGGGGGGGGCAGGACTTCCACCGAATATTAAAAAAAGATATTAAAAAACGCCGACCGGTTGTGCTGACGCGGGGGTTAGCTGGGGGGTTGTGGCTGTGGGGTTTTGCTGGAGGGGTTGTGCTGAGGGGTTGTGCTGGAGGGGTTGGGGCTTGGGGGGGGTAGGTTTGGCTGGGGGGTTGTGCTGAGGTGTTGACTGAGGGGTTATGCCGAGAGGTTTGTGCTGGGGGGTTGTGCTGAGGGGTTGTGCTGAGGGGTTGTGCTGTGGGGTTGTGCTGAGGGTTTGTGCCGGAGGGTTTATGCTGGGGGGTTGTGCTGAGGGGTTGTGCTGAGGGGTTGTGCTGAGGTGTTGTGCTGGGGGGTTGTGCTGAGGGGTTGTGCTGAGGGGTTGTGCTGAGGGGTTGTGCTGAGGGGTTGTGCTCGGGGGGTTGTGCTGAGGGGTTGTGCTGCGGGGGTTGTGCTGAGGGGTTGTGCTGTGGGGGTTGTGCTGATGAGGGGTTGTGCCCGGGGGTTGTGCTGAGGCATTGTGCCGAGGGTTTGTGCCGGAGGGTTGTGCTGAGGGGTTGTGATGAGGAATTGTGATGGAGGGTTGTGCTGGGGGGGTATGTGCTGAGGGGTTGTTTTTTGGCTGAGGGGTGGCTGGGGGTGGGTGGTGCTGAGGGGTTGTGCTGACGGGGTTGTGCTGTGATGTTGTGCTGAGGGGTTGTGCTGAGGGGGTGTGCTGGTTGTTGCTGGGGGGTTGTGCTGGGGTGTTGTGCTGAGGGTTGTGCTGAGGGGTTAGTGCTGAGGGGTTGTGCGTGGGGGGTGGTGCTGAGGGGTTGTGCTGGGGGGATTTGTGATGGCGGTTGTGCTGGGGGTTGTGTGAGGGGTTGTGCTGAGGGTTGTGCTGTGGGTTGTGCTGGAGGTTTGTGCTGGGTTTTCTGTGCTGGGGGGTTGTGCTGAGGGGTTGTGCTGAGAGATTGTGATGGGAGGTTGTGCTGAGGGGTTGTGCTGGGGGGTTGTGCTGAGGGGTTGTGCTGTGGGGTTGTGCTGAGGGGTTGTGCTGAGGGGTTGTGCTGAGGGGTTGGGCTGGGGGGTGGTGCTGGGGGGTTGTGCTGAGGGGTTGTGCTGAGGGGTTGTGCTGAGGGGTTGTGCAGCGGGGTGGTGCTGAGGGGTTGTGCTGGGGGGTTGTGCTGAGGGGTTGTGCTGGGAGGTTGTGCTGGGGGGTTGTGCTGAGGGGTTGTGCTGCCCCCCAGCACAACCCGTCTCCAGCACTTAAGGAATCGGTCCCAGCTTAAGAAATCGGTCCCAGCTTTTTTGAATTTCCAATTTTATTTTAAGAAATTCTGAGACCCAGCTCAAAAAAGTGAGTTTCTTAACAGACGATATGAGTGTACTACTACGACTACTACTACTACTACTACTACTACTACTACTACTACTACTACTACTACTACTACTACTACTACTACCTACTACTACTACTACTACTACTACTACTACTACTACTACTACTACTACTACTACTACTACGGCTACTACTACTGCTACGACTACTACTACTACTACTACTAGTACTACTACTACTACTACTACTACTACTACTACTACCACTACTACTACTACTGCTACTGCTACTACTACTACTGCTGCTACTACTACTACTAATACTACGACTACTGCTACTACTACTACTACTACTACTACTACTACTCCTACTATCGCTACTACTACTACTACTACGACTACCGCTACTACCACTACTATCACTACTACTACGGCTACTACAACTACCACTGCTACTGCGAAACTACTTTCACTACTACAACGAATACTGCATTTACTACTACTACTACTACTACTACTACTACTGCTGCTATTGGTATTGCTACTACCACTAGTACCGCCACTACTCCAACAACTACTGCTACGACGACTACTACTACTACTACTACTACTACTACTACCACTACTACGATTACTACGACTACGACTATGACTACGACTACGACTACGACTACTACTACTACTACTGCTACTATTACTACTACTACAACTACTACTACAGCTACTACTACTACCACCACTACTACTCCTACTACTACTACTACTGTCACTACCACCACTAATACTATTACTACTACTACTACTGCTGCTGCTGCTACTACTACTACTGCTACTACTACTACGACGACTACGACGACCACTACTACTACTACGACCACCACCACTACTACTACTACTACTACTACTACTACTACTACTACTACTACTACTACACTACTACTACTACTACTACTACTACTACTACTACTACTACTACTACTACTACTACTACTACTACTACTACTACTACTACTACTACTACTACTACTACTACTACTACTACTACTACTACTACTACTACTACTACTACTACTACTACTACTACTACTACTACTACTACTACTACTACTACTACTACGACGGCGACGACTACGACTACGACTACGACTACGACTACGACTACGACTACGGCTACTACTACTACTACTACTACTACTACTACTACTACTACTACTACTACTACTACCACCACCACTACTCCTCGTCCTCGTCCTCGTCCGAAAAGGACGAGGAACACTTGGAGGAGGAAAAAAAACAAGGACCGCCCCCGCGCCTTGTGACGTTGCCCCTTGCGTTTGCCCCCCCGCGCTGCCCTGACGTGTGCGGCCACCCGGTCTCAAAGGGGCCGAGGTTGGCGCGGCCCCCGCCGACGGCAAGACGAGAGCGGCCCCGCCGGTGGGCGCACTCTACCGAGTGGGGCGCGTTGCGCGAGAAGCACAGACCCCTGCGACATGTGCGCCTCATGGCCCGAGGCATGTGCCCAGACGAGGGGGGGGGAGGGGGGGGGCGGGGAACGGCTTGAGAGAAGGTGGGCCACGAAATCCTGGAGATCTCATGGCCCTAGTCATGACATCCCAAAACGCACACACGCACACACTCTCTGTTTGGCGGTCGCGGCCTCGCGCGCGGCGACGGGGCAAAGTAAGTCGTAGCGATGGGACCAGACGCGCTCGACCTGGTCCTCAATCGGGACCGCTTTGGATCGGCACACACTTTTTGGCGGTCGCGGCCGCGCACGCAGCGACGAGGCGGAGAAAGTCAAGTGCAACGGCCGGGGCCCCGAGCGCGCAGGGTTCAGAGGGGAGCAGCAACATGTGCCATCCGGGCGTGGATGGCGGGGAGAAGAGGGAGGATGAACCGACCACCGACCTGGGGGGGGCCCGTACGGAGGGCACAGTACAGATACGACAGGCGGCACGACGAGAGAATGAACTACCAGCATGCACTTAACGAGCGAACGGACTACAACCGAAAGAAAGTCGAGGGCGGGGGGAGGCGAACGTAGATAGAAATGGCAAAATGCCATGGGCGACGCTTTGCGCGTTGACTTCGGGCTCCTGTGGGGCCGCGAGAAGTCGCGGGAGGGACTCCTCTTCTGAGGCGACGCGGCGTCGGGGCTCCCATGCGGAGCGGCAGGGGGCTCCCCCCCAGCCACACACACACACACCTAGTCCTCACCCTCCTCCTGGGCGCCCACATAGGCCACGGCCCGCCAATTCGGGATCCGGCGAACCACCCACCGACCTTGGAAACATTCTGTAGGACCCTTCCACCCAGGCGGTTTGGGGAATCTCGTTGCTGGGCGTGGGCCACCGTCTAGGCCTGCGTGCTCGAGCGCGCAACGCACACGCGCGGCACCCTCAAGCAGGAGAGTCAGCACTGCCATCGGGACAGTGAGGACGAGGAGGACGGAGCACGACGACAGTGAGGACGAGGACAGAGAGGACAGTGAGAACAAGGACGAGGACAGTGAGGACGAGGACGAGGACGAGCACGAGGACACTGCGGACGAGGACGAGGACAGCGAGGACAGTGAGGACAGCGAGGACGGGGACGGAGGGCAATCGGGACAGTGAGGACGAGGAGGAAGACGAGGCCAGACCAGAAGGCGACGAGGGAGATGGGGAAGTCAGCGGAGAAGAGCTGCAGCGACAAGGGTTGCAGAAGCGGCGTCCTACTGTAAAAGCGCTAGCGGCGCATCCACGGCCACGGCCAAAAGCCCCCGCCGGCCAAATCTTCGTGGGGGGGGCGGGTCTCGGTATCAGACGTCAGCTCCCGGCCAGGCCGGGAGGCCACAGATATGCACCAGGAACTCCCGTGCCCAAACTGCGCATTGCGGCGGCGGACATCTGGGCCCTGAGATCCGGCGTCACGAAGAAATTGCGCACCATCTTGCAAAACCTCGACCCGAGCCCTGGACCCGATCTCTCTGCGGCATTTGTCGAGCCAAATCGATCTGGGAGGGTCCCTGGGCCCGAGACGAGGCAAAAGCGCGCGTTGTGACAAAACTGCGACGCCAGGATCTTCAGCCTTCAGGGACCAAGATAGGGGCGCCCAAGAGGGGGCTTCGTTGATCATGGCTCAAGGCATGTGCGCGGCCCAGGTAGGGGGCGGGGCAGGAGAAGTATGGAAATAAAAGTGGGCCATGAGGTCCGGGGAGAGATCATGGCGCTGGCTATGGTACCCACACCCCTCTAGGCACCACCCTCCTCTTGGCCGCCCCCGATGTTTCAGGACGCCGAGACGGTGAATGAGACGCGACGTCTTGGCGATGCCTTGAGGGGCAACGCCAGAAGGCCCCAGCTCAGGGGGGGGGGACATCGACCTGGAATCGGCGACACATCGCCGATGGGTCGGCGATGGGCCCTCGGCGGCGGAGCCTCGCGTTCCTGGGGCGGAATCGGCTATTGGGCCCCCTCGGCGATCAGTAGGCGACCGGGGGTCGATGCAGGCCCCCAAGGAGCGCGGCGCCGGACGGCGGGCCGGGCCTGCCCAAAACTACAGGCCGCGGCGGCGGGCGCCCTCAGGCTGCAGGCATCAGCGCCCTTGCGCGAGGATGCAGCCACAGGCGCCAGGGGGCGCTCCTGTCCTGGGGGGGAGGAAGTGAGGCAAGCTCCGGCGAGGCAAGGCGAGGCTCAGGAGGCAACTTCTGGGAGGTCTTCGTAAGGAGCGATTGCAACTATCAAGCCTGATTGAGGGGCCATGAAGCCGGACTAAGCCCTCCCAAGAATTGCATCCCAACGAGGTGAAGGAAATCGGGCACATACGAAATTGATCACGGATCCGTGGATTGGGGACGGCACCCCTGAAGCATGAAGCCAGTACTGCCTGATTTGACGGTGGAGCGCGCCGATTCTGCATGGCAGCAGGACCCGCCGTTCCCCCACGTGCATCAATGTATGCTTGTGGTTCGTCGATGCAGGGAGGGCAGAGACATGAAAAAGAAACGCTAATACAACCGTGGCGACCGGCCAAAGCGCGAGAAAAGCAATTGTAAAACCCACTCTCCCTCCGCATTCTCTCTCGTCCCCTCCTTGCCCATCATCCTCGCTCCTCCTCCAAGGCCCCTGGAATCCCCCACCAGACCTATGTGCATATACACATACAGGGATAGAGAGTGTAAGAGAGAAGGAGTGAGAGAGAGAGAGACCCAGTGCCTCACAACGCCCCTGAGAACGAAACATGTCGAACCCTTCCACAATATTCCGACTCTTCATCCTGCTCCTCGTTTTCGTTTTCCTCCTTTTCCCTCTATTCATGTTTATGCTGCTACTGCTCCTCCTATTCCTCGTTCCTGCACCATCGAAGACGCAGCGTCCTACTGGGCTCCGACGCCAGCCGTGCTCAGCTTCTCTACGTGGCTCTCGTCACGCCAAGCCGAGGTGACGGTCTTCAGCTGCGTGAAGAAGTTGACCCCCGCCTGCGGGTTCTCCTCCTGCTCGTTCGCCTCCTCCCTCCGCCTCCTCCGTCACCTTCTAGGTTCTAGGTCATACTAATCGTCCTCCTCCTCCTTCTTCTTGTCCTCGTCTCATCCCTTCTCACACCCGCTCTCCCGCATTCCTCACCCCACGCTCATCCGCCCTCCTCTTCCTCCTCTACAATCCTTCCTGGTCGCACCACCAGACGTGCCCGCAAGGCAGGGTGGCCCAGGCCAGTTTGCCCGACACCTCGCAACAAGTTGGCCATACAGTTTCAAGCGGTCGACAATTACTGATGGAATGATGTGGTCGTCAGAAGGTGGCTCTCGTTCTAGCGCCGCGCACATTCGCCTCGCAAACGTCAGAACAACAGTCTGGTGCACTCGCTTTATTGCCGCACCCGTTCGTCTGACAAGTCGACAATCACGGCGCTGCTGGAGAGATGGCATGTTTCAAGATGTGGCTATCGCCCTGGAGCCGCGCACATTCGTCCAACAAGTCTCCAACAGCTACGCAGATTGAAGGCGGGCAGTTTCCCCGAAGGGTGCCTGCACTTTGGGATAAATACCTGAGCTGCACTGATCTGGCTCCGAATGCCGCAGGTGGCCATTCGCGCGCTGGAGTCGCATGGCCCTTGCCCTGAGTGCCCATGCCCTACGGTCGAAACCAAACATAAGTATGGAGGTTCAGGGTGCACGACACTTGGAACATGCCGAAATGAAACAAATACGCCGATCGCCAAGACACCCAAGCATCTGGGGGAGCCAAAAACGCGTTCAAAGATGGCCAGAACCCAGGAGTGCAAGGTGCCCTTGCGAAACATGCACATCCTTCACGCCAGCTTTGACTGTACAACCCGCCCCCGTCGCCGCAGGCGACTGTTGGCGCGCTGGTGCTCTAGGGCTGGTGCCCTTTTGCGCTGGTGCCCTGTGTGTCTGGAGTGTTGCGTCGCCGGCGGCCGTTTGCACTCGGTGCCCTGGTGGCTCGGTGCCCTGCGGTACCCTGCGGCTGGTGTTCTGTTGGCTGGCGCCCCGTTGGCTGGCGCCCTGCGGCTGGTGCCTTGAGGTGCCAGGCGGTTGGTGGCCTGCGGTTGGCGTCCTGCGATTCACGCCCTCTTCGACGGCGCGCCCAGAGGGCCAGGGGAAGGCCAGGGGGGCGGCCTTCGCAGAGGGTCAGCAGGCCTCCGGCCTTTTGGGAAGCTTTCTCGGCCCTCTCCGAGGCCACAGATGGTGCCCCAGAAGGCCCAGGGGGCTGCTGAGAAGCCCCGCAGCCTTCTCAGAAGTCCAGCCCCCTCTTACTTCCTCCCTCGGCGCGCCGCCGACCCATGGTTGATGCGATTGTGAAGAGTGCACTCCCCTGCCCCTCTGCCGCCCGTGCCACCATGTGTGTATGTTGTACACGCTTGTCTTGTTTTGTGGCATGCACGCTGCCCGCCGCTGTTTTGGCCCTAGTCCTAGGGCCCTGGGACGCACCCGCAGTTGGACTGCCGCGCGGTCTTTGCTGAAAACAACTGCACTGACATTGGTAGCGGAGCTAGTAAGCTCCAGCGGACGCACTGCGTGCTCTGCTTCGGTGGTTGTGACCACCCGCGTGGGCCGCCATGGCCACCAGCCACGACGGCTCAGACGTGGAGGCTGCGTCCTCCGCAGGCACAGGTCCCCCGGACCTGCATGCAGTCCTGCGCGTGATGGCCGAGACCCAGCGGGAGCTCTTGGCCTTGCATCGGGATCGTGGCGACGGCGGTCCCAGACGTACACGTCTACTGCTGTCGCAGGTGAAGCTCCCAGAGTTCGATGGTGCAGTCGGTACGAGTACTAAGAAGTACCGAGAGTGGCGCAAGGAGGTTGAAGTCATCCGCAACCTCAACCAGCTCTCAGATGTGGAGCTGGGCCTGATCATCTACAGTCAAGTGACAGGTCGAGCCAAAGAGCTCATCGAGGTGCTTGATGCGTCGGACCTCCGACGCGAGGAGACGCTTGAGACCATCTTTGCTATCTACGACGACGCCTTCGAGAAGATGGATCACGAGCGCCTCGATCAGGTGCATCAGGAGTGGGAGCGAGCACACCGTCGAGCTGGGCAGCCGATCATGGATTGGACCACGTACTTGCGCAAGAAGCGCATGGAGTTGCAGCTCGAGGATCCCACATCAGCGATCAGCGATCGCGCATTGGCAAGCAAGATGCTTCGTGGCGCTGGACTGTCGCAGAAGGAGCGAGCGCAGGTGCTCTTCAACTGTGGCGGCATCTACGACTCGAAGCGGATGGAGGTTGTGCTGAAGGCAGCCTATTCGAAGGTGCACGACACCGAGAAGCGCTCAGTGCTCCCTCGCCGCTCGCCGTTTGCGGCGCAGCGTGAGCACGGGCGCTCCTCTGGGAGTTCGGGCGGTCGCTATCCGCACCCTCCCATGGCTCGTAGGCCATACGTGCTGCGAGGACGCCCTGGCCAGCACGTACACGAGGTAGAGAACGGCGAAGACTACGATGAACACCACGGCGACCTCGAGGAGGCGCAGCATGACGAAGATGAAGCAGACGACCAGGACGAAGGAGATCTCGGAGGGGCCGAGGGCACCTTCTTCGAGGAAGGCGCCGAGGTCGAAGAGGAGCTGGCGTCGGACAACGACGGGCCAGATGACGAGGAGTACGAGGCACCGGAGGATCTTCAGGAAGCGTTCTTGGCCGGCTGGAGGGCCAAGCAGAAGACGGCGGTACAGCGTCAGAAGCGCGGGTTCGTTGCTCCTCGGCAGCGGGACCCCAAGAAGATCAACGCCAGCGGCTCCTTCCAGGCTGGTCGGAAGCCGACAGACCAGCGCAAGGCTAACAGCCGGTGTGCTGACTGCGATCAGCCTGGCCACTGGCGTGGCGACCCGGAGTGCCCCAAGGTGAAGAGTGGCGAGCGCGAGCCGTACAACAAGATCGGGCCTAAGAATGGCCAGCCAGCGTCGCCCAACCAGCGGAGCTCTGTGAAGCCGCCGGCGCCTAGGCAGGTGCATGGACCGATCGTCCACTGGGTTGGCATGGCAGGCAGTGCCGAGGAGCGTCGTGGCCGCGCTCCATGGCGCCGTGCTCCCCAGTCGGTGCCTGCCCAGAGGCATCCAGTGGAGGGTCGAGCGGACGCGCCAGAGCGGATCATTATGCACCCCAGGCCCAAAAGCATGCCTGCGCCGAGCCTACGCCAGGACGCCGACGACGGCCCAGGGGCCGCACAGAGCAGTGATGAACGCGCGCGCGCCCGTGCCAGGCGCGGGGAGGATCAGGAGGACGAGGATGCTGTCGTGCGTTGCCATCGCATTCTGGCCAACACCCACGCAAAGGGGCACAGCGTGGAGTTGGAGTTTCCTGACCTTGCCACGGTCCATCACATCGTGGAGCGCGTGACGAACAAGAAGCCTATCTTCTTCAAGCAAGGCCGCTTCGAGAGCCTCGACTTCGTCCAGGGTCGGCTCGTGCGCCTGCAGCTGACCACATCGAGGCCTTGTACGGCGGCTGAGGTGGATCTCGACGAGATCACGGCAACTATATTCAAGATCGTGATGGGCGGCAATCGTGATACCAAGCCCCGTGACGATCGGCGCGGTGAAGGCGGGAGTCGTGACACCAAGCAGCGTGAAGATCATCATCGAGATCGTCGGGACGACCGCCAGCGTGATCGGGGAGCTGTTCTTCGCGAGCCTCGCGCCCCTCCTCCGCCCGAGGCGGAGGCTTCCTCGCGTTCAAGGTCGCGGAGTACACCAGGAGGCCGCGGTGTGAAGAAAGAGAAGCGGAGTCCACCAGAAGACCGCGGTGAGAAGGAAGAAAAGGAAGAAAAGAAAGAGAAGAAGAAGAAGGCGAGGAGCAGCAAAGAAGAGAAGAAAGAGAGAAAGAAGGCAAGAAGCAGCAAGGAGGTGAAGAACGAGGACGAGGCCAGCGAGGATCCTGAGGCCACCGAGGACGACAACGACCAGCGGCGTGAGGATAAGGAGGTGCCGTTCACGCCAGAGGAGATGGACGAGATCTTCTGCAGCTGGTATCCGCGTCAGGATATCTTCAGGGATTACCTGACGCCGCCGGCAACCATCCACTTCATCACTAAGAACGATCGCATCGTGCGCCTCAATCTCTACACGCGCCGCTGCGAGAAGCCAGATTTCTCCTTATCCAGCGGCCCTGCGAGGGCCCATCCCGTATACGTGGTGGAGGCGTCGGCAAAGGGAGCATCGAAGACCAAAGAATCCCCAGACGGAGCTGTGCCTGGACTAACGTCTGCCGCTCCGACTGGGGAGGCCGCCGCTGTCCCTAAGGAAGAGGACTGGGTCATGGCAGGAGCCTCCGAGGAAGTGAGAAAGAGCGAGGAAAAGAAGCGACTAGAGGTTTTGCAGCGTGATAAAGCTGAGTTGCTGGATCGCCTCGCGCTGATAGAGAAACAGGAGATGGAGATGCACACCCGATTGAACCCATGCGAGGTCTACGACGGCCTACAGAAGCGACGTGAGCAGGCACCTCTGCCAGAGCGTGCCCTGCCCACATCTCCTGAGCAGCAGGGAGTCGGAAGCGTGTGGAAGAACATGGAGGCAATACGACGGCGTGTCCACCTTCCAGCGCCTCCAGGAGCCGCGAGCTCAGGTGCCCCTGCCGCTGCGACGGCATCTTCAGCTGCATCTGGAGTCCCGCGTGTAGTCACCGCCTCTGGACGGAGCTACGTCATGAGTGTCGGTGCCACGCAGAGTGACCTGGAGAAGCAGCAGATGCATCGAGCCATGTACGACTCGCAGTTCGACGGCGAGAGGCTGGTTCCAGGCCCGAAGGCGAAGTTCGACCCAGAGCTCATGCAGCAGCAGGCTGAATGTGTTCATCCTGTGGGCGAGTTGAAGTGGCAGTCAAACGGCACCGTGATCTTCGCGAAGTGCAAGAAGTGTTCGCTGAAGTCGGTGATTCATTACACGCTGGAGAAGCCCAAGAAGGATGAAGGGGAACCTTCCAAGAACACCCCAGACGGAGCTGTGCCAGGACTAACGTCTGCCGCCCCGACTGGGGAGGATGTTGCCGTCAAAGGGGGCGCGGACCCCTGGGCAGCAAAGGGCGCAGACCCTTGGGCAGCAAAAGGGGGATCTGCGGCCCACATGGTCACCACCCGAGAGGAGTGCCCCCGCAAGGTGGTAGATGAGCAGTCCGTCATGCTTGTTGTCTTGCCCGCGGGGCTGGCTATGATTGACACGGGCTGCAAGCGGGCTGTCGGTGGACGTCCGTGGCATGTCGAGCTGCAGAAGACTTTGGATGCCATGGGCGTGCCGTACCACAGCATCAATCAGCGCGAGTACTTCAAGTTCGGCCCAGGCGTGCCGCTCTTGTCAGAGCGTGCGTGGTGCTACACAGTCGGCATCAACGGTACGCAGGGCGAAGTTGTGATCTCCGAGGTCGATGCCGAGGTGCCAGGTCTCATCGGCCCTGATGAGATGGCAGAGTGGGACGCAGCAATCAGCTTCAGGAACGGTACTTTCACGGCGAATGGTGTGACCAAGCCGTTGGTCCCGGCTGCGTCCGGGCATCCGTGCGTGTCATTGCTGGATTTCCCGGCACCGGTCACGAGTGCCTTCCCCGTCGGACAGTCCGAGGAGCAGGACGAGCTCGCAGACGAGATGTTCAGCGGAACTGCGAGTCACGAGGAGAAGGATGAGCGCAGCGTCGCTGAGACCGTCGAGGAGGAGGACTCGCACGATTCTGACAGCAACGACGGCCAGGACGCAGGCGACTCAGAGCTGAGCACATCCCACTATCACACCAGCGACCCAGAGTCCGCGGAGACGGCATCGAGTGACGAGGAGGTTTTCATGGAGAACGCGGACAACGAGGTTTTCATGACGAAAGGTGCTCGCAGGCACGTCCGGAGCAACCTGAAGGAGCTGGAGGTTCTGATGACCGAGGAAATGGCGAACAGGAAGCTTCGGGCTGATCAGCAGGAGCAGGACGCCCTCAGGTACTACCAGGAGGAACGTGCACTGCCCTTTCAGAAGGAGACCCGGCGGCGGCCGGGGCCCTGGAGGATCGTAGAGGTCTTCGCATGGGCTTGCCAACTCACGATCCTGGCGGCGAGCATGGGATGGGACGCCCACCAGCCCATCGCAGCGCCAGAGTTCGACCTCCTGACGGTCCAGGGCAGGAACGAGGCACGGGCGTACCTGGTCGCAGTGGACCCAGACTTCGTGGCTTTGTCCCCACCTCCTACGGCATGGAGTCGGATGCAGAGTGTCGACCAGCGAAGGCCTATGCGAGTGCGCCGGCAACGCCGAGAGCGGACCGAGTACCGCATGTTGCTCTCGTTCACGGACGAGGTGATGCAGTGGCAAGCTGCAAGGGGACGCGCAGCCATGGTAATGGACCACGCGCAATCGACAATCTGGAGCCAGCCACCCGTGAGTGCAACGAAGTCGAACCCAGCATTCGAGGACGCAATCTGCCTCAAGGACACCACGAGAGTGTTGGCGAACCCTGGGGTTTGCACGGCCGTGCGCGGGAGCTGCGCAGAGGAGTTCGGCACGGCTGTGATGAGCGGTGCCGCGGATCATTTGGCCTGGCAGTTCGAGAACTCGAGTTTTCCTGCAGCACAACTCCCTGACCCCACGGAGGAGCCCAGGAGTTATGGACCCGAGCCCGCGGAGCATGATCATGGAGAGGTTCCCAGGGACGTTTCGGAGAGACCTGAGTGGGGAAAAACACCGCAGGAGGTTCGAGCAGAGATTCGCGAGGCACTGCAGAAGACGGTGAAGGAGGAGTCCATGCAGCACCCTGCGGAGGAGGAGGAGGTTGCAGCCTCCTGGTCAGAAATGGAGCTTCCAGAGGTGGTGCGGCAGGACATCATGATGAAGATTCCGCGAAGTACGCGACGTGCTGTGCGCAAGGCCCATCGCGGTCTTGGACACCCCAGCCGACCGACGTTCATCAAGATGCTGCGTCTCGGCGGTGCCACACCTAACGCGTTGGCATACGCGAAGCATTGGCAGTGTCCGACTTGTGCTGAGTCGGAGGCGCCGCCCCGTCCGGTGCAAGGGACGGCGGATGTGCGACCATTCGGCTTCAATGTGACGGTTGTGATCGACGTGAAGTACCTACGGGACGCGGCCAAGGAGCAGCTGGTGGTCCTCAGCATGGTGGATGCCGGTACGGGATGGCACTGCGCCTGCCTTCTCAAGAATAGGACGGCCAAGCACGTAGCACGCCAGATCATGAACGAGTGGTTCAAGCATTACGGCGTGCCAGAAAACATCGTGATCGATCAGGGCGGCGAGTTCGAGGGCTACTTCAACGCGTTGATGGAGCAGTTCGGCATTAATACGAAGACGACGGGAGCTCATGCAGCATGGCAGCATGGCCTGGCCGAGCGCCACGGAGGATTGCTCGGCACTATCTGGGGCAAGGTGGTGCACGAGTTCCACGTCCAGGGCAAGTCGATGTCTACTGTGGCCCTGGCTGCCATCATCAATGCGAAAAACTCCACGATCAGCCGCAATGGATTGACCCCGGAGCAGGCTGTCTTCGGGCGGATCTTGAACTTTACGGAGGTGACTAACAGGGACGACGATGAGGTTCTCATGTCGGTCCTCGGCGCCAAGGGCATAGCTTGGCGTTCGTCCCAAATCCGCACCGCAGCAAAGATGATGTTGCTGGAGCGCGACGCGACGGACAAGGTGCGGAGGGCGCTGCTACGACAGGCGCCGACGGTCGTCGGTGATCTGCGCCCAGGATCGAGGGTGTATTTCTGGGCACCGAATCCGTTCAAGGGACGTCGTCGGCAAGATCCTGAAAGATGGCGGGGTCCTGCGACTGTGATCGCGAAGGAGTCCAACAGCCGTTACTACGTATCCTGGCGTGGTCACGTGCTACTTGTTGCTCGTGAGCAGCTCCGGCACGCCTCCTCCCAGGAGGCCGCAGCTGCGGAGTCCATCCAGACGGACGTGCGACTGACACAGCAGCGAGATGACCGCGCTTACCACGACATCGTGGACGTCACGCCCAAGGTGAAGGTTCAGAAGGTGAAGAAGACGTTCTTGAAGAAGGAGCGTGACCGACATGGGGAGCTCGAGGGGTCCAGGCAGCCTCGTGTGGACCTGAGGGCCCTGGACGCCATTGAGGCACAGGCCAAGGAGGAGGAGCCGCCTGAGCAGCAGCAGCTGCCGCAGCTTCCCCCTCCGAAGAGGGAACGTTCTCGTTCCCCTCCAGGGCGGATATCCTCTGAGGTGTACCCGAAGGCCTCTCCGGGAGCATCGGGCTCTGGCGGCCCTTCGGTGCCGCCGATTCCCAGAGACGATTTCGAGCTTGAGCGAAAACGGAAGTTCCTGGTAGATGACGTGCCGATTTGCATCAAGAAGACGCGTCTGCAGGCTGCTCCTACGAGTGGTTTGCCGGCCCTCCGCGAAGTGGCCATGAACGCCGTTGTGCACTCGGGGCCTCAGGAGTGGTTCGACCAGAATGCCTTGGATGGTGTCTCCACGCTCGTTCAGAAGGTCGTACGAGGAGTACGTGTACACCGAGAGCCACGGCGGAGACTCTATGATCACGACCGCCACCGGGAGTGCAATCGCCTCTCGGTGATGCTCTCCGCTACGGGCCAGTGTGCCTACAAGGACGACGGCGCGAACCGTACCAACGAGCGCACGGAGGACAGCTGGGTTGGTCTCACGCTTTTCTACCACGACAAGCCGGACGCTCATGCACAAGGGGTGTACTATTTGGACACTCCGGAGGGGCTTGTACGACAGCCGATGACTTACGAAGAATGGATCAACGTGTCATCTGTGTATGACGCATGGCTGCAGGAGGCCAGGTACGAGCACGACGTGTTCGCACTCGTGATGAAGCAGAACGCGAAGGAGCTAGACCCACGTCACTTCAACCAGCACGAGAAGGCTAAGTTCGACGAGGCCGATGCCGCCGAGTGGCGGCAATGGATCGCCAACAACACGGTCGAGCTGGTCACCGAGGAGGAGGAGAAGAGCATCCCGAAGGACAAGATCATCTCGGTGCCCATGCGTTCGGTTCGCACGAACCGGGGACGAGGGCCGGAGCTGGAGGCGAAGTCTCGCTTGATCATCCCTGGCCATCTCGATCCGCAGCTTGGTCTATTCAGGACGGATTCGCCTACTACTTCCCCTTTGGCTGTGCTGGTGTGTGCGTCTATCACAATGGCGATGGATTGGACATTCGAATGTTTCGACGTAGCGACTGCGTTCCTGTCCGGGCTGAAGCTGGAACGGGAGCTGTATGTGAGGGCTCCTAAGGACGGGCTTCCAGCCGTCGACGGTGCTGGATGGCCAGCCGTGCGGCCTTATGCGTTGCTGCGCTTGCTGAAAGGGGCGTACGGTCTGACTGAGGCGCCTCGGTTGTGGTATCTCCGAGCCCGCCAGGTGTTGACGGACGAGGTCGGTTTCGTGGAGCTGCGCTGTGCTCGAGCTGTCTTCGTTTATCGAATGAAAGACAAGTTGATCGCTATGTTGACCTTGCACGTCGATGACGGCATGCTGTTTGGAGACCCACACGATCCCCAGTACCAGGAGGTGAAGGCGAACATCAACAGTCGTTTCAACATCAAGCACTGGAAGAAGGGCAACGACAAGGAGGCAATCGCCTATCTCGGTGAGGAGTGGTGGCGCCACCCTGATCACATCGAGATCAGCATGCACGAGTACATCGGCAAGCTGACGAGGCACCCCCTTGCAAGGGGTGACAACGAGGAGCGGGAGATGACTCCCGAGGAGCACCACGACTACCGGAGCTTGCTCCAGAAGGTGCGGTGGCCTGTCGCACGCGTGGTGCCACAACTCGCGTATAGTGTCTCGGCGCTCGCACAGAAGGATCCGAAAGGTCGGAGGTTGCTGCACCTGCGAGTGCTCAATGACATCATCGACCGGCTTCAGGACTACGACAAGAGAGGTCTTGCGACTCTCCGGATCCGCCGTGTGGACATCGAGCGCTTGCAGGTGCTCACGCTTATGGACGCTTCGTTTGCGAAGGAACCCGGCTGTAAGAGCCAGATGGGGTTCATGAGTATGATTACGGACACCCGAGTTTTGAAGGAGCTAACCGTATGCTGTCTAGTGGAGTTTCAGAGCAGTACTATTACACGAGTTGTTGGATCTACGATGGCCGCAGAATCTGCGGCTATGTCCGTGGCTTTGGATCGGCAGCTTTACCTCAGGCTGCTGATTGAGGCAATCTTGTACGGGGAGCCGCCCTTGCAAGGGGACTGGAGGCTGGCGCTGAAGGTTCCAGGGGCGCTCGTGACGGATGCGAAGTCGCTCTACGATCACACGTCCAAGATCGGGTCGATGCCGGTGTCTCGGCAGACCCTCATTGACTTGCTGGTGGCCAAGGATTTGATAGAGCAGGAGGCCATCAAGTTCAAGTGGCTGCCTAATAGCCACATGCTAGCGGATGTGTTGACAAAAGCCGTGCAGCCTAACGAGGTACTATCGCAGTTCCTCCGCCACGGCCTGTTCAGCATGGTGCCTACTGCTGAGCAAGAGGATGAGGAGGCACACCGTCTGCGGCTGCGCCGCGGACAGCGTGAGCGAGCCAAGGAGCGGAAGGCCCAGCGTCGGGTCGCCGTTCCAGGGCCTGCGAGCCCGTGAGGTCCTGATTGCAGCTGCTGATGGACCTAGTGAGGGCTACGGGGATGTATGCATATCCTTTGAGTGATCGTCTGGAGTAGTGTATCCAGATATTCATATTCTTGTATTTATATTTTGAGCCTCAGGCCGCACCTTGCTTGAGGTGTCTCATGCATATCTTTTGAGTTGACAGTCTGGATTGGTGAATCTAGACATTCATATTTATATTTCGAGCCTCAGGCCGCATCTGCTTGAGGTGTTTCGGCCTGTGGGCTGATATACATTATAATTGCGTGCAGCGTTGCCCTTTCAGAGGGAGCGGCATCGGGGCAGCATTGTACTCACCCAGTGTGAAGAGTGCACTCCCCTGCCCCTCTGCCGCCCGTGCCACCATGTGTGTATGTTGTACACGCTTGTCTTGTTTTGTGGCATGCACGCTGCCCGCCGCTGTTTTGGCCCTAGTCCTAGGGCCCTGGGACGCACCCGCAGTTGGACTGCCGCGCGGTCTTTGCTGAAAACAACTGCACTGACAGCGATGTGGTTGGTTCCCCGTGCCCTATGGTTGCTGCCCTATGGCTCGCGCCGCGAACCTTGTCCATCGGGAGGGCAAGCCCTCCCTGTTCCTCCTCTTCCTCCCAGTCCCTCCCTCCCCCTCCTCCTCCTCCCCTCCCTCATCCGAGAACTGGGACTGGGCGACCCACTCACCAGCAGTCACAGGGACGAAGCTCAGCCAGCCAAAACTACCATTCCACCCTACGGACCCATCGTGGCTGCAGGCCTACCCTTTCTTCCTCCTCCTCCTCCTCCTCCTCCTCCTGGTCATCATCATCATCATCATCATCATCATCATCATCATCATCATCATCATCATCATCATCATCATCATCATCATCATCATCAGCAGCAGCAGCAGCAGCAGCAGCAGCAGCAACATCATTATCATCAGCACCACCATCGTCATCCTCCTTCTCTTCCTCCTCCTTATCATCAACATCAACAGCAACATCAACATCAACATCAAAATCGTCAGCATCTGCATCAGCCTCATCATCACCACCGCCATCATCATCATCATCATCAGCATCATCATCATCATCATCATCATCATCATCATAATCACCATCATCATCACCGTCAGCATGGCCATCACCATCGCCATCACCATCATCAGCATCATCACCACCGTCATCAACATCGTCATCATCATCATCATCATCATCATCATCATCAGCAGCAGCAACATCAGCATCATCATCTTCATCGTCGTCTTCGTCGTAAACACCATCCCCTGACCCCGTCCCTCCTCGTCTCTCTCTCTCTCTCTCTGATTGTTTCCCTTCCTCCCTCCCTGCCCCACCCTCCATACTCCATCCTCGATGTTCATCCTACTCCTACTCCCTCTCCAAATCCCTTACCCTCTCCCCCCCCCATTCACTCACTCGCTCGCTCTCTCGCTCGCTCACTCTCTCGCTCATGCAATCAATAATTCATCATCTTCGATCTTCCATCCTCGTCCTCTACACCGTATACCCATCCCTCCACCAAATCCCTCCTCCTCGTTCTCCATCCCCTCCTCTTCATCCGTTCTCGTCCGTCATCATTTCTCCTCTCCTCCTTCTTCTCCTCCTCCTCCTTTTCCTTCTCGTCCTTGCTCCTCCCTCATCTTCTTCGTCGTATTCCTCCCTTGTTCTCCTCCCCTCTGCCTCGCACTCATCGTCATGAGTCATGATCATAATCAATCTCCTCCATCCTCTCAACTTCTCCTCCGCCTTCTCCTGCTCCCGGACACACCTGGGGAGAGGGAGAAGGAGATGGAAAAGGAGGGGGAGGTGGGGGAGGTGGAGGAGTGACCGTAGCTTGAGGGGGAGGAGGAGGAGGAGGAGGAGGAGGAGGAGGAGGAGGAGGAGGAGGAGGAGGAGGAGGAGGAGGAGGAGAGGAGGAGGAGGAGGAGGAGGAGGAGGAGGAGGAGGAAGGGGCGGTCCGAACACGGTGTGGTGACACCCCGCGTGGTGACGTCGAAATCCCAAGAGACCTCACCGCGCGGTCCGTCATCGGACGGGGACCACGGAGGCCCCGTTCGCCCGAGACGTCATCGGGAACGACCCGAGCCCCAAAACCGTGCGGTGACCCCGAATCCCCACTGACTCGCCACGCGGTATGGTCACCATTCCGCTTGGGCCCCCCCGAGAAATGCGAGGTCGAGGTCAGACCAAGCACAAGGAGCACACCAGCATGATCCTGGCCTTGGGGGCCGTCTCTAGAGCTCTAGAGCGACGGGATCTGTAAATATCCACCGCCGCTGGCCAGGCCAATCCTGAGCCCTGGATGGGCCTGGCCAGGTGCGGTGGATGATGCGTAGGAATCTCGTTGCCCCAGTCTCGTCGGCGCGTTGGACTTTCTCCCAAGGGCAGCCGAGCCCCCGGCTCCCCTCGGAGCGCGCCACCTGCCCCAGCAAGTCACCCGCGCGGCGAGCACGCCGCCGCCGGCAGGCCCTTCCGACGGAGACACTCTTCTGGCCAGCACGGACGCGCCGCCCCGCGCGCTGGGCGACCGGGTGCTGGCGGAGCCGGCGCCAGACGTGAAGGTCGCCACTGTGGTCGCCCCGGAATCCGATTGCGGAACTCGTGAGGGCGGGTGGAGCTGCGCTGGTCAGTCGAGGGTGCGTCGTCCTGGAATGGTGTTGTGATTCCCGCCCGCTGCCGCGACCCCTCTACCTAGGCCTCTGCGCCGTGAACCCTCGATGGCTTCCCCCCTCCCTGGTCCCGCAAACTTGCCCTGCTGGCCGCGCAAAACAAAAATAGACGGTTTGGAACCTTTGAACAGCGTGTCGCAGCGGGGGCCACGGCGACACGCTATGCCCTGCGAGCGGACGGCGTGTCGCTCCGCTCGCGGGGCGAGAGGCTGGGAAACGTTCGGGACACTGACGCTCGAGTGGGGACGTGGATAGCGCGTCGCTCCGAAGCGTGGTGGGCCAAAGCCGGAGGCGCGACACGCCGTCCCAAGGTTCACGACCGCATGGCCGCGCAGCACAAACATGTAGCCGCTTCGGCCACAGGGCCGACGCCGTCTGGCGCTTGGGGGTCAGGCGCTGCGAGTGGAGCTGCCGACGTCGGGCGAGCTTGCGGCTCGGCGGATCAGCGTGACCGTGGACGCACGAGCACGGCGGAGACCCATCGACCACCAGCGCCCTCTCCCTCGCCCCCCTGGGCGACGCCGCCATGATCTCGAGCCGCATGACTCGACGCGCGAAGGGTGGCTGGGAGATCCCTCAGAGTCTGCGCGGAAAGTGGAGGATGCCAAGTCAGGCTTGAGACCACACTACAGCTTGGAACCCTCGCCCCTGCTGCTGGCCCTCCTGCGGACCCTCCGAATGCTTGCACCGTTTGCAAGCGTCCCCGTTCATCCTCTTCCATGCCACCTATCTGCCCTCGTCTCCCTCGACTCAATGCTCCCCCCCACCCACCCACCCACAGACACACACACAGACACAGACACAGACACAGACACAGACACAGACACAGACACAGACACAGACACATGCACAGGCACAGGCACAGGCACAGACACAGACACAGACACAGACACACACACACACACATACATACATACACACAAACACACACACACACACACACACACGCACACACAAACACAAACACAAACACAAACACACACACACACACACACACAAGTCGCTCAAGACTTGGCGGGCGCGCGTCTGGGGGGAAGTGAGAGGGGGTGGGCGTTCTGAGAAGGCTCGGAAGTCATCTGGGCTTCTGCAAAGTTTCTAGGCCGTTCCCGAAGATCAAGAAACCTCTCAGAAAGCTGGAGGGCTTCTGGGATGCCCGGCCGCCTTCTGAGAAGGTCTCTCCTCTCACTTCTCCCCTCGCTCGCCAGCGAAAGACGGTCCGAAAGGGCCCACTGAGGACCCCCAAGACTGCTGCACGTGAGCCCAAGAAGGCCCAAATAAGCTTCGCGGGAGCTTCGCAAGAAGTGGGCACGAGAGGTGTCACATCTAATGACCTTCGGTGCTCGGAGCTTCGCAACCCAGAGTGCTGAGTTGGCACGCTGGCGGGGTTTGCCGCAGGCACCTGCATATTCCGAGGAGGAGCAGCAACGCAAATAGCATCATGCGTGACAGTGAGATTACGTCACATAAGCTAGCAGCTCCTGCTGCTCAGGCTAGGGTTCGTGTCAGTCGCTACTGGAGATGTGTGCAGTGCGCTGCTGTGCTGCGGTGCTGGACCAGCGTAGTGTAAGCAGATGCAAATGTTGCAGAAGCAGCCCGACGAGGAGGAGGGGAAAGCGGAGGAGGAGGAAGATGAGGGGGACATAGCATCACTAGCGCTAGGAACTACCACTAGCAGCTAGCAGTAAAACAAAAACCCCTAGAAGCGAGCACCACTGAAAACTGAAGTCGAACTCGCTGATACAGGCAGGCGCCATCGGAAGACTCGTTGGAGAAGGATGAAAAAATGACAAGGAAGAGGAGAAGGAGGATGGCTTTGCATGGCCCCCTTCACCCCCACAAAAAACCCTCCTCCCCCTCCCCCTCCGCCCCCCCAACCGCCCCCTCCTCCCCCACATCGAAGCCTTGCCATAGAAGTTGTAGTCTCCCAGGATCGAGGCCTTGTTTCCCGTGAAGGAGAACATGGGCAGCGGCACTGGTATGGGCACGTTCACCCCGACCTGAACGCCAAGACAGAGAGAGAGAGAGAAAGCGACTCCTCCTTCTCCTCCTCTGGTTTCGTCCGCCCTCTTCCTGAGGCCCCTCCTCTTCCAAGAGGAAGAAGCGAAGATGGAGCCAGAGACACAAATATCCGCAGCCGTGCATCTTGGCATGTTGAGACGTGTTCGAATGCCAACGGTTTTCCCATAGCCCGCCCGCCTCTCGTCGCAGAATGTCCCATGCGCCGCCCCCCATCCCGAAGGTATGACCCCTCGTCACAAGCAAACGTGGATCCACAATCCCGAGTCTACAATGCCTTGTACAAGCAACGGGCACCCTTTCTGAACTTCGACAACGGCCAAGGACGGCAACCCAGGCCGCCAAAATGGTCCAAGGTGGCCCGCGATGGCCTTAAGGCTGCTCAGAATGTCTCCAAGAGGACCCAAGAGGGCCGAAAGAGGACCCCGCCGGCGCGGCTGCGGACGGGGATCCGCGGGATATCGGTTGGGCGCGGGTTGCGGCGCAACGCCAGGGCGACGATGACGTCGCCCCGGGGCCCGATGCGGGTGCTAGGAAGAGGCCGGCGGCGGCACTGTTCCGCCGCCCAGCGCGCGCCAAGAGGCGCCCAGCTGCGGCGGCGAGCGGCGCCGACGAGGAGGAGGAGGATGAGGAGGAGGCGGATCAGGATTCGGGCGCGCGCGCGCATCGCCCCTTCTATCTTGGCGGGGCACTGCGTTACGTCACTTGACACGCAATCGAGCACACAATGGGCGCCGATAAGAGCGCAGACGTTTTCCCGCCTCGGGAGGCCCTTGAGTTTTCGCATGCGTTTAGGGTGCTCGCTCATTGTCAGAATGCTGCAGCAGTGCGTTATAATGCCGGGGTCTGCTATCTTTGTGACGTCACTGTGGAAACGTTCTGCCAGGGTCACATTTTTGATGAGGCCAAGCACTTCAACCCTAGCAAGGGGGTGGTGTTACAATTGTGAAACGCTTATGCTCACCATAAAGACTAGTGCGAGCTCGTGTCTGCGCGGCAACACGGCCTGGCAGGCGGGCGACAAGTTGTGCACAAAGACGTGTTTCCAGGAAGTTTGAATAACGCGTCTCGCCTTGACGCCCCCCCTCTCGCCGTGCGCCCCCCCCTCTCGTCTCCGCGCCCTTCCCATTCATGTTCATGGGATACGATTGACAATGGCCAGCGCGAAGATGAATGTTTGAGGGTGCGCTAGGCGTCCGCGGAGATACGAGCGCGAAGATACACGCGCGAACAAACAGTGCGAACATAGTATGGGGAGCGCGAGTGTAAAGGCGCAGGCTGCGAAGATAGAAGCGCAAAGATACAGCCCCTCGCATGTAATCCGCCTCTTTCCCTCTTTTCCCTCCTTCGCTCCCCCCAGTCCTCCTCCTCGTCTTCCTCCGCCTCCTCCTTCCTCGTTTCCTTCACCTTTTTTTTCCGCGTCCTCCTTCTCATCCTTCTCCTCCCCTTTTTCCTCCCCCCCGCCCTCCTCCTTGCCGTGGCCGTCATCATCCCCATCGCCACAACCAGCACCGCCACAATCATCGCCGTCTTCTCAGGCCCCTCGCGTGCGGCTTCGCTGTCCACTTGGGCCGCGAGGCCACTTGGAACACATGCCCGCGGACGGGCGCAAGGGCAGCGCCTTTCGTGGGCCTTTCAGCATAGGGTGGGACGCGCTCAGGGGCCGTCGCCGTCGTCGTTGTCTTCGCCGCGCGTCGTCGGAGGTGGAGGTGGGGAGGACCTTCGTGCGTGAAATGTCTGTGTGTGTTTCGGATGCGATTTGGGAAGTTAACGGCGGGGGTGGAATGGAGTCGTCGTCGTCGTCGTCGTCGTCGCCGTCGCCGTCGTCGTCGTCGTCGTGGTCGTTTCCGGCGTCGTCGTCGTCGCCCGTTGTCTCCCCTTTCCTTCTCCCTCCGCCCCCCCCGACCTCACTCCCCCCGCTCCCCCACCTGCCGCTCCCCCTCTCCCCCTCCCTCCGCTTCCTCTTCGTGTGTGTTCCTTTTCGGAATGGTGCTCTCGCCTAAGAAACCGCCGCGCCTCGCTCCGCGGCCCCGGCGGTGGACTTTTTCCTGAGGTCGGCAATTTCGGACCTCGGCCGAGGACGGTCCAGCTGTGCCTGCTTTCCGCCAATCCCCGTGGGGGTTGCGCATGGCGCAGCAGGTGCACATCGTCGTCGTCTGTCGTCGTCGTTTGTCGTCCTCGTCGTCGGTCGACGTCGTCGTTGTCGCGGGCGTGGTCTCGGTCGTCGCCGTGCTTGTCATCGTCGTCAGCCAGGTCGTGGTCGTGGTCTTGGTCGTCGCCGTCGTCGTCATTTGCGCCGTGGTCGTCGTGATCCGTTAACCTTGCCGTCGTCGAGGTAGTCGTCGTCGTCGGTCGACGTCGTCGTCAGTGTCGTGGACGTCGTCGTCGTTGTCGTCGCAGTCGTCGTCGTCGTCGTCGTCGTCGTAGTCGTCGTCGTCGTCGTCGTCGTCGTCGTCGTCGTCGTCGTCGTCGTCGTCGTCGGTCGACATCGTGGCCGTTGTCCAGCAGGTTGGTCCAGCAGGTCCACGCTCCTCATTCCCATCTCCTCCCTCCTTCCCCTCCTACTGCGTTTTTATTATTAACTTATTAACTTGTCGATTCGTTGCATGCAAGTTATTGTATAATGTTACCAGCTACGATTAGCAACGACTATCGTCAAATTACTTTATATCGATCTCCTCTCTTAGGTTAAGTCGTTATGTTTTAACTTGTGATAAAGCAAATATCTTGCCAAGTCCTAAGGGCCTGCCGACCCCGGCTCCGGTTCCGGCCCTGGTCCCAGCAAGTCCAAGCCCGCTCCCCGCCCCGGGCCTGCCTGGCTCCGGACCCGGCCCCGGCCCTGGCCCTGCCCCGGGCCCAGCCTTGGCCCCGGCTCACAGCCCCGCGGCCCTGCAGCCCCGGCGCCCCGGCCTCGGCCCCGGTTTCGGCCCGGCGGGCCCGGCCCAGGTTCCAGCTTCCGCAGCTCCGGTCCGGTCCCGGTCTTGACCCCGGCCCGGCCCCGCGGGCGCGGCTCCGACCCCGGCTTGGGCCCCGGGTCCCGGTCCCGGTGCGGGGCCCAGCCCCCGCCCCGGTTAATTCCGGCCCCAGTCCCAGCCCTGGCCCTGCTGGCCTGGGCCCGGTTCCCGGTCCCAGCCAGGGCTCCAGCCCAGACCCCGGCTCCTGGCCCCCTCCTCGTCCTCGTCCTCGTCCTCGTCCTCGTCCTCGTCCTCCTCCTCCTCCTCCTCCTCCTCCTCCTCCTCCTCCTCCTCGAGCTCCTCCTCCTCCTCCTCCTCTCCTCCTCCTCCTCCTCCTCCCCTTCTCCTCCTCTTTCTCTGTCTCTTTCTCTTTCTCTTTCTCTTTCTCCTTCTCCTTCTCCTTCTCTCCTCCGCCACCTCCTCTTCCTACCCCATCCATCCTCCTCTCCTCTCCTCCTCCTCCTCCTCCTCCTCCTCCTCCTCCTCCTCCTCCTCCATGTCCTCCTCTTCCTTCCTCTCCTCCTCCTCCTCCTCCTCTCCTCCTCCTCCTCCTCCTCCTCCTCCTCCTCCTCCTCCTCCTCCTCCTCCTCCTCCTCCTCCTCTCCGCCCCGGATCGGCGGCACTGGCCGGAGGCCATTCAAGCTATATATGTATACAGATAGAGAATGATGCATATAAATATACCGCGCTCGTAGGCATCTGTATATAAACATACCTATTTGTGTGTATACATACGCGTCATACACACCCCAAAAAATGATCCTGGCGATGGACCCAACCATATGCAGTTACGGCTACCGCAAAGCAGGTTGAACGAATGAGAGGGAACTCCCTAAGGGGCGACGAAACGTGTGAGAGGTGTGCCGAAATGGGTGCGGTGCCGCCATGCGAACGCAGCCACTGGGGCCCTCGGTGGAGCTCCCTATGGGGCCACGAAGCGTGTGAGGGGTGTGCCGAAATTGGTGCGGTGCCGCCATGCGAACGCAACCACTGGGGCCTTCGGTGGAGCTCCCTATGGGGCCACGAAACGTGTGAGGGGTGTGCCGAAATGGGCGCGGTGCCGCCATGAACGCAGCCACTGGGGCCCTCGGTGGAGCTCCCTATGGGGCCACGAAGCGTGTGAGGGGTGTGCCGAAATGGGCGCGGTGCCGCCATGCGAACGCAGCCACTGGAGCCACTGGAGCCCTCGGTGGAGCTCCTTATGGGGCCACGAAACGTGTGAGGGGTGTGCCGAAATGGGCGCGTTGCCGCCATGCGAACGCAGCCATTGGAGCCCTCGGTGGGGCTCCCTATGAGGCCACGAAGCGTGTGAGGGGTGTGCCGAAATAGGTGCGGTGCCGCCATGCGAACGCAGCCACTGGGGCCCTCGGTGGAGCTCCCTATGGGGCCACGAACCGGGTGAGGGGTGTGCCGAAATGGGCGCAGTGCCGCCATGCGAACGCAGCCACTGGGGCCCTCGGTGGGGCTCCGTATGAGGCCACGAAGCGTGTGAGGGGTGTGCCGAAATGGGTGCGGTGCCGCCATGCGAACGCAGCCACGGGGGCCCTCGGTGGAGCTCCCTCAGGGGCCACGAAACGTGTGAGGGGTGTGCCGACATGGGCGCGGTGCCGCCATGCGAACGCAGCCGCTGGGGCCTTCGGTAGAGCTTCGTATGGGGCCACGAAGCGTGTGAGGGGTGTGCCGAAATGGGTGCGGTGCCGCCATGCGAACTCAGCCACTGGGGACTTCGGTGGAACTCCCTATGGGGCCACGAAACGTGTGAGGGGTGTGCCGAAATGGGTGCGGTGCCGCCATGCGAACGCAGCCACAGGGGCCTTCGGTAGAGCTTCCTATGGGGCCACGAAACGTGTGAGGGGTGTGCCGAAATGGGTGGGCCGCCATGCGGACGCAGCCACTGGGGCCCTCGGTGGAGCTCCCTATGGGGCCACGAAACGTGTGAGGGGTGTGCCGAAATGGGTGCGGTGCCGCCATGCGATCGCAGCCACTGGGGCCTCGGTGGAGCTCCCTATGGGGCCACGAAACGTGTGAGGGGTGTGCCGAAATGGGTGCGGTGCCGCCATGCGAACGCAGCCACTGGGGCCTTGGTGGAGCTCCCTATGGGGCCACGAAGCGTGTGAAGGGTGTGCGAAATGTGTGCGTGGCCTTGCGAACGCAGCCACTGGGGCCTTCGGTGGAGCTCCCTATGGGGCCACGAAGCGTGTGAGGGGTGTGCCGAAATGGGTGCGGTGCCGCCATGCGAACGCAGCCACTGGGGCCCTCGGTGGAGCTCCCTATGGGGCCACGAAGCGTGTGAGGGGTGTGCCGAAATGGGTGCGGTGCCGCCATGCGAACGCAGCCACTGGAGCCATCGGTGGAGCTCCTTATGGGGCCACGAAACGTGTGAGGGGTGTGCCGAAGTGGGTGTGGCTGACGCGGAGGGGGAGGAGGGAGGAGGGGGCAGAGGAGGAAGGAGAGGAGACGCGGGGCACCGTCTCTTCAAAACGAGGACCCAACACCACAGGATGGTTGGGAATAAAAAAGAGCAACTCAAGACTGCTTTGTACGGCGGGTTCGTGTTGTGACGACTTCGGCGTTGATCTCCGACACCGCGTGGATCGTTCAACCAACCTTGAACGACTGGCGGCCTTTCGATCGCCAGGTCGTTCCATATTCGCTGGTTCTGGGCCCCCAGCGGCGTTCAACCTTGAGGGCCCGCGCTGGGGTAATCGCACGAACCTACCGTGTGAGAGGCGTGGCCTGGCCCGCTTCGATCTCGTGGACGTACTTCCGCGCGGCAGACCCGCTGCGCGTGAAGATGGCCGTGCCGTTGCCGAACGGGTTCGAGTTGACGAAGTCGATCGCATCCTGTAGGAGCGCGGCGGGCTCGGCCGAGAGAGGGGCGGTCTTTCCAGACCCCCGAGAGGCCACAGAAGATCACCCAACCTCCCCTCCCCCTCTCCCTCCCCGTTCCCATCCCTTCCTCCACCTCCCCCAGTCGCTTTTGTGCTCAAAGTTGGCTTTTGGTTTGGGTGTAGACCAGGTTTGCGAAGCACGCGCGACCAGGGCGTCGCTCGCCATTCCGACTGACACGCAAAGAGCGACCCCGCCTGGCATCCCCGTCAGCCCAGGACGCGCGGAGCGGTCTGGGTGCCGGGGAGGCTGGGACGGGCAGCAGGCCTACTGGCACAACACCACAACGGCGGGCCGACGGAGGCGATGGCTCCGAGGCGCACGGCCTCAGAGCAGCCGGCAGCAGCCGCAGCAGCGCGCCGCCCAGGAGCCGCTGCCAGACCAGCAACCTCTCCCCTCGCACCACGTGCAGGAGCTGCGGAGACGAGAAAGACACCCCCAGGTTCGAGCAGAGACCGACCGTGCCGGCATTCCTATAGTCCTACCACGGCATGTTCTTAGAACCCCAAAACGTTCTAAGAACAACAGCGATGTTCTTAGAGCAACATCCGATGTGATAAAACAAGACAGACTCCGCCGGAAACGTTCTAAGAACATTTCGTGGAAACCATTCAAGGTTCTTAGAGCATTCTTTGGTAGGGCTATAGGCGAGCCAAGACGCTTCGCCACTGCTGGATAGGTGCTCCCTGGACGCAGCGCGATGAGCGCGCCGACCCCCCGAGGAGCGAGGCAGCGCCCCGACCCCCCGAGGAGCGAGGCCCGCGGGCGGCCGAGGAGCGGGCGGAGCAGACTCCGCTGGACATCCCGCCCGTGCTCCCGCGGCAGGCCCCGCGGCACGGCGCCCTGCGCCAAGCTGCCGCAGAAGGCCGGCGGCCTCAAGCAGTACAGGGACTCTCTTCGCAAGACTCTCATGGCGACGAGTACGCGGCGATCCACTGCCGGGGGATCATGTCCAAGGATGCTGGCATGCGAGGCGAGAAGCAGGAGGCCTCCGTGAAAAAGGCATGGAGGGCGCTAGATGCAGCGCAGGATGCCGAGCTGGCTGCAAAGCTGAAGTGGGCCGCGAGTGAAGCGGACACCAAGCAGGCCAAGCGGGACCTCGAGCATGCGCAAAGCTTGTTGGAACAGATGGCAGCGATGAAAGACTCCTGTACATACCTAGTAGAGCTACAGGCCCAGAGCAAGCAAAGGCCCACAGCATGGATTCAAGAACATGACCGATGTACCACATCCGAGGAGCGAGGTGCATACAGAGAACCCTGCCGCAAAGACCCATATGGAGACGACGACATGTCCAGCATCGCCCATGGAGCCCCGACTGCAGCACCGGCTGCTGCAGCGAGCGGAGCGGCCGGGACTGCACAGGCGACCGACGTGGCGCAGACTCAGAAGCGCGTGGCCGCCTTCGAGGGAGGACTCAACGAAGCAATGGCCCAGCTGAAGCTGCTCACCGCCACACTTGCCGGCAAGCCCCCGCCGGCAGAAGCAGCCGCGGCAGCAGCCCAGCAGCAGCAGCTTGCGCTTGCCCTTGTGCCAGTCGGCGCCGCGGGAGCCTCCCCCGCCCGACGCTGCCCAGGCCCGGGCAGCAGTCGAAGTGCCGAGGCCAAGAAGACGGCCAGGGCGCAGGCCAAGGCAGCACGCGATGTGGCGAAGCACGCCGTCGAGGGCCGCACGCAGCAGCGCCTCCCCTTCGAGGCGGCACGGTCGAGGGCAGGCCGGGCGCGGAGGAGACGGAAGGCGAGGGCACGCGCGGACGGGGGCGCTCACCGAGGAGGCCCCTCCCAAGGAGGAGAGCAGCCCCACGTGGCCCCCGCCCGGAGGTGTCGACGACGGGGTGCAGACGCCCGTCCCCTTCCTGTCGCACATCGTCCTCCTCAAGGGCTGCCCCCTCGACCCAGAGTGGTGCCGCTGCCGGACGGCAGCCATGCGCTGGATGCGCTGCGCGCGGCCTGGCCCTTCTCGCTCACCTCGCTATCGGACCTGACATCCTTCCTGCACTCCTCCATGGCTGCTGCGCTGCAGGAGTCTGTGGACGAGGCTTCTGCCGCGGAAGACGGGCGCCCAGCAATGTCCATGCACTACGTGGCTTTGGACATCTACAGAGACGGCCCATGCGGCTCCGAGAGAGGAGACATGGCCAGGCCACCAGAATGGGCATTCACTGTGGTCGCGACGGGCGCGCTAGGCAGGCAATCCAACATCGGCTACCTAGGGCAGGTGATGCCCGTGCGGAAAAACCTTTTGGCACAGCCCTCGGTTGCGGCCGAGCTGTGCGCGGCGACGGCAGCGGTGCTCTGGCTGCAGCTCCACAGGGCCAGCGGCCTGCAGTGGGAGCACGCCTTTCCCGAGATCGCGCTTCACATCGACTGCCTCTGCGCCTCCCTCGAAACGTACAGGTTTTCGACTGGATCCTCCCAGCTCGCGGACAAGCTCGCGGACAGGTGTAACAAGCTCGCGGACACCATCGCCGCGCTGGCAAGGGGCAACGTCGTCCACACCCCCTACGGCCAGGAAGTCTGGGACAAACTGCTCTCGTACCTCAGCGAGGTTCCCTGGCTCTGGCTGACGGCTGCTCCACTGCAAATCCAAACTCAATATCCAATGCATGGAGCTCCTGTCCCGGTGCTGGCGACGCCCGTCCGCGGGCTGGGTCACTTCCTCGCCCCCCGTCTCCAAAGTGAAGGGATTGGAGACTTCCGGGAGGAGCAGCAGCCCGAGAAGAGCATAGTGATCAGAATGGCGGTTGACAACAATGTTCTCACGCTCGACCCCCAGAAGGCCAGGGCTGGAACAAGGCCTTCTCCGGGGTGATGCTCCCGGGCAGGGTCCAGATGTTGGCGGGCCAGTTCGGGCAGTTTGGGGTCTCCCTTTTGGTCACCGCTCGAGCCAAGAACTGTGGCGGCCCGAAGCTCACGGCAAAGAATATCGCCATGCTGCATCCTGACCCACGCAGGCTGCTGGCGCGAATCTGCTCCGCTACGTTCAACATTGACAGCCAGGCGCTAGACGCAGTCCGCAGGGGATGGTGGTCAGCTAGCAAGCGCCTACTTCACCAACACCGTCTGGCATCCACAGCCAAGCTCGTCTGCTTGCTGGACGCTAGTGCCCGGCTGGGACAATTCCTTTCGGACGAGATTGGGAGCTACGGCGCCGTCCAGGAGAACTCAGCCGGTGCCACCTTCCGTCGCTTCGTTGCCGAAGTGCTCGTCTGCCTGCCGAGCACTCTGCTACCTTCCCGAGGGCATGCGCATGCCACCTGTACATGCACGGATAATGACGGCGAGAAGCACGAGCGCAGGCTAGACTACATCGCAATCTCCCCTGGCCTCCTACAATTCGTGCAAGACCAAGGTGTCAATGCCAACGTCGAGCTAGCCGTCACGCACCAGGACCACTTCCCGGTAGACCTCGCGCTCACGCTCCTCCCCGAGGAGCCGCCGCAGCAGGCAAGCTTGCCATCCAGGAGTGCATGCATCACTTCGAGAGCCTTCTACAACAGATCCCAGCGGCTGCCCTGCAACTGCACCCCAACGGCCACGCGGACCAGCTGGACAACGCTGTTCAGGCAGCGGCTGAGAAGGCCTTCCCGAAGGAGCCAAACCAAGCGTGGCCAGCCTGGACCTCCTCGAGATACTGAGACCTCTGCACGCTGCGCTGCAAGGGCACGCGACGTGCGGGCAGAGTCCAGTCCCTACTCAAGGGGATGATGTTGGCCGTTGTCTCCGCCGCATGGGCGCATGCGCCGAAGTGCGGCTACTGGCACTGTCGGTGCAATTCCCAGGCCCTCGCAGGTACCGTCGTGCCGAGAAGCTGCCGGCGAAAGCAGCAGGACGAGTCAAGCTCGCCCAGGAACAGGAGCCCACCAAGAGCAGGATGAAGGAGCTTCGAGACGGCCGTGGGACTGGCGAGACGAGGTCTGTGAGTCCCCCCGCGCTTGGTCTCGAACGTGGACGTCGACCCCGTCGTCCTGGCGCAGCAGCACCAGGGGCCGCGTCGGTCACCACCTCCAGCGAGGACCTCGGCCCGGCCACCTTGAACAACTCATTCGACGTCGGCGTCCCGAGGCAGGTCGGCGCGCCTGGTCAAAGAGGGGCCCGCGCTTCTGGCGTGGGGCCGAGCTCAGCTGCACGAACCATTCAATTTCCTTTCAGGCGGCGAGGTGGTCGGCGACTTCGGCGCTCCGAGGCTGCAGATCGGCCTGGCTGGTCAAAGGGGCGCCCACCGCGGAGGTCGGCCCTCTGCGGCGGGGCCGTCGAGTTCGGCACCCCAAGGGATCGGGAGGCATGCACTGCTCAGCGGGCGCCCGCGCGCCTGCCAGAGAGTACCAGCCTAATCACTTGAGTCGCCGCCGCCCCCGCCCGTGGAGGCAGGCGGGGAGGCCGCCGCGACGCAAGCGGCGGATGCAGGGATCGGTGACGAGCTGGAGCCCCATGAGAGTATGAGACATACCGAGGGCTTCGAGGCGCGGCCCGCAGTGCGGACCACCACCTTTGGATGCGGACGACGAGCTTGACCCGTTCGACCTGCTGGACGACGAGCCGCAGGCCGCCGAGGAGCCTGGAACGCCTCTTGAGCCCCGAGCTGGGCTGTCCGCGGAGACCGCCGACGGCCTGCCTCCCGCCCCCTTCCTGGACTCATTGTGCACGCCCCCGCCGCCTCCCGAGCACTTCCCCGCGATGGCGGGCGAGGACTTGCCAGTCGCATCGGGCAGCCCGGGGCCTCGCCCTTCTTGACAAGGGCCCCGGCGGGGACATGGCTTCTAAGACGGAGCGATGAGAAGGCCATAGATGACGTTTCACCCCACCGCGGCACACACAGCACGCCGCTGCACAGTCTTCACACCGCCGACGGCGGCCCCGGGGCACCGAGACCTTCAAAACTCAAAAACGGTGAGGGCCAGCACCAAGAAAACATCCCTCTGGGAGGGTGGGTCGGGATGTTCGAGACCACATATAACGGACAGTCTCTCGCAGCTCTGAGCACATTCTTCGCTGTCCCACCCCCCTCCGTCCCACCGAAGCCCGACGGGGGGGATTCGATGTTCGCGGCCCTATCTACACGCACTCAAAGAAAGCCCGTTAACAAACATGGAATCTAGCACAGGGCGATGAGAAGGCCAGAAACAATGTTCCACCCCTCCGCGGCACACACAATACGCCGCTTCACAGATTTCAACGCCGCTGACGGCGGCAGCTGGGCCTCGCACGAGGGCCCCGGGCCACCGAGACCTTCGAAACTCAAAAACGGCGAAGGCCACCACCAGGAAAATACCCATACCCCATAGCCTCGGCTCACACTTAAAGACTGGGGTTTCGGAGGGTGGGGCGCTCTAGCATATTAGGAAAGGGATGGGGCACCACCGCGCGGCTGGCACACGAGGGAAGGAGGAGAGGGGAGGAGAAGGCAGGAGGAGAGGAGGGGAGGCTGTTGGGCAGCGGGCAGGCTGGGAGTGCATCGGCAAAACCGCCACGTCTCAATCCGACTTGCCCATGGGCGCCATGGCGGCCGAGGGTCATCATGGCAGCCGAGCTGGCTGAACTCCACGTGCTGGTCGGGGGAGCGCTCTGGATGATAGCCCTTAGATCATGCTTGGCTTCTCGTCCTTCTCGCTTTACTTTTGACGGCAACCGGGCGTTATTTGTGCAGGATATCGTGACTCGGGCCGCCGCGCCTCAAAGTGTGCATGGGGCCGATCCAGCTCACGTCGCTATCTACTAGGATCTGTCGCCACGCTGTGCCCGCCTTAGCGGCGGTGGTGTCGAACACGAGCGCCTGCTTGGGGAAGGGCTCCACACGCTTCGCTAACAATGCGACGATCCCTAGGTCATCGATGGCGACGCCCTGCGCCTGACCGGTCTGCACGCGCTCTCCTCTATGCCGTCGTCCCAGCAAGATCGCGCCTTGATCGCCCACGGGCGTCGCGGATCTCGGTAACTCGCGCGAACGTCCTCGACCTACATGCAACCGACCTTGCTTTCGAAGGTGGCAGTCGTAGGAGGGCAGGAAGGCAATGCCCTCGTCCACGTGGCCGTGCCGAGCAGCGTCGCGAGCGATGACATAGATGGCCTCGATGCAAACTGGACCCCCCTTTCCCATGTCTGCCGGTGCATCTCTCAACTATGTGGAGGTCCCAACGCGATGGGCACGTCCGATCTCAATTCAGGGAAGATGCGCATCAAGCCGCGGCATAGCTTGATACCTTGACTGAGAGTGGCCCCCTCCGCAAAGCACCTGTTGTCCAACTCCGCGGCCACCGTGATATCTCGCTCCCCTAGCGCGGCGAAGGGGAGGCGCCCCTGGCGCACGTCGCGCAGGAAGGGCCCCACCTCTTCGATGCATTCCTGGATCGCGTCGCCCTGGGCCGCGTGGATCAGCGGCCTGAGGGGTTGCTGCAGCTTGTCGCTGCCAAGGGGGCTGCTGGTGATAGGCTTCTCGGCTGCGGCGCTATCGAACGCCGTCGGGCCCTTCTTCTGCATAGGCGCGAAAGGTCGCCGTCGTCCAGCTCGTTGGTTTTTCGGGGCCCTCTCCTTGGCAGCGCCCTTCTTGCTTGACTTCGGCGCTGCCAAAGCTCCCATCATCAAGCTTGCTCCATCGGAGCCGCCCGCGCCCTCGTCGCCGCCATCTGCTACCCCGTCGTTCCACTCGTCGCCGTCGCCCACCAGCGCGTCGCGGCTCGCCGAGCTGACCGGGAAGCCGTCGCACCAGATCGCCGGGACCAGCAGCATGCCTAGAGATGCCAGTCCCAGGCGCAGTCGTCGTGAATGCCATTGATTTCCATCTGGTCGCCAAGCATCGTCTCGAACGAATGCTTGTCAAAGACCACCTTCTTCTGCTCGGCCTTCGCGCCGGCGACCTCCGCGCTGCGCTTTCGCCTCGTGGCGGGCCGTCTGCTGGGTTCATGCCCGCGGGAATCCACCGCGAAATCAGCCTCGCCCCCGTCGCTGAGGTGACCGCGCCTATCTTCCTCAGCTGCACCATCAAACGCCGCGACGAACCGCTCATCTTTCTGACGGCTCCAACTGACACAGTGGAGTCGCATACGACCAAGAAGCGGCTGTTCCGACACTGCGATGACCTGCGCAGATGCGGAGACACAGATGCCAAGGCCCTCCTCTCCAGCACGTTCATGTGGCCCTCGTGGGCCCACCCTCCTTTCCCTGAAAAGTGCCATATCGATGCGTCTCCCCAATGATCCAGCACCGTTCTGGGCCTTTCTGGGAGGCTTCGGATCTCGCGAACTCGCCAATCGTGAATGACCAGCTCCTTGGCGTGGATCGCCTTCCGAATGAGCCTCGCGAAGGCGCTGCGCAGCTGAGACGGATAGACTGCGGCGAACCGAGTCCATAGCTGACCTACTTAACTTCGTCCTCGGAACTCTCGGCGTTGACGGCGGCTCGCACATCTGCACGCTAGCTCTTCTAACGACCTCGCGATCGCCAACAAACGGGTAGGCTTCATCCGCTTCGCCCCAAAAGCGTTGCGCGCGATCCCGACAGCGAAAAACGCCAGACTGCCCCCTCAATCACATCATCTCGGGGAGCTTTCAGATCATCTAGGCCCTGGGACTCTCGAGAGAAATGCCCGCGCCACTCGCCAGACATGCGAAACACGTCGGCATCGCCGCCTGGGCTCGAGCGCTGCCTTCTCGCACTCGCCGAACCCGAGGAGGCGAAAGCCCGGGGGGTCCTCTGACCCAGCGCCCCGGACGGAGCTCGAACGACTTGCCTCCGAGCCTGCGGAAAAAAGACGAGCATGGAGGTGCCATGTGCACCAATAAGAATAGCCCGAACAAGATAGCCTCGCACACAAGATCCTCGAAAGACGGGCCCATCAAATCGCGACGGGGTCTCCGAGCGCCTTCCGCTACGAGGGTCTCGCAATGACACTCGCTCCGCACCTCTTCGCCGAAATTGCCGTGACCCAAAGAAGCGTCGGCCGTCCAACGCTGGTGCGGCGCTTCGCTCTCGTCGGTCGTCCGAGGGGCGCCTCGCTTCGAGCACTCTAACGCGCTGCCGCCCAGCAGCGGCTCTTCCTCCTCGCCCCTCGCCAGGTCGCGAAGCTGCCGGGCCTCCCGCTGCATGCCCACCTCCTCCTTGACCTCGTCCCCAGAAGCTTTCGTCTCCACAACTCCCGAGCCTTGCTCGCCCGGGACCGTCGCGAACGCGATCTCGCTCCATCGGGCTTCCAGGTGCGCGCGCATCAAGGGCGCCAGGTGGTGCAACAAGTGGAACTCTGTCATCGCGCTATCCCACGACTCGTACTTGGCGTCGTCGTCGGTGCGCTTCGTCACGAACTTGTAGCAGGCGTCGAGCACGCAGAGAACTGGGCGACAGCGCAAAGCCAGCCTTACCCTGGACCCCGCAACTCGCGACAAGTCTCCGTCGAGGTCGCGCGACGCCGAGCCAACAAGGCCCCCGCTGCACCTGTCATGTTCTCAATCTTCTCCCTGGAGGCCGTCAGGCGGTAGGGCTGCTCGGTGATCGTCGCGCCCATGGAGAGGGGCATCGCGTCCCCCGCGCCGTCCCTGTGCACGTCCAGACCCACCTCCTCCGGCTTCGCACGCGCCGATTCTTTCACCGTCTCCGCCGTCGCGAGGTCGTCCTTGTCCGCCAGAATTAGCGACGCAAAGTCGCCCATCAAGACTCAATAGGCGAAGGCAACCTAAGCAAAGCTGGGCGGCACCAGCCATGCACGAGCGCCACGCGGGCCAACCTCTCAGGGCGGGAGGTCCCGCGTGTGTGTAGCAGGTGCGGTGGGGTGATCTCCCCCCTGGCGCGGCCCTGGGGGGCCCCGTCTGGTAGAAAGGGCGGGTGGCGGAGAACAGGCCGCCATGGGGCCCGCGTGCGCCCCCGCGGCAGAAGCGCTGCCTCTACGCGCGCCTTAGCTTACGCGACGCAGGACACAGGGCAGCGAAAGGCGACGCCTTGGGGCGCCCCCCGCGGCGGCCCGAGAAGAGCGGACGACGGTATAAGTGCTGCATGTGCTCGTGGTCCGGAAAGAGAGAGGGAGTGGCGAGATCTTTTCTTCGGATGCTTGCCTTGAGCCATACCAGCAATGGCATGATCTCTGTCAGTAAACCTGCTGGGGGTCTCTGGATTCCTGCAGCCCCCTTCGTGCCGCCTAGCTCTTCAGCCAGGCACGATGCTCGAATCCTGAAAAGCTCCGAAACTCATTGTCAGTGCACAGCGCTCTGGACCACGGCGTTAGTCGAGCACTGCAATCAAAGTACACGCAATAGCCGCGCTGACGGCCGTAGCCCGTCCAAGGCAATGACAGCGCGGAGCGAAAGACTGCAGGCCGAAATGGCCAGGCCAAAATGGCCGCTCGCGCCCCTCAGTTCAGACCTTCGCCTGAGGGGCACTCGAAAGGGGCGCGTCCGAGAGCTTGACACTCATCATCTCCAGCCCTCGGAGCATCGCCGCCTGGTCGAGGAACTTCGTCCCCAGGTCCGCCGGGTTCGACTTCCCGGGAACCTTGGCCAATTGAAACCGTCCGTCCTTGTGTGTCTTCTGCACCCACAGCGTCGGCGTCTCGAGGTGTCGGACTTTGCCGCAGCCTCGTCGTTGCATGATGCCAAGAGCAGCTGCCGAGCCGCTCCAGATGCGAAGGCTCACGTCCCTGCCTAGGCCCTGGCACAGTGACTGACTGCATGCCGATGGCCCTGCTGGCCGCCCGCACACAGCCGTAGAACTCAGCCTCCCCCGAACTCATGGAGATGGGGATCTGAGTCGTCGATGCCGTAACGATCAGGTGCTGCCCATGTTTGATCACGACCGAACTGGTGCTCCTCCGCGTGATCGGGCAGCCTGCCCAATCGGTGTCCGAATAGATGTCCATCACTGTGGGTGCCCGCTGTCGGCCCCACTTCCAGATGGCCCGCGGCGCCCCGATCAAGAAGCGTCCAGCGCGCTTCAGAAGGCGGAGGTGTCGCTCTGTCGGCCTCTGCATGCCGCGAGCGCACTCCTTGGCCGTGAACTGCACCTCTGGCCGATCGAGCGCCAAGTAGCCCAGCCTCATGCACGCACTGCGGTACTCTGCCGCCTCGTATTCGTTCAGCTCGCGCTCGACCTCAGGTGTAAGCTGCTGGCTCGGCCCTGGCGTGCTCAATGACTTCGTGGTGCGGGGGTCCATTCCAAGCTGCGCGTGCAAGATCTGCGCGTGCCTGGGATCCGCCTCGCACTCGATGGCCTCGCCCCCTTGGCACCATCGGTCTCGCCAGCGCATTACCCTGTTGAGGCGCGTGATCTCCTGTGCGTCGGTAGGCGCCGGCCCGAGCACGCCCCTGCCCTTCACGATGAACTTCGTCTTCAGGGCCTCGCAGATCGACTCCGCCCCGTCCCGAGAGCCCTCGAGCACGAAGTCGTCGCCGTGGTGGAAGAAGCTCACCTGGAGGTCCTTGTGGCAGTGCACGCAAGGCGAGAAGGCCGACTGGTCGCAGCCAGCACCGATGACCGCCTCGGCAGTCGCGAGCTCGAAGTTCTGGCCAGCGTCGCGCGTCCCGTAGAGCTCCATCCGCAAGAGCCCACACGTGCCGATCTCCTGCGACATCGGATCCTCCTCTGGAAGCTTGATGTAGACCGTCCACTTGATCTCACAGTGCGGGCGTGCCCGCGAGATGCCCAGGAAGCGCAGCACGCGGCCCTCGGACGGGTCGCTCGACATCGCCATGCTGCAGATGAGCCGAAGGCACTCTAGGGGCGGGGTCGCCGCAAACACCGCGCCGATGTCGTCCCCGGCGATGGTGCTCTGCGCCTTGGTCTCCTGCACGACGAGCCTGGATCTGTAATCCGGCCGGTCGGTGTCGCCCTTGTCGATATCAACCCAGCGCACACTGAGAGGCCTCCGTCCAAGCTCGCGCTGACAGTCCTCCTCCCTCGCGTAGACCCACACGCCAAGCTGCGCCATGAAATCCATCTCCAGGCGCCTCGCGGCCTTCACCCGCATGGGGTCCAGCGGGAGGCCGGTGAGGTCGTCGTAGAACTCGGTCCTCAGCGTGTCGCGCCACTTCCCGACGAAAGCCTTCAGGCTGATCTCCTCATCGTCCACGTTCGGCCCAGCATCCAGGGCCGAAAGCGCGAGCACCTTCTCGTTGCTAAGGTGACGGCGAAGGCCACGGAGGATGGCGCGGAGGAGCTTGACCGGGTACCTCTCCGCCACACGCATGTTGCGGCCGACGAAGGTGGACTGCTCGTGGCGGCTGCCAATGCCAGTATCATTGGGGCAGCGCTTGCAGACCTCATCCAACACCTCCTTGTTATTACTCATCCACCCTGTCGGCTTCTTGGCGAGCCTGTCGCCGTGCGCGTCCGCAACCACCAGGCCGAACACGCACTGGTCGCCTCGCCCGACCTCGACACCCGGGAGAGCCATCACATCCTTCACGATGTCCAGGTCCCAGCTGTCCGCGCTCCAGGGGTGCTCGTGCAAGAACGTGCGGTCGTGCTTCACCTGCAGCGTATAAAGCTCCATCACGAACCTCAAGTGCTCGTACCCGATGGCGTAGGCCTCACGCTGCTTCTCCGTGTCCTCATTCAGGTACTTCAGCATGGAGAACGGCGCGCAGCGAGGACTGCCCAAGAGGAAGTACACTTCGAAGTGCTCGATCAGCTCCCGGCACTGTCGCTGCTGCTGGCGGTCGGTCAGGTCCCAGCCAACTCCCAGGTCGAACGAGCCGCCGTGAACCAGACCGAAGAGGGGGGCAAAGCCCACAAGCCTATTCGGGCAGAAGACCTCCATCACGTTGGCCTTGCGCCCGCTGTAGCCGAGAGAGAGCAGGAGGGCACCGATCTCCTCCTGCATGTTGTCGTCGCCGGGGTCGTGTGGTGCCGGAGCCGTCGCCGCGTCAGCCGCCGCCGCGGCCTCGGGTGCTGGCGGCACCTGCTGAGCTGGGGCTGGACCGCCACTGCCTGACGAGCCGCCCTCTTGATAGACAGGCCCGGCGACGTCAGTGCGATGCCGCTTCCGCTCACGGGCATCCTCGAACCTCTGCTTCGCCTCCTCGTCGCCCTGCATCGCCTGCTCGATCCGAGCGCGGCACTCGGCTGAGTGAGCCCGCGCCCGGGCGCCGTTGAGGATCGCGGCGCAGCCGTAGCAGCCCGGGGAGAGCCCGTACTTCGCGATCTCGACGTCCTTCCTGATGTAGACGGCCCGCGGTCCTGCCGGTGGTCGCCCGACTCGGAGAGCCCGGGGCGGGAGGTCCCCGGCCTCGGGGATGGGCGCCAGAGGTCCGCCCAAGGGCGCGACCGGCGCTGGCACCGGCGCTCGGATCTCGATGGCCACCGGTACCTCGTCCACCTCCACGTCCGTCGGCACCGGCGCCCACGGCTTCCCCAAGAGGCTGTTCAGCAGGTCCTTGTCGGCCCGCTGCTCGACCGTCAACCGCTTGAAGGTCCTGGCCCGCAGTGCGCCCAACTCCGTGCCAATGTAGACCTCGTCCGTCCGAAGCGCGGGCCCCAGGTAGAGCCCAGCGAGGAAGTTGTCCTCGGTCCCAGCCTTGCGCTTGCCCCCTGGGAGATACAGGACCTTCTCCGAGAAGCAAGCCAGGTCCTTGTTGAAGGGGCGGCCGTGCCGAAGTTCCCAAGCCGTGCGGCCGTCAGCGCCCCGCCTGCCCAAGTTGATGGACATGGCTGCGAACTCGACCATCCACGGGGTCACTGGGTGCTCGACGCCAATGTTCACGCCGTGGAGGTCGTCCACCTGCGCCCGCGCCGTCCTCGCCTTGGCCTTGACCTCGCGCGCCGCGTGCTCGGCCAGGCCGTTGCCCTGAGAGTCGCCGACCGCGCTCCCCTCGGGCACCGTCTCGATGCCGTACTCCTCCTTGAGCTTGGCCCCGATGCGGGTCTTCAGGGCGACGAGCGGCGCCTCGCCGTCTGAGCGGAAGACGAAGCGCTTGTGGCCAGCCGATGCCAGCCTCCTGGACCACGACTTTGCCGGCCAGGGATGCTGCGCCCCCTTAGCTGGCACCACCGACGCGTGGAACCAACGCTGCTTCGAATCTTTCCCGATCAGCAGCGGCGTGGCGCCCTCTCGTTCACCGAGGTAGCCGTAGTCGATGCCAACCACCGCGAGCGCCGACTCCTGGTGGTCCTTCGTCTGATGGCCTGCTGACAGGCCTCTGCCGGAGACGCACTCCCGGCACCATGCCCTGTAGGGCTCGTGCAGCACCTCGTGCGCGGCTCGCTCGGCCGCCGTCGGCGCTGCGGGCTCCCTCGCCGGCCGTGCCGGCGGGCCCTCGGCGACCTCCTCGTGAGCCGCGCCTGGCTGGCCGGCTTCACCCTCGGGAGGCTCGTGGCCTGCCACCTCGACCGGGCAGACCTCCGGCACGTACGGGTCGACGTGCATATCCATCTCGTAGACCTTATTCCTGCGGCAGAACCTGACAACGTCTCCGCTGGTCTTGTGGCACGCGTAGCTGATGTCCTGCCCGCCCTCCGAGTCGAAGACGAGCCGATGGCCAGAGTCGACCATCTCCGCGACGCTCAGCAACGGCTTGCTGATGTCCGCCACCCTGAACTTGGCAGCGCGTGCCTGAGAAGCCCCAGGCATCGTCCCCACGAGGATCTTCTCGCCCTCGTCGTTCACGTAGTGGCCAGAGGCGGTCTTGTACGAGATCGCCCGGCCGCCCTCGTGCACCGGGTAGTCGGGTAGTCCGTGCACGAGCCACGCGGCAGCACCGATGCCGCCGCACACGAGTCGATGCCCACACGCAAGATGCCGTTGAGCTCGACCTCCTCCGCATCCGAGTTGCCGTGGATCATGTTCAGGTCCAGGGCCGCGCCGGTCGCAGAGTCGACCACGTCCGCCTTGTCCGGCCCCGGGTCGTAGACGCTGAGGGAGTGGAGGTTCGCGAACGGGTAGCTGACTTGCTCGCCCGCGTCGTTCAGGTAGAGCGCTGCGACCTGTCGAGAGCTCGTGCCGGACATCGCCGTCGCCGGACTCAGCCTCGTAGTCGCAGCCGTCGAGATAGAGCTGGCCGCCGATGGTACGGTCGTACTCGTCGACTGGGAGGCGTTGATGCGAGCCAGCGTCTGCTCCATGCTCGCCAACGCCCCCCTGTGCTTGCTCGGGCATTCACGCTGAGTGCGGCCGCGACCCCCGCAGCCCCAGCAGAGTGGCCCGAGCTGCTGACCATGTGACTTGCTGCTGGTCTTGCTCTTGCCGTCGGACTTGGACTTGCCCTTGCTGTCGCCCTTGCTCTTGCCCTTGCCACTGGACTTGCTCTTGCCCTTGCCGTCGCCCTTGAACCTGCCCTTGCCGTCACCCTTGGTGAACGCGCTCAGGTCCATGGGCACGGGCACCAGGGCGATGGCGCTCTGGGCACGGCGGATGTCGGTGACCTCACGTCGGAAGTCCTGCCACTCCACCAGCCTGGTCGCATTGAGCAAGAGGTGCTGGCGTAGAGGGCCTTCCTCGGCTGCCGAAGGACGATGCCGATCCTCATGGAGGCTGCGATGGCCTCGCCGCTCCTCTGCTCGTACCTGAGGAGCTCTCGCTCGAACAGCGCCAGCCGGTCCTCGACATCGCCAGTGAACGAGAAGTTCAGGAGATTCAGCAGCTGCCCCGCGATGCGGGACCTCGCATTCGGTTCGTAGTATTCAACCAGCTTGCGCCAAGCCTGGAAGCCCTCATTCTCGCCAGCATTCACGATCGTCGTCAGGGGATGCTGCCGGCAGAGGAGGAGCAAGATGTAATACAGCTGCTGCGAGGCCTGCCTCATGTTCTCCTCGAGGAAGTCATCGTTCTGAACTGAGGCCTCGTCAGCGCTCTCTGCCAGTCGCATCCCTGCCAGCAAGTCGGCGCTCACGACGCCGCAGTACGCCTTGAAGATCACCTTCCAATCGTTCCACTTGTGCTCTTCGCCCGTGAACACGTCTGGCTTGCCCAGCGTGCGGGTGTCCACGATCGACTCGGCTCGAGGCTGTGGCACAGGCCCGTCCACCCGTGGTCTAGCCTCGGCCACACGGCCGAGCCGCTGCACCTCGGCCGTGAGATCGTTCTCCCTCTGCTGGCGGTTCTGCAGCTCCTGGGCCAGCGCTATCATCTGCTGCTCTAGAGCCTGCACGCGCTCCTCCGCCATCTCAGCGGCGGTTCGCGCGCAGCTTCGTGAAATCCTTCAGGTGCTGGCCCAGCGCTGCCCAGGTCCTCCTCAGCCTGAACAGCTTGCGTAGCTGCCTCGCCACTCTCCTCCAGCATCGATGGACCTCGACGAGCTCCCACTCGTCGCCCTCGCTGGAGCTGGGCCCGGCAGGCCCTGCTGCGGCTCCCGCACCGGCGGCCGGCCCCAGGCTGCTGGGGCTCCCCGCGCCGCTGGCGGGAGAGGGAGCCGCGGAGCCCGACCCTGTGGACTGGGAGGGTCGGGACCACGGCTCCGCTACCATGGCGAGATATTTTCTTCGGATGCTTGCCTTGAGCCATACCAGCAATGGCATGATCTCTGTCAGTAAACCTGCTGGGGGTCTCTGGATTTCTGCAGGGAGAGAGAGAGAGAGAGAGAGAACAAAACAAAAAAACGAGAGAGAGAGAGAGAGGAGGAGGAGGAGGGAGAGGGAGAGGACTAGAGAGAGAAAGAGAGAGAGAGAGAGAGACAGAGAGAGAGAGAGACAACAAATACTGTAAGGAACAAACATAACGTGCTGTGTATATTATATATATATGTATACAAGACTGCGTTGGCGTTTCGCGCCATGCGCCTTGTTCCGGACGCTTCTCGGAAAAACAATAAGTCACCGCGTGTTTCAGCAGAGGGGGTGTCGAGGTCTGGACGGGCGACTGTTTCATTTTTCTGCTATCCCTGGACCTGGCTAACACTGCGTTCGCCCGACGGGGGTTTGCGCGCCTGTGCGCAGAAGTGGGGAGGGAAGGGTGATTTTTTGCACGCGCGAACGTGCTGGCACACGGCGGTCGCGATGGCACCTGTCTACGAACGGGGAACGGGAAGGGAGCAGGGGGAGGGGGGGCTGAAGGGGCGGAAAGGGGGGAAGAAACTTGGCCCTTCCTCGTCGTCGTCGTCCTGCTCCTCCTGCTCCTCCTCTCGGGCAGGCCGCGGGAGCGAGCGCTCGGGGCGTCACTAAGCGGGCTACGCAATAATGAGGCGGCAGCCCGCGATGACAGGCCGAGACCTCCTGCTCCTCCGTAGGACGAGGACGACGACAACGGCGGCGACGACGACTAGTCGCTTCCTGAATGCCTGGAGGGGTCCTGGACGCTTGTGGGGCTTCTGAGGTTCTTGCGAACCACCGTCTTGCGAACTACGGCATCGTGGAGTGTAAGAGAACTGCTGGAAGCTAGATTGGAACGGTGTGAGCTCGCGTTTGAGCTCCTGGTGACTCTCCGGACCAGAAGACTCCTTTTGGGGCTGTTTTGGGCCGTCTTGGAACCCAATTGGGCCGTCCCGGAAACTTGTTTTGGCCGTTTTGGGAGGCTGGGCCGGCCAGAGGCTTTTTGGGGGCCCTCTTGGGACACTCTTGGGGGCCTTCTGTGGCTCTCTTGGGTCGGGGCCCTCTGGGGCCCCTCTTGGGCCGCTTTGGGCTTCTCTTGATCCGTTTTGGAGCTCTTTTGGGCCGCCTTGAGCCGCTCATAGAGGCCTCGGAGGCCGTCCTGGGGCGATCTTGAGTCTCTGGGGATGCCGTGGGCGCTGTGAAAGCGGAAAACAAAGCTAATATCTTCAAAAACGTACGTTTCCACAAAGAATGGGACGACTTTAGGCTCTTGGAGATCTCTTTTGGGGCCTTATGGACCGTCTAAGGGGTTTCGTGGGCCGTCTTGAACTCATATTGGGTCCTCTTTGGGCGCTGATGGGCCGTCTTGGGGCCCGTTTTGGGCCCGTGGGCTCCGACCGGCAGAGGCGTCCAACTGCCCGGAAGGCCGCCAGGACTCCGAAAGGGCGTCCAGGGCGTTCGTTGGGTGGAGGGCAGGGTCGTCTGGGGTGTCCTGTGGGGGGGTCGTCTGGTTTAGGGGGGGGGTCCGGGTGGTTAAAATATAAGAATGGGAATACATAGAGAAGGACACAGTCAGATAGAGAGAAAACGAGTTGGAGAGTGAGCGGGCGGGGTGCAGAAAAGTATGGGCGCTCCTGGTAGGTATCCACCTGGACGCAGCAAAGCACTGGCCCGAATATCTCCTGGTCGTAGATCTGCGGAACGGTCGCCGGAGACAGACCCCGCGTCGTGCCAAAAGCTAACCCACGCACAACCGTGGAACGCACAGCCCCTGGCAGCGGTGGTGGTCACAATCACGGTCAATATTGGTACGGTGTGCTTGGCGGCGCGCACCAGGAGGTGTCGCGAGAGGGGTGGCTATCTAAGGAGGCAGGGTGCCTCTTAGAAGGCAGGCGACTTCTTAGCAGGCGCTGGGCCCTTCCGAGAGGGCCCCTGCCTTCTAAGAAGCCCTCCCTTCTTGTAACAGAGCCACCCCCTCGCGCCACACCCTTGTGCGCGCCGCCGATGTGCATTTTCCACGCGATGCCCTGCAATCACCGACTCTCTGTGATCACCAGGCCTGGTCCTGGACGAGGCGGGGGAAACACACCATGTACATGCAAATCCTGATCTTCTGAACTATGATACGAGTGAGAAGCACATGTCTTCGATTAACACGACACAGCAATGGCATACTCGCCCCAACTCGAATGTCGAGCTTGATGTTACTTGGATCGGCAACACAAACACATAATGGATGCTCTTCTCAGTTCAACCGCGACAAGGATTGCCAGATCCTGAAGGGCTCCCAGACGCAAGAATCACCCTCACGGCCACAAGCAAAATACCTATGGCACCACCCTTCGAGTGATCAGGTGGTTACGAGGATGGGTGCAGCTTTCGGTATATGATTGGCGTCTGGTCGGATCTGCGATCTAGCAACCTATCGGCCTTGATCTCCTCATGTACTGGCCCGTGCGAAACTATCGCCCGACCGCGCTACCATCATATCGTTCCATGTATCTATATATACACACACACCGATCGATCGATCTCGACATATGTCGGTCCCCAAACCTCTGCATCTACAGACGGGGCAAGCACGGGAAAGCCACGGGACAACAGGGGAACAATCACGAGCACCCTCCTGACAACCAAAAGACAACCACGAGGCAACCTCAAGATAACCAAGGGGCAGCCACAACAAAAACCACAAGACAACAACGGCACGACCACAAAACAACCCCACGGTAACCACGGGACAACCGAGGGACAAGCACGCGACAACCCCGCGCACGCCCGGGACGACTATGGGACAACCGCGAGACAATCCCGCGCACGCCCGGGACAACCACGGGACAACAACGGGACATCCGCGGGACAACCCCGCACACGCCCCGACGCATGGGGAACCGATGCACTTTGACAGCTCCGCCGTGCCCGCATGCGCAACACAAACCGAAACCGAAACTGATCTCCTGGTTGGGGGACTCCATTTCACTCTGGTCTCACCAACCAGCCTCCGATTTAGACATCAAGGGTCATGGGTGAAATCAGATCCTGGAGCGACGACGCATGTAAAACCACTGCACCCTCCACAGCTTTGGCGCACACAAGGGTTCTCGGCGAAGGCACTACTTCGCTACCAATCGGGATAGCCACCGCAGTTCCACAAGATGCGACGTTCCGGGAATTGCAAACACAAGTCCGTCCACGTGTGCTCTCGTGCGGCCCCAGTGCGATTGTAGGGCCCGGTTCCGCGGGACTGCCTGGGCAGAATGGGTCGCCCAATTCACGCAGCTCGCTGGACTACGCAGCCAAGGCCATGGCGAGTCAGGGCAAAGAGGGAAGTGTGGTGGGCGGAGGAGCGCTTGGCCCAACCCCCGCCCAACTTACGCTCGGGCCCCTGGGCCGTCCGAGATCAACGGACGCACCCTGCCCACTGGTTACAATTTGGCTCGAGAATTTGACCTGAAGCTGCAAAAATGCTGTCAAACTGCTGCCTGTCGGGGCTCATTTTGTTTGCGGGGGCGAGCCGCGCGAATTTACACCGTCGATGCGATCTCGAGACCTCCGTCCGCCGGGCCGCGGCGCCGCTGGCCCGGCGGTTCACCGGGGCGGTCGATGCCCTCGCCACCAGGAGCGGCCACGGGGTTGTAGGCAGCATCGTGCCCCTTCAGGCGCATCGCGGCCTTGTGGCTGGCCATGTGCAGGTAGGCCACGTCCGCCGCCAAGAAGGTGATCACCCCGAGCACGTAGTTAAAGTGGAACGGCTTCGGGAACAGGGCAAACGAGAAGAGAAGAGTCAGGGATTTCCGAGCAGTGCCAACAGCCGTGGCAGCTCCAGTACCGTACTCCTTGGTGAGCACGTTAAGCGCGATTGCGCCAAGCAGGAATGTCACCGACCGTACCGCGAGCAACAACAGGGCAAGCTTAGATTCTAGAAAAAAAGACGCAGCTGGCGCCAGCTCACCATTAGCAACCATCGCTCCAAGCACGAGGACAGCGCCGAAGCCGTTACCAAACAGCATTGCTTCGCTGATCGTCGCATCGTAATCCTTCAAGACTCGCTCCTGCACGTTCCCTTGCAATGACGCGGCTATCAACTGAAAGAGCGCTATCAACAGGCCCATGGGCTGGAAATTGACATCGGACAGATGCTCGCCAAGAGCCATCAAGGAAGAGGAGAACACGAGAAGCCCTGCAGCCACCCACTCGAGGACTGCCACTGGCCTGCGAAGCCAGACGACTGACAGACAAAGTGTGGGCACGAGCTTCCCACTTTTGACTATCGTGGAAGTTGCGTAGTTCATATACAGCACGGTAACCTTACCAAGAGATTGCGACAACGCCAGGCACACAGAGAAAGCAGCGTACATCCGCAGCGGAGCTCGTCGTTTCCAAACAATTGACCAGTTGCCGTTCACAGATCGCTGGTGTGCTCCAGCCCACAGCGAAAACAACAAGAGCTCCACAAAAGCCACCATCCATGGAAATGTGAATCCTGGTAGCACCTTGAATATCCACTCCTCGACATAGCAGCTAAACGTGAGACATAATACGAATGCAAAGCTGTACAGAAGAAACCTCTTCGACCGCTCATCTTCAAATCCGACGACCCCGCTTGCCAGGGCTGACAAGGCGTGTGGGTTATCTGGCGATCTCTCTACCCGTATTCCCCGTGCCCTCGGGTCCCAAGTCTCGTTTTTGAGGGGGGGTCCAGCTCCCCGGGCTCCCCGTCGAACCTCTGTGGCCCTCGGAGCCTCCGCATCCACCCACCGCGGCCTCCACGATGCCCACGGCGCCATCTAAAACGGCGCCAGAAGGGCTCAAACGCGGCGGAGAGGCCTCCAGAACATCCATGATTGCCTCAAGACAGCCCAGGAGGCCCGGACGACGCTCAAAGAGGGCCCAAGAAGACCCACAAGACGGCCTCAAGAGGCAAATATACGTTCCCAATGGTTTGAAGACGAGTTTAGCATGTTGGCCATTCAGGGGCTACGAACCCCTAGACAGCCCGAGAGGCCGCCCCCGATTGGCTCAAGACGGCCGAAGAGGCACCAAAGAGGACCTGGAGATGTCCCAAGACTGTCCCAAGACTGCCCAAGAGACCCCCAAGACTGCGAGAACTAAGAGGGGAAACTCTTAGCGGCCCCAGGAGACCAAGAGGCCTCAGAGGGCCCCCAGAGAGCACCCGGGAGCCGCGAAGAGGCTCCCAAGAAACCGCCCCGCGGCCTCCAAGAGACCCCGAAGAAGCCGCGCAACGGATGCTGATGAAGGGGGGGAGGAGGAGGAGGAGGAGGAGGAGGAGGAGGAGGAGGAGGAGGGAGCAGGAGGAGGAGGAGGAGGAGGAGGAGGAGGAGGAGAGGAGGAGGAGGAGGAGGAGAGGAGGAGGAGGAGGAGGAGGAGAAGGAGGAGGAGGAGGAGGAGAAGGAGGAGGGGGAGGAGGAGAAGGCGGAGGCGGAGGAGGAGGAGGAGGAGGAGGAGGAGGAGGAGGAGGAGGAGGAGGAGGAGGGGGGAGCAAACCAGAAACAACTACATGCAAGCAGCACGACGGGACGCGGCAAAGATCACACGCGGAATCGGGCACCGCGCACCGCGCACCTCCTTCCTGGGGGTCAACGGAATGGCGTGAACTTTTTGAGTAAAGCTGCGTAATAGCTCGGCCTCGCAATCACCTGCCACGGGAAATAGTTGACACAAAACATGGAAAAGACAACATCTACCTGAACACGTAGCTCGAAAACATCCTGCTGGTCAGGGTGGCACTGAGTACCTGCTTGAGGGGCTCTATGCCAGAGTGCTTGATCCAGAACGGTCAAGGTCGATTTCAGCTGAAACAACAAGACGCATCCGAACACCGCAATGTACCCGACGCCCTGCGCCACAGAGGCAGGCCAGCGAAACCACCAAACCTTCCTCACTCGCATTCCGTCCGCCTGGGCGAATCAAGCATCAACATGGCGGGAAGTCTTGGGCTAGAAGACATGGCGATCTCACGCGGCAAATTGTGCAAATCGGTCACGCGGCCTGCGCGCAAGCGCAAGCGGTTGCGCGCAACTGTGCGGGTGGCCCACGAGCGAAGGTCTGCGCAACGAAAGGGACTTTGTACGCCGCCTTGCGGACTGGATGCGAATATCGATCAACGTCCTCGGCCAGCTCGCCCGCACTCCGTGGATTCTGAAGAGCGGCACGTGCGGTGTGTCGCAGCATGTGCTGTGCGGCGCCCGGCTGCGGTGCCGGACGCTGACAGCCTGGCGGGGCAAGGCATGGACCGCGGCGCCGCTACCTAGAAGCAACGCGCTCGACCGTGCGATCCAACCAGAGAGATTACTGCCAGAGGCGTCTACTCGTCTCCACAAGTCCCATGAGCGACGAACATATCAATATCCATGCCCTCGCGTTCTGAAGTCCGGGGCGCAGTCGCATAGATGCGCGATCGCATAGATATGTTCCGCGGGGGGCATCCGCGCAAAGCCGCGCCATATCTGTGGGGATGCGACCGGAGTCCCTGGCCCGCGAGGCCGTCCATACGGTCCATACGGATATGCTTCCCGCCTGCGAAACTCTCCGGAGGCGTGCTCGGCTCTTGACGTGCCACGCTTGTTGTCCCCGATCGCTTGCCAGCGTGCCTTGCGCGCCGCGTGGCGGGCGCACGGCCCATGTCCTGGCCGCTCCGCGCGGGACGTCTCCGCCTCCTGCCCGCACAGCGCGGGGAGCCAAACTGCGGGGCACGAACCTCGCGCTGCGCGCTGGGATGTCACCGCGTCTAGCGGTCAACGTGGAGGCTCAGAGAGCCTCAAGCCTGGTAAGGAGCATCCCAAGCCCTCTCCGCAGCCCCGCCGCCTTCTGCGAGGGCCTGCCCCCTCACACTCCCCCCCTCGGCCGAGCCGCCGAGGGGAGAGCGAGAGAGCGAGCCACAAAGGCGAAGGTGGGGAGAGCGCTGGCAGCCGGCAGCGTCGCCATCGCGCCCGCAGCGGCTGCGGGCGTAGAACAGCGGCAGAACGCCCGACAGCTGCCATCGCTCCTGGGGATCTGCTGCAGTTCACGGAAGTCTCCCATGCAATGTTGTGGGCTCTTGCGAATCGACGCGAACCGATGATAGTCGACTAGAAATCGACGCGAACCTTCGATTCTTAGACGCTAGAGCACGCCAGTGCATTTTAAACACGGGATCACGAGGACATATAAGGCTCCCATAATTTGCGGCCGACCAAGTGTGGAACACCCGAAGGGGTCTCTGAAGAGCAAGCCTCAGGAGTGAAGGGACGGGGGCAATCGGAAACATCGATGCTGCGAGGATGTTCCGTGCGAGGAAGGGGGACGGGCAAGCGAAGCAAATCAGCCAGCAGGATCTGCTTTCAGGTGGCATGGAGCAAAGTGTCAGACGACGCAGCACGTTTCAAGCGCACACGGGATGCCACGTTCTTGGTCTGCGGCGAGCTGTGTCCAAAAAGCGGGGAAGGAAACGGCGGGACGCATCCGTTGCGATTCCAAGGACAGGGGCACAGGCGGGCCCAGGGCGAGGAGAAGGCAGGCCGAGGGATGGCCAGAGAACCCTCAGATCGTGCAGATCTTTCGAACGTGCCTGGGAACAGCCTCACATTCATGACACGGCCAGCGCCAACGAACAAGCCAGGGGCACGGGACGCCGCACGGGTTACCCATGCCTCGGCATCCCCGCATCTCTCGCTGGCTGTAGGTAGCGCCTGGAAGCGAAAACATACAATGAGGGTAACTGGGAAGGGTTCATTTTCAAGTTTGTGCCTGCGCCGTGTAGAAACACAGAATCGGCGAAGTCCGATCCAGAAGCGCGCCGCGCATCAACTGATTGCGCCCTGTGCGAAATCGGGGCACGGAGGAAATGTGTCGGTATCTTTCCATCCTCTGAGTCTCTTGTGCTCGCCCCATGCGGGCACAGGAAGCCCCCAAAAAGGCCCCCAGGACTCCGCCCAGGGACCTTCCGAGAATCCCCGAGCGGCCCCAAGGCTGACCAGAAGACTGCCCAAAACCAACCCACGGCAGCGGCGGGACCGCCGAGGGCGTTCGCGAGACATCTCCCAGTCGGCAACAAACACCGAGGAAAACAATGGCCGCCAGGAGGCCTCAGGACTCCTCTGGGCGAGCCCAGGACCCCCTGGACAGCCCGAGGACCTACTCAGCACCGCCAACGACGGTCCGACAATCTCCGCGAGCACGCCAAGTCTCCGACATGACACTACACAAGGACCACGTTCCATCGGCGAAGGAAAACGTTGAGAAACAACCCTGGCCGATAAGAACGAAAGAGGCGCAAACAGCCGCTAGCCGAAAACTACCTAAGCGTTCCAGTCCCAGACCTAGCAAGTGCAGTCGAAGTGCAGACCTTTCTCATTCCGCACCTCCTCACTCCCCGCTCTAGATAGTATTGTGAATGCGCGATGTCGCGAATGAAACTACGAAGCTAACACCGAACGCTTAGCCATCACGATGTGATAATATATCTCAATGCGTTTGCTTCTACCTCTACCGCGAGCTTCCCGAGTCCGAGCCCCAGGCCGTTGAGAAGACTACAAGTGGCTCCCAAAAACCCGGCGAGGCGTTCTATGACCATGGACTTACGTTACAGCCCTGTGGGCCATAGGAAAAGCGGTTCGTTACATGTGATGGACTTCTGTAGTACCACCTCAAAGTATCCAGCTGCATCCAAGCTTCAAGCCGACTGCTGCGCTGTCACGGTGGCGAAGCTTGCCCCAGGCATTGCAAGCATCTGCGTATATATATATATGTGTATACATGATCTAGCTAGGCCGAAAACCTGTGCAGACGAAATATTCGAAAGCGTACATACGAGGGCTAGCAGACGCTAGACCTGAACGAGCGCCCAGGGTTAGCAGAAGCAGGCTCGCTAGGGCTAGCAGACGCTACACATATATATATATATATACACACACACATCTATGCAAATATACATATACACATATATACATACATATACATATATATATATATATATATATATGCGTCCAAGGGTTGCGCGACACGTCGCAAGATATATATATATATATATATACATATATATTTATTATTCCTCGAGGCTTGGATCGAATCCGCCGCAATATGTTAAAATGTGAAAAGTCACGTGGCTGAGGCGCTAACGTACGCAGCGACCCACGGCCCTTCCAGTGGAAGTGAAAGCCTGCCCAACAGCCAGCGCGTGTAAATGACCGCTGCGGCGGGCCTCGCGACGCAGATCGTTGTCGATACTGTCAAGGCGAGAACACTCGGAAGCTGATAGCTTTATGAACGACGCTGGCCTGGCGCATATGGCAGCCCAGCATCGGGTACGACGAGAATCGCACAGATGAGCAAATAATCGAAGACGCGACCGGTACCTCGTGCCACAAACTTGGCACGCGCCGTCCGCAAGGCAATACAGCCGCTGGGATACTCGGGTGCCATGTTTGGCACGACGATGCGACCGCAAGGCCCTGTCCGAGGCGAAGGCGCAATCACACAAATCACACTTGAAAGATGCAATTTGGGAGCTGGCCGGAGGGAGAGAAGGAGTGCCAAGGTCGCACACCGACTCCACGAAAAATATACACTTGACAGCATGAGACCAGCGAGCTGGAGACTCGACAACGAATTGAACCCACGGGGCGAAAGACTCTGAAGGCTCAGGCAATCCAGAGCACAGAGCCGACATCCGCCACAAACATTGCAGGTCCTCCAGCAGAAGCTGCACCCAAGGGAGGCGAGGCAGAGGAGGGGAAGGAGCGAGAAGTGAGTGTAGCTCGATGGGACCCTGGCGGACGAGCCTGCCAAAGTACACCAATCGTTTGCACCTGAGCACACAATCAATAGAAGGCGCCTTCAGGCTGCGGCGCACCTCGAGGTCCGAAGCACTATGGCCATACCTGCATTGATCAACAAGGCGTCGAAGACACCTCATGTAGCTCGCACTCAGGACGCGCAGTGCGGCAAGAGACCAGATCCGGATGTGAGCGTTGAATAACAAGCGCGCCAAAAACAAGCGAACGGAAGAGGCTCCACCGCTCCTGCAACGGAAACAAGCTGTTTCCGTAAATACGAACCGACAGGGGGCTGTACGCCTCTGTGGCCGCCTGGGACCGGGACCGGGCCTCAGTGACGTTGTTGCCGCCGATCTGAATGATGCCGCCAAGGTGCTTGTACTGGTGGACGACAAAAATGCTGTTCACTGAACCGGGCACGCGCACGGCCATAGAGCCATCCGGGCCGATGCGGCGGGCGTGATAATGAGTTGCAGCATTTTTGCCACGGTAAACGATGCTACACTCTGTCTTGCCGCGCTTTCAGTTGATTTCGAACTGCGGTAAAGTAAACACCTCGCTCAAAGAAGCGAGGAGAACATCGATGCAGGCGTCCAGCTCTGAGGCGGTTTTGGCGCATAGCATCAAACACTCATCGTCGACGAAGGCCACGTCGACTATGGGAACAGTGGTTTCGTCACTACTGTCGCACTCCGTTGGGGAGAGGAAGTCGGGGCCGTGCCGACGCACGCGATGAACAACACCAGCTCGGAGAAGAGCGTCACGAAGGAGGAGAAGGCCGACGGAGTACGAGCCGTTGAAGATGGTGCTGCCGAACTTGCACCCCTGCTTGCCACCGAGCCTCACGCTGACGGCAGTGTCAAGGTCACCGTAGCTAAGCCAGCTCATCGAATGAAGATTTTTTACCAAGAGCACTATCTTGTCCAGGACGCCCCATTGCCTCAAGAGGGGGCCGTGCACGGACACGAACTCCATGACCCACGACACCTGGTGAGGAGCGAGGCCGAATGAGGTGAAGTACTCGTTGGGGACCTTGCAGTCAAGGGGGATTCCCAGGACCAGCTCGCGCAAGGCCTTGTCGAACGCCTTGGACAAGTCGACATATAAGATGAAAGTGCATAGCTGGAGAGCCTTGCACCGATCAATGAAGGTGAGGACGACGTGAGAGGCAAAGTCGGTACCCCGGCGAGAGACGGAGCCGAACTGGGACGAGGGCATCCCTGCCTCGTACCTTGGCTTGATATGGTCATTGAGGATTTCCTTCAAACCCCTGCTCATGTGGTTGTCGAGGTGGATGCCACGGTACTCGTCACAAACGTATTTGGAGCCCTTCTTCTTGTGGACGTCTACAACACGGCTACCAGCCCAAGCAGACGGCCAAACCTCGCAGGAGACCACGCACTCGCACACCCCGGACAACTTCGAGGCAACAGCACCACCGCCAGCACGCAAAACCTCAGCAGCAATACCATCACGACCAGTCCCACGGTTGGACTTCAGGCGCATCAGGGCCTCCTCGACGCAGGAGGGGGAGACGTCGACGCTCTCGTCGAGGATCGGGGCCTCAAGCGGGATGCTGCGCAGCTGCTCGGTGGACATCGGGGTACCCTTGAAGACGTCGGTGTAATGTTGGAGCCACCGTTCCTGCCGTTCGGCTTCGGAGGTGGTGAGGGTGCCGTCGGGCTTCTCCACGTGCTGAGGCTGCTTGGACGTGAAGCGACCACCAAGTGCACGTAGAATAGCAGAGGTCGTGCGCGAATCACCTCGGACGTGGGCGTCGTGAGCTTCCGCTGTTTTGGCCTCGATGAAAGCCGCGCGATCGGCGGCAATGGCAGGTTTAATCATCCGCTGCACGGTGTTGGCGGCTCGCCACGCTGCGACCGAGGTGAGGCGTAAAACGTGAGAGTCACGCCGAGCGCCGTTACGACGGCCAACTGCGTGCCATCCCAGGGACCCACTGGACGTGGCCTGGAAACGACTCCCCGGATGAAAAGCTTGGTGCACCAGGCCAGCCCAAGCACACAGGTAGAATTGAAGTACGGCTTGCAAGGAGTGTCGACGAGCAGCGCTAGCAACACGACGGAGAGGCGCGAGTGTGCGGACAGTGCTCCACGTTGAAAGTGAAATCCACGGCTTCCGAGGGGTGTCGCGAAACGAGCCGAATGAAGAAATGGCAGCGTTGTACACGTGCTCGGTAAACTCGTTGGCGAACGTCTCAGAGCACAGACGGTTGGACGTGCGAAACTGCCACACCAGGTCGGTGAAGTGCTGGCAACGTGATTGGTTTCAACATGCGGCCTTGTTGATGCGAGCACGCGGTGTTGGCTTGCTTCCACCAGCATCGTCGCCGTCGCCAGCGCGAGGAAACCCACAGATTTCGGAAACCACAAGGCGGTGATCTTCGGTTGGGGTGTACGATAGGACGACGTCGGGCACCATTGACCAAGTGGTCGAAATTCTCACCACCGAGGAGAGTGTAATCGATGCGGGAAGTCTTGCCGTGTTTGGACCTCCATGTGTACCCGGCGTTGAAGAAGGTGTTGGTGGCGACCATGGAGCATACAGAGAGGTGGTCCAAGAGGCGGAAGCCGTTGTCGGTGAACGGTTCCGGCTCGCACATGCCAATATGAGGGCCGTGGCCTTGGACACGTCCGTTGCAATCGATGCCGGAAACGCGAAGGTACTTGGGAAACTTGCGCGTCATATCGAGGACGGCGCGATTGAGGGGGTCCCAAAAGGAGTCCTTGATGGAAGCCGGGCTGGCCTCAGTAGGAGCGTGCCCGCACACAACAAGCAGACAACGGCAAAGCACAGGATAATAGCCGGCCACAGGCTGTAGGACGAGGGTTTGCCGTTCCCTGCGCCAGTTCCAATTTCCAGTTTCCACTGTTACAGTTCTGCTTCTTGTTGCTTACTGTTCCATCTTGTAGACCGCGCGAGGGGGAGGAGCCGAAAAGCACCCTGGTTAGCACCTCACGGGAGGGGTCCCAGAATTTCTCCAGGGGGCGTGGGACAAGTAAAAGTACCTGAGATCGCGTCCCCGAAGCCATACAACATTGTAAATTACACAATATTCGCTTCCCCGAGTCCACAAACCATTTTGAATTACGCAATACTCGTGTCCCCGAAACCAGAATCCTTTGCAAAATACGCCGTATTCGTGTCCCCGAAATCATAACCGCCTCGCGAATTACGAAATAATTGCGTCCCCGAAGCCACAAACGCTCGTACATCACGCAATACTCGCGCCTCGGAAGCCAGAGCAACCTTTTGTAAATTATACGATATTCGCGTCTTCCAAACCATAAGCGATGTAAAGTATACGATAGTTGCGTTCCCGATGCGATAAACCATTGCAAATTAAGTATCGCGTCCCCGAAGCCATGACCCCTCGCAGATTACACTATATTCGCGTATCCGAAACCATCAATCGTTGTACATTAAACGGTAGTCGCGTCTCCGAAACTGTAAACCTCCGTAAATGACGCAATATTTGCAACCCCGAAGCCGTACAACCTCGTAACTTGCGCAACCATCGCGTGTCCGAAGCCATAAACACTTTTACATTATGCGGTATTCGCGTCCTCGATGCCACAGAGCTGCGTAAATTACACTGTATCTGCGACCCGGAAGCCATAAACCCTTGTAAATGATGCACTAGTCGCGTATCCGAAGCCATAAACCTCGCAAATTACACTAGATTCGCGTCCCCGAAGCTATCAACCCTGGTAAACGATGTTAAAATTACGCCATGGGATTTGCACCAGTTCAGTACTTCGTACAAAGGCTTTTTGGACAGCGTACGCGAGCAAGCTCGAAATACAACACCGAACTCAACAATATCATCAGAATATCAATTTGTCTTGCCAGTTACTCGTCGTCTTCGCGTGAAGTCCCGACGCTGCTTCACGGGGGCGCCAAGGCCTCATGATTTCGCTCTTGCATTGCCCATTCTCCGAGAGAGGGGGCTGGCGGCAGGGGGCGAAGCCCTGACGCGTGTATATATATATATATAGATGTGTTTATGCGTGTATACATATATATATATATATATATAAATACATATATATATAGATATACACATGTGTATATATATATATATATATATACACGAATCGCGACCCATATGTGCTCGCGAAGCCACCCAGGGGGCCTTGGCCCTGTCGAACTGCGGCGCTCTTTGCAAATGGGGCGTTCAGGGCGGAGCCGACCTCCCCTGGAAGACATCGAGACGGCAGAGACAAACTCAAACGCGCCAAAAGCAACCCGGAAACTTGCCCAAGACAGATCAACGCGACTCAAAAACATATGCAAAGACTTCAAACCTTCCAGGAAGGCTCCAAGACCGCCAACAACATGACTCCAAGAGGGCCCGCGCCGCCGACACCTTCATGCCCTTCTTGACGTCGGTGAAGACAGTGGGACCGACGAAATACCCATTCTCGTAGCCTTGGCCGCCCCCGCAGAAGCACGAACGAACACGGACCAGTGCGCCAACACAGTTGCAGTGTCATGCGCTGCCATGGTGCTCACGCCCCACCCAGCCTAGAAACCCATTCCATAAGAAGGCATGCATACGCTATGCGGCATGTTAGCCAGCGGGGCGGGTCGTCTGTGTCGCGGGCCCCGTAGGAGGGATAAGGAGAAGGAGAATGAGGAGGATGGCGCATGAATCACCAAACACCTCGCTGTGATTGGAAGTGTGTGGCATCGCCGGAAGATCCTACTTGGCCGCTGCGTCGCAGAATTAGGCGTTGCAGACAAGATCCGCACTCGTGGTGCGGGATGGAAAATACCAAAAACACGATTAGCCTGGCGAGGGGCCAAATATAGGCAGCTGAGGGTACCGTAAGACAGGTGGAAACTGAGGGGGGAGGCTAACGAAAACAATAAGGCGTGCGCGAGACGGGCGGAGCGACGCTGCTGATGGGGTCGCAGAGGTTGGCCGTAACGGGCTACATAATCCGCTAAGGCAGATCTGCGCGTCTGTCGGCGCGGCCCTTGGGGAGCAGCAAGCGGCGGGGCCTTCGGTGGAGCTCCCTACGGGGCCACGAAGCGTGTGACATGTGTGCGCGTGCGGGCCACAAGCGCCTTCCGTGGAGCTCACAATGCGGCCACGAAACGTGTGAGGGTTGTGCCGCAATGGGCGCGGTCACGCATGCGATTTCTGCCGCTGAGGCCTTCGGTGTTGCTCGCAATGGAGGTCACAAACGTGTGAGGGGTGTGCCGACATGGGCGCGGTCACACATGCGACTCCTGCCACTGAGGCCTTCGGTGGAGTTCCAGATGTAGGCGGCACGAAGCGTGTGAGGGGTGTGCCGACATGGGCGCGGTCACGTATGCGATTCCTGCCACTGAGGGCTTCGGTGGAGCTCGCAATGGGGGCGATGTGCCAAAACGGGCGCGGTCACGCATGCGATTCCTGCAACTGAGGCTCGAGGTGTGGCTCCCAATGTGGCCACGGAATGTGTGAGGGGTGTGCCGAAATTGGCTTGCTCACGCATGCGATTCCTGCAACCGAGGCCGTCGGTGGAGCTCCCCATGCGGCCACGAAACGTGTGAGGGATGTGCCCAAATGGGCAAGGTCACGCATGCGACTCCCGCCATCCGATGGGGCCACGAAACGTGGGAGCGGCGTGCCGAAGCAGGGACATGCGGAAGACAGAAGCGGGAGGAGGGAGGAGGAGGGGAAAGCGGGATGGGAGGAGACGCGTTGCACTGCGTATTCAACACCAGGACCCACCACCACAAGATGGTTGGGCATTGCCTGCGGTGCTCGAAAGGTCCGAAATCACCGTGCTTCGCTGGCAAGTTTGCGGATTTGCCGCGGGCACCTGGATAGATATGGGTGTAATGGCATGGTGCTGCAATGATGCAGTGCTATGCTGGGCCACGCATAGGTACGCTATGATGCTGCGCAAAGCGTTGCAATGACATGCGCCGCTACGCTGTAATACACCACGCCGCGCTATGCAACGCCATACCATGCAATGATATGACACGTGAGGACCCGAACTGCATGCAATAGTATGCACCGTATGTTACTGTAACACAGGGCCAATGGTATGATGCGAAATGGCACGATTGGCTGCGTTGTGTCATGCTAGCGAGGCCCACCTGTGCGGAATTGTGCTGTGCAGTGCTGCGCCAGGATATTCAATGCTAGGTAATTGTATGCAGTGCTATGTCGTGGCATGTCATGCTACGGTATGCCGTGCTGGACACCCAAACTGCATCTGAGTGCTATGACATGGTGTGCTAAACGTTATGAGCGCGGAGACGCGCTACACCACGCTACCACTCATATGGCATACGTCTGCACTGGCTTCAAAAAATACCCCAGCTCCGGCTCCCTCCCGTCCCACACCTGCAGAGAACTACTGGGGAGCGTGCCTGTCCCAACCCAAAGTGACACATACAACGATGAGCTCGCAATTGCTCCTTCCCCGCCAGGCGCGAGGCGGGCACATATGCGGGCGCGGCACCGAACGTCTTCATCTACCCCCGGGCAAAATTGACAACATGATCTACCCAGCCCCTTCTAAAGCTACTCAAACTCACGTAACGCCCACCCACGGATGGCACTGCCACCCAGATGAGTCATCATCCCCGGTTAAAACTGCCATGCCCCCACACAGACAGATAAACGCGATGGCGTTGCAAACGAAGCTGGCCTGACACCTCCGCCAGAACTGCCAGCCGAACTTCCCAGGGAAAAGTGGCACCGAACTACCCCCATCCGAAGCTAAAGCTGCAAACCCACGTGCCCAAACAGGCAGCAAAACATGTTTTATCCTTCGCTCGCGGGGTTCGACCTGCATCAAAGCTTAATTCAACGTTTAGCTAAAACCAACACGAACATGTCTGCACCCCCGGTTGAAATTGGCATACCCCCCACCCCATTGGCCACACCTGCCGCCCACATATCGGACACCCACCGGCGGAACTGCCGACTCGAGCTCCACGCACAGACAACACGACCATGCCATCCGCAATCGAGGAGTAAATCAACAAATCGCTCAACACGTCGCGAATAAAACAAGCCGCGGACTGCGTCCGTAAAACGAGGCACAGGCACGCAGGAGGGAAACACACCTTTTCCGCCGGCGGCGGGACAGAGGTAAACTGCACCAGCCGTCAAGAAATTCGGGGCGACAGAGCACAGCAAAGCAGCAGAGCAGAGGCCCGTGGGGAGGCGGCACGGGTCCTTCTCCCCAGCGATTCGGGGCGGCCGAGGAGCGACTTTTCCAGCATGCAGGAGGGGGGGCTGAGACTGACAGAGCGGCCGCGGAGGCGGGGGTGGAGGAAGGGGGGACTTCGAGGTGGAAGTCTTCCATCCCGAGCGCGCTGGCGCGGCCAGCACCGGCAGCGGGGACTGTGGCAGCGGCCTGGTCGCGGCGTCGGCGCATCCACGGGCGCTGCCGATGCCCAATACGCTGGAAGCAAGGGTACGCACAGCAGAAACCGTCCGGGCGTGGGCCGACTAGGTACTGCAAGTGAGGAAACGCACAGCGGAACCGTCCACGCGTGCCGGCTAGGTACTGCAAGTGACGAAAAGCAATCTAGGCTTCAGACTGCCAACAGCAAAATGCAGTGCCCGCTGGGTGTAGGGCGAAGGCTGCGGCGAGGCGCAGTATCCAGGAACACCACCACCAGGGGGAGCTGCCAGCCGCGGCTGCAGCGACGGCACCATGGCGGCGCGCGGAGGGAGGGGGGGAAAGGCGCGGGGGGGGGGAGGGAAGGACAGGAGGGAAGAGCGCCCCGCCTGCGGGGAAGTCCCAGCAAGCGGGGCGACGGCACCAGGCGGCCCAGCGCCAGCGCTGCAGCTGCCAGGCGGGCTGTCCTACCGACGGGACGCTGGGCGCGTCGCACGCCACGCCGGTGGCCAAACTGTGGCCAGGGCCGATGGAGACCACGCGCTGTCCAGGGAGGGCAGCGCCTGGTCAGACGCGGGGCGCCTGAGCGGCGGCTGGAGAAGAGGCCGTTGGAGGCAACGCGCTGTCTGAGTGGACAGTACATGGCCGATCTAGGGCACCTAGTCGGCGCAGCTTCCTGTGTCACAACTGTGGCCAATGGCCGTTGGAGGCCACGCGCAGTCTGGGTGGACAGCACATGGCAGGTCTAGGGACACCTAGTCGGTGCTGTTTTCTGTGAGGACAGACGAGGGCCCCAGAGCGGGGGATGGGAGGGAGCAGGGGGGCAGCGCATCACACAGGGAGTGCAGCGCACGGCCGCGGAGCGCCACACGCCACCAGGGCGGGATGCAGCAGGCCAAGGGGACCTAGTCGGCGCAAGTTCATGTCTTAGGAGGCCGCGCGCCGTCCGGTCCGGGGAGGGCAGCGCGCGGCCTGACCCTGGGAGGGTGCCACGTAGCGAGTCAGGGGGCCAGGCAGCTCGACTCCCGTGGTGGGGACGTATTTCGTGGAGGGCGTTCCGCGGAAGCCTGGGGCTCGGCGCCCAGGAGCAGGTCAGTGGAGTATAGAGTCTGCGCCTCGCCTGGGTAAGCTGGAGCTGGCTGCAGCAGGGAGACGGGTTTGTCCGTCGGCATGTCCCGGTGACGCGTGCCAGCGCGCGGGCGGACCCCGTGGGGCAAAACCAGGAAGCCAGAACGAACGGTGCAAATGCGCACACGACCGATCTGCGCCATCGCGTGGCCGCGGTCGCCAAACTCCTGAAGAACCGTGGCCCCCAACCAAAAAAGAGGGGGCGGGAGGGCAGGAGGATCAACAGCAGCCACAGCAGGAGGCTCGGAGGGGGCGGATGAGGAGGAGGCAGCAGCACCAGCCGCTGCGAGCGCTACCCCGACCGCCCTGGCCTGCAGGGCCTGGGCGCGAGGCCCCACAGCGCGGAGCCATTCCTCAGCCTTCCAAGCCGAAAGCGAGCTACGCCCGCACACCTTGTGGCTGCCGCTGCAAAGGTGTGCGAGCGTGCTCGCCGCGCGAGCTCCGACGAAACGAAACTTGCATCGAACCTTCCCCCGAACGCGAATATAATCTGAAACCGTGCTCGTGGATCGAAAGCTGGATTTCAGCAGGCGGCTTAGGGGTCAGCGGAGGAGGAGGGATGTCTGTCCACCGCCCCAGCCGTGCAAGCCTAGCGGCCGCCCACGACACACACTGGAGAGTTACAGGCTAATTTGGCGAGACAATCGGCCCGATAATTACCTACCCCCGCAACAAGGTCGCATCCCCGCTCGTATGCTTGCTCAATGGAGAGGTGAGCGAGGGTCCAAACGAAAGAGGGGGGTCATCGGCGGATCGCAGTTCACAACGAGCGAAGATAAGACTGCAGACCCCAGCATACTGTTGCATGCCCCGAGCCAACTCGGGGCCCCAACTCTGCCCCTCACGCACCAGGGACAGCAGGTCGGAGACAAAAGACTTACGGTTGGGATTGACACAAAAAGCCTGGAGGGCCGCCGTGTGCTCAGCACGAACGACAGTTTGAAGGGGTCCAACCAGATGCTAAAAAAGGCCCCCGTCGCCGAAGACGACAGGGGTCTCCGGTGGCCGAAGGATGCTAACAGACAGCACGGGCACGGCGCATGATAAATACATGGCGTTGCATTCGGGGCAGCCCTGGGGCCGCGCAAAGGCGCGGAGCGCATTCCGATGGGAAAGAAACTTCTCAGACAACGCATCGATATCCAACTCGAGTTCTCTATCATCGGGGGCGAGGAGAGCTTCGCAATCGCACCTGATGTGGCCGCGCGAGCCGCCCGGCGCCGAGCACGCGGCGCAGCCGGGCTCGACCTGGCACCCCTGGGCAGCGAGCCGAGCCGCCGTCGCGGAACGGTCAGCCCAGAGCGCCCTCAGAGCGCCGAGCTGCTTGGGCGGGTGCTCGCTCATGCGGTTCCTGAGGGCCCGCTCCCAGACGTCGGTGGTCGCGTCCTCGATCTCGGGGATGCATTCAGCAGCTTCTGCATCTGCCACCTCTTGATGTCTGCCTCCAGGAAGCCCTTCGGGTCAACAGGTGCCACCGGCAGCAGATCGCGGTGAACCCCTCGACCATCGCGCCAAAGGTGCGGGGCAGCATAGTCCCATCCAGCACGTCGACGTGCGATGGGAGGTCGCCGCGATGGGACCTCGCACACCTGCCCAGGTGAGGCCCGCCTGTGCACGTGGGGCCATTTCAGCCCAGGCATATCGAACGTCGCTGAGAGGGCCCCGACCGCCCCAGATGAAGCAGTGCACCCCGTGCAAAACCGACGCCGCAGCTTCAAACATCGGGTAGCATCGCAACTGCCACTGGTCATGCAAGCATGGCGCGTTGGAGGCGCGTGCAGGGGCCCCGAGCATCGTCAGAGGTGCCCGAGGCGCCCGAGCCCCGCCCCGCGGACGGCTGGGCCCCAGAGCTCCAAAGTATAGAAGCTTCGCGCCCAGCGACGCCCCTAAACATCAGCAGGCGGTGCCTCCGCTTGGAGAGGGGGATGGCGCGAGCTCGCTCCTGCCGCCGCGATGGCCGCGCGCCCGTGGTCTCGTGGCTCAGGTTGCGCACCCCAGATCGGATCGGAATGCGACCGCGGAGCCGAGCAGCGGCAGCCCGCGAGGCCTGCGTCGCAGGCACCGGCCCAGACTTCTTGAAGTTGAAGCGGGGCCCAGAACAAAGGAGTCCTGTTGGAAGACCTGCGCCGCCTTGGCCAGCCTCGCGATGCCCTCCTTGTCGGGGCCCACGCACTGGGTGGAGACATCGTCTGCCAACGTGCGCGGCCGGAGCGGGGCGGGGGCCTCCTTGATGCGCAAGATCGCCCTCGGGGTCCGTAGCTCCAACGCGCCACCGGCTGCCGTGCAACCTGCAAAGAGCCCCTGGTCAGTGGCCACCGCGTCAGAGATCGAGCCGCGCCCCTGCAGCCGTCTGGGGATCCCGGGCTGCTGGATAGGCATCCAGAGCATCCCCCAACGAGCTCACGAAACCTCTTGCGCTCCCTGCCAATGTGGGACATCCACTTCGCCGCCGTGCGCCAGGCCGTCGTGATGGGTTTCTTGGGGATGCGCTTGCAAGGAGGCTTCCAAGTGACCTGCCCCCAAACAGATTGAGGTGGCCCAGCGCGCCCCCGATAAGCAAGTGCCTTGGGGCCCACCAAGTCGCACCTGTTGGTGAGCTCCGCCTCGATCCCGTCAGTCACGTAGTCCCAAGCACGGGCTAAGTCGGCGGCGTCCGAGGCGCTGCTGATCACATCGGAATCCCAGTCCATAGGATACTGAGCACAACCCACAGGCACCTGCCAAGGAAACGCTCGAGGGAGTTCGGGTACAAGCCGCCAGAGTGGTGTATATTGGGCCTGCAATCGGACTTCCACCGGGTAATGAGGATAAACATCAGTCCCCTCGTCCACGCTGACGTCGTAGTGGAGCCTGGCAGACAAGTTGCGGGACGCGACAACATAATCCAATGTAGTGCCTGGGGCAGTTTGCATACAAATCGGCGTGACAGGAATGAAGGCCGCAACGCCCACCGACTTGACCCAAGGGTGGGCGAGAGCGACACTAGGGTCGTTGTTCCAGTCCCCGCCAACAGCCCAATCGTGCCAACGGCTATTCAAAACGCAGAGGGCCTGGACCATGTTCCAAATGTGGCCGTGCTGATGGGCCCCATCACGTCCTGGTCTATGTAGAGGGCCCCAATGTACGTGGGCGAAAAGCAGCCGCCCTGGAACAACAAGTGGATCCTCGAACTCAGGCTCGGAGGTCAGAATGTCGGTGCGGACCAATATTGCCACCCCACCAACTGAGCCACTGTCGGACTTGTTGCTGTGAAAAAGCAGGGGCCCAATGGCCGTGCCTCCCCAAGTCGCGTGCCCGTCCTCTCGCCTGCTGGAGCCTGTCCTCGACCAAGTGGTGCTCCTGCACGGTGAGGACCAAGTGGTGTTCCTCGACCAAGTGGTGTTCCTCGACCAAGTGGTGGCCGTCGCAGGAGGAGGGGGGCGGAGCAGGAGAGGGAGGCGGAAGGCGCGGGCAGGGTAACGAGGCCCTCGGCGCTGCTCGCGGGAATCCCAAAAAGGATGAGCGCGAAGTGCCGTTCTCGCGCCTGCGAGCTGCACTGCCTCGAACTTGATCTGCGACGTCACGACGGCGGCGACGAGACAGAACGAGGAGCAGCAGTAGCACCTGCGCCTCAACGCCGCGCCTACAGGGCGCTGGCGCCCCAGCCACGGCTCCAGGAGAGCTCGCGTTACACCGCCTTGGCGGGCAGCTTGCTGATTCGGCAGGCCGCGCACGCAAGTCAGAGCCAAAGTTGTGCCAACCCAGCACGCAATAGGAGGATTGGGCCACGAAGGCCAGGACGCCCTCAAAGGGAAGAGACTCGCACGTCTGGGACAGCAAATTGCGGGTAGCACCCATCAGAGGGGGCGTTGCCCTCTCTCCTCCCTCCTCCTCCTCCTCCTCCTCACCCTCCTCCTCCTCCTCCTCCTCCTCCTCCTCCTCCTCCTCCTCCTCTACCTCTTCCTCCTCCTCCTCCTCCTCCTCCTCCTCCTCCTCCTCTACCTCCTCCTCCTCTACCCCCCTCCTCCATTCCTGTTCCTAATAGATAGCTCCTCCCTGTCGCACGCCGAGGCCGGTCGCAAGGGCGGGACGGGCGTTTCACCTGAGCCTTCCTCACCACTTGTGATCCTGCAGCTTCAAGAACTGCGTTTTTGAACGATTCAGGAGTGTCAGGGCGCGACAGTTACGCTGAATCGCTGTGCTGACATCCCAGGAATGGTGTTCTGACGCGACTCAGGATCGCCAAGACGTGCCAGTCAGGTTAATTTGTGGCGCTGAAGGCCTCAGAATCGTGTTTGGGCACGCTTCAGGATCTTCAGACGGCGGTCCTCCTATGGGGCAGTTCCCTCAGGGGAAATGAACCCTCGTATGGGGCCTATGAAGAGAGGGCATGAAGGGAGGGTGTATTCCAACATCGCTGATGGGCCTTAGGTTGGCACTGGTCCACCTCGTCGTCGTCCTCCTCCTCCTCCTTTTCCTCCTCCTCCTCCTCCTCCTCCTCCTCCTCCTCCTCCTCCTCCTCCTTTACCTCCTCCTCCTCCTCCTTCTGGGCCCGCGGCCCTGTGCCACTGCTGGGTTGCGGCCATCCAGCAGCAGCTTCGCGCCCTCGTCGACGCCAGACTGTATGAGTCCCTCGCGCGCGCGGTGGGGAGGGGGCAAAGAAGGGCGACGGCGGGGGCCCCCAGGGCCAGGCCCGGGCCTCCGGGGTCTCCGAGGGGGCTCCGGGGGATCTCGGGGGAGCCTCGGTGGGCCGCTCCGCCTCCTCCTCCTTCTCCTCCTCCTCCTCTCCTCCTCCTCCTCCTCCTCCTCCTCCTCCTCCCCCTCCCCCTCCTCCTCCCCTCCTCCCCCTCCTCCTCCTCCTCCTCTCCTCCTCCTCCTCCTCCTCTCCCTCCTCCTCCTCCTCCTCCTCCTCCTCCCCATCCTCCCCATCCCCATCCTCCCCATCCTCCCATCCCCCATCCTCCCCATCTTCCCCTCCTCCTCCTCTCCTCCTCCTCCTCCTCCTCCTCCTCCTCCTCCTCCTCCTCCTCCTCCTCCCCTAGGCAGCTAGCCACGGCAAGCGCGGCTACTCCGATGGCCTTCCATCCGGAGCGGCGGTCCCGCCATAAGTCTGGGAGGCGCTGGAGGCGGGGAGGCTCATCGACGGCGTTCTCCGACCACGACCCTCGGAACCGCCGTGTCCCTGCCCCGAATGGGTTCCTCATCGTCAACATATTGGGCGCGGCCTTCTGTCGGGTCGTTGCGGCGGCCACCGCACTCGGGACATCCCGCAACGTAGTTGCGGCGATGCCCTTCGTGCGTCGTGACGTTGTGGCGATCGACGCACTCGGGACAGCCCGCAACAAAATTGCGGCCATGCTCTTCGCGCGCCGTGTCGTCAATAGCACCAACTGCGCACAAGCCTACAGGGGTGCGCATAGGGATCTCGCCCTGCCAGTATGAAGGGAACTTGCGGGTGTAGCGACGTGTCATCGACCAAGACAGCGAAGACATATAGTACCAGACATGCATAACTGTCCGTTGGAGAACTGACAACGTAGTCGCCAGCCACTCCATTGACTCCCCACTTCTATCGTGACACCCATCCACCTGCACTTCCCAAGGCTCCTGCAATATAGTTGCGAACGGTTCGGGATCACCGACTGAATCTGCTGATGCGAGCGGTGGGCTACATGTCCTTTCATTGTTCTATCGAAAAAGAAAAGGTTCCCAATGGATCCGCTAGCGACTCGAACATGGTTTGAGCACGCCCCGGCAGAGAGGCAAGCAGCGGCGGGGTGGCGCCGTGGTTATTGATGTTATCGGTGCCGATATTGTTCATTGTCTTTGTACTTGTTGCAATCGTACTTGAAATTCGTATCGTAGTCCGTACGTCGCGGAAGCGAAGGTGAATGACAACGGAACGCAAGAAGATGCAGCAAATCCTTGCCGAACGCGGCGAAGAAGTGGAAGCCCGCGTCGCCGAGCACACGCCGGAAGGAGATGCCGCGCGGGCCATGGCGGCAAGAATGGTAAATCGGAGCTGTGCTCCGCTACAAATTAAGTCGCTTTTGGACGTGGAACAACACGTTGCTAAAACGAGCTAAACACGGGCACGGAAAAACATATCCTTTTTTCCGTGCCCCCGGGCAAGACGGCCGCGGGACAAGGAAAAATATCGGACAGGGCAAGGAGCAGCGCAAACAATTATGACGTTAGGATGAGGGCACACAAAGCGACTAGGGAAAAGGACGACGGCCGCAAAGGAGCGCGGGAGAAGGCCTCACGCGTAGAATCTTCGCCGAGAGGAGTCGCAGGCGGCCTCAGGCAATTGAAACCGGTGTATTGGAAGGTGTGCGGCCAGTTCGAGCTGCCGAAGGCCGGGCAGCGGTGGTCCTTCCGGAAAAGCAAGCTGTCATCCACTGGGAGGCAGGCAAAATTCTTGTGCTGGGCCAAGGCCGTCGGCGGTCACACCGTGGCTCCCCAGATGCCTGGACCCATCCCCTGGATGAATTTGTCATCCTGCGTCGTTTCTGTTACGGCTCCTGGGCCCGGTGAGGGTCTCCAAATGCAGCCAATGTGTAAAAACCTTCCGTCGTGATTTTCCACAACAAATCCGCCGGCCCCCTTGTGGGGCCACCAGGCTGTAGGCGCGAGGTTTGCAGTTTCCTGTGCCAGTTGTACCTTGTAGTTTCCAGTGTTACAGTTCTGCTTCTTGCTGGTTGCTGTAACTAGTTGACTTATTGCTGGTTACTGTAACTAGTTGATTGACCGCGCGAGGGGGGGGGGGAGGCCCAAACCGGCTCTTTAGCACCCCCTGGGCGCGTTGTCTGAATTGCTGGGGGGGCTGGAAATCTGCACCCCTCACGCAGATCCGCGGGGTCAGGGTCCAAAAACACACGGGATTTGCCACATTTCTGAAATTCGGTGCCACCCCTCACGCAGATCCGCGGGGTCAGGGTCCAAAAACACAGGGGATTTGCCACATTTCTGAAATTCGGTGCCACCCCTCACGCAGATCCGCGGGGTCAGGGTCCAAAAACACAGGGATTTGCCACATTTCTGAAATTCGGTGCCACCCCTCACGCAGATCCGCGGGGTCAGGGTCCAAAAACACGGGATTTGCCACATTTCTGAAATTCGGTGCCACCCCTCACGCAGATCCGCGGGGTCAGGGTCCAAAAACACAGGGGATTTGCCACATTTCTGAAATTCGGTGCCACCCCTCACGCAGATCCGCGGGGTCAGGGTCCAAAAACACATGGGATTTGCCACATTTCTGAAATTCGGTGCCACCCCTCACGCAGATCCGCGGGGTCAGGGTCCAAAAACACAGGGGATTTGCCACATTTCTGAAATTCGGTGCCACCCCTCACGCAGATCCGCGGGGTCAGGGTCCAAAAACACAGGGATTTGCCACATTTCTGAAATTCGGTGCCACCCCTCACGCAGATCCGCGGGGTCAGGGTCCAAAAACACAGGGGATTTGCCACATTTCTGAAATTCGGTGCCACCCTTCACGCACATCCATCGCAAGGCGTGGTAACCCAAACTGCGAGAACTCCCTCGGCCCTTTAATCGCAAGGTGTGGTAACCAAGCCCGTAAACCATACACGTCTTACCAATCGCCAGGTGTGGTAACCCCTCTTGTGATCAGTTGGTTTTGCTGATTGCGAATCGGCTTCGCATGAAGTTTCGATACTGCTTCACGACAGCGCCAAGGCCTCATGACTTAGCTCTTCCATGGCCCATTCTCCGAGAGAGGGGGCCGGCGGCAGGGGGCGAAGCCCTTACGGATATTGGTTCTTCGTTTCTGTTCCGCCGCAAACACATCCCAATTTCTGCCCCAACTCCGATACAGCATTGAATCCGCTACCCCTCATGGGGGCTATAGCAGCACTCAGCGAAACCCGAGCAAACATGGGCTCTTACCGCTGTGAGGCTCTATAGCGGCGGCAGAACTCGGAAGTGCCTGGCTGGGAAATGATCCCCATGGTACGGAGAAGGAATCTACGCGACATGCTCATTCCTTACGTTGGCCTAACGTAAAAAAGGAAGAGGAGGAGGAGGAAACAAGGAGGGGAAGGACAGGGTGTCAGGGAATGGGGGAGGCTCCCGCGACGGGCCCGCGGGGCCTCGATCTTGCTCTTGGCTGCCGCGGAGATCACGGGGCCGACGTCCACCGACGTCCCGTTGCCCGGGCCGACCTAACGCGGGGAAGTGCTCCGACGACGCCTCGACGACGACGACGACGACGACGACGACGACGACGCCTCGACGACGACGGCAACGCCTCGACGACGACGACGACAAGGACCACGACGACGACGACGACGAAGACAAGGACGACGACGTCGCCTCGACGCATCGTCGTCGACGATGACACGACGATCTTCGAGATCCGAGTGATCTGTAGACGATCTCGGCCTCTCCCCCTCCCCGCCGAGGCCTCAAAGGTCGAAGGGGGTCAACCATTGCCGCGGCGGCCAGGAGCCATGCTCCCCCCGCACGGCCGCTCCTCGTCCCCCTTCGTCCCTCCCTACATCTCCGTCCCTCCTCGCCACTCCCGCCTTCCCTCCCTCCCTCCGCCCTTCTCCCACGGCCCCGCCTTCAACTTGGAGGCGGCCTCGGCGATCTTTGGGATGATCTCCTCCGAGGCGGGGCGGGCGGGGCGCCGAGGACGAGGACGTGACATCGACGCTCCTCCTCCTCCCTCCTCCTCCACCTCCTCCACCTCCTCGCCCTCCTTCCTCCGGCTCCCTCCTCTTCCTGCTCCTCCTGCTCCTCCTGCTCCTCCTGCTCCTCCTCCTCCTGTTTCTGCATCCTCATCGTCATCATGTTCTCCCTCTCCTCCTCCTCCTTCTCCTCCTCCAGTCCTTCTCCTTATAGCTAACTTCTCACTGTCGCACCCCGAGGCCAGCTTTTAGGGCGGGCGGGTCGTTTCGCCTGAGACCTCCTCTCCATTTATGACTCTGAAGCTAAAACAATGAAACGGCGGGTCGTTTTCAAAATGTGGCACATTCATTTTCAAAATTTGCAAGTGCTTCACGTATTGAAGGCTGATGGTTTTCGCAATGTGGCTCTCGCCTAAGCGCCGCGCACATTCTTTTTCAAAACTTGCAAGAGCTTCACGGATTGAGGGCGGGTCATTTTAAACATGTGGCTCTCGCCTAAGCGCCGCGCACACTCGTTGTCAAAATGTGCGCGAGCTTCGTGGATTGAGGGCGGGTCGTTTTCAAAATGTGGCTCTCGCCTGGGTGCCGTGCACATTCGTTCTCAAAATTTGCAAGGAGCTTCGCGTATTGAGGGCGCGTGGTTTTCTTAATGTGGCGTTCGCCTAAGCGCCGCGCACATTCGTTTTCAAAAACTGCAAGAGCTTCACGGATTGAGGGCGGGTCGTTTTCAAAATGTGGCTCTCGCCTTAGCGCCGCGCACATTCATTTTCAAAACGTGCAAGAGGGACAGTGTTTGATTGTTTTCAGCCTCAGGGGGCTGTTACTGGCGGGCCCCAGGACTGCCCAAAAGCAAAACACGACTCAGGATCAGAACCTGGTCCCCAGGAAGGGGTCCAGACCTTTGGGGAGCCACGCCGTCGAAACCTTACGGCGTCGGATCCCTGAGCCTGGAAAGATCAGGAGGACGGCGAGAGAGCGCCAGCGCAGCCCAAGACATTCCCAGGACTGCCCCACGAGGGCTCCAAGAGTCCCGGCCTCCCTGGGAGCCCAAGATGGCCCACGAGGCAGCCAAGACGCTACGACGTTCCCGAGTAACTGATACTCGTGGTTTCAGCGGAGGGTGGTTGGGATTCTCGTTGCCGGGCTGCAAGTCTTCACGTGGGATCGGAGCGGGAGGGGTGCTTTCTTGGAGCTGGGGAGATGCACACATCAGCATCAACATCCTCCTCCGCCTCCTCATCCTCCTCCTCATCCTGCTACTCATCCTTATCCGCATCCTCCTCCTCCTCCTCCTCCTCCTCATTCGCCACACCCCTAGCATCACCATTTATCATCATCATCATCGCCATCGTCGTCGTCGTCGACGTCGTCGCCGTCATCACCATCAATTTCAGCATCATCAACATCAGCATCATCTTCAGCATCATCATCAGCAGCATCATCATCATGAGTATCATCATCATCACCATCACCATCACCATCACCATCACCATCACCATCACCATCACCATCACCACCACAATCATCATCATAGTCATCATAGTCATCGTCAATCAGCTTCATCAGCAACCTCATCATCATCAGCATCATCATCATTATCATCAACATCATCATCATCATCGTCAACATCATCGTCACCACCATCACCATCATCATCAGCAGCAGCATCATCACCGTCACCGTCATCGCCATCGTCATCGTCATCGTCGTCATCGTCTCCATCGTCATCATCACCATCAGCAGCAGCATCCTCATCATCACAATCCTCTGCATCGTCATCAACACCATCACCACCATCCTCATCCTCACCAGCATAATCGTCAACAGCAATATCGTCACAATCATCATCGCCAAGATCATCACAATTAAAAGCACCATCGTTTACAATGACATCAGCTTCGTTGTCTTTGTCACTGTCTTCCTTGTCATCGTCATCGTTGACCTCAACATCAACATCAACATCATCATAACCCCCTCCGTCAAGATCGCCTTCGGTCCTCTCCCAGAAGGCGTTGTGACCATGACTTCGACGCTGATCAGGCCGTGGCGACGAATTCCCCACCACCCCACCCCACCCAGAGTTTAGGCCCTTCCCAAACTAAACGAGCCATCCGCAACACGGTGGTTTTCCAACCTAGACCATCATTATCGTCATCGTCGTCATTAGCATCCTGATCCTCATCATCATCATCATCATCATGATCCTCCTCCTCATCATCATTATCATCATCGTCCTCCTCTTCATCCCCATTATCATCATCATCACCACCACAACCACTATCGTCACCATCGTAATTATCATCACCACCACCAGCATCACCATCATGATCACCATCAGCATATCATGATCAATACCATCATCACCATCACCATCATTATCACCGCCGTCCTCGTCGTGATCATCAGCATCATCAGCATCATCATCATCATCATCGTCATCAGCAGCATCAGCATTATCATAATCGTAATCAACGACATGGTCGGCGGCATCATCGTCATCACCATCATGACCAACATCATCATCATCATCATCACCATCATCATCATCATCATCATCATCATCATCATCATCGGCGGAATCATCATCAGCACCACAACCGCTATCATCATCATCATCATCATCATCATCATGATCATCATCATCATAATCATAATCATCATCATCATCATCATCATCATCATCATCATCATCATCATCATCATCATCATGATCATCATCAGCATCAGCATCAGCATCATCTTCATCATCCCTCTGCTCCCGCGGCCGACCTCGCCGCCCCGACGCCGCGAGCTCCTTGGAGCTGCCCACGAACACTGCCACGCTGAGGGCCATGCACCGCTGGCCTGCCGCCCCCGGCGACCGGCCGCGACACCCCAGGGGGAGCGCACCCCCAGGTGTGGAGGAGGATGCGGTCAGAAATGCTTGCTTAGCGTGTCGCGGCGACTGCCCCTGCGCCGCGCCATGCCTCGGAAGCTGATGGCGTGTCGCTCTGCTTCGTGGAACGGGGGGGCTGGGCATTGCTGAGAATGTCGGTGCTTGGTGACTGGGGCGTGATTAGCGTGTCGCGCCGACGCGTGGAGGGCCCGAACCCGCGGCGCGACATGCTAAGCAAACGTTCCTGACCGAAAGCATCGGTAATCCTCAGAACGTGTGCTAGCAACGACGTGCCCTTGTCCACCGAGGTTCTTGAATACGACGCAGGCGGTGTGCAATGAATGCTGGTACTGGCTGCGCGCTACCGGCGGGCTGACGGGGGCCAAAGTCGACCAGCGCTGAGGCACGCACCTGCGAGGATAACTTGCCATCGCTCGGAGGTTCATTGCGCGTGAATGTTTCGGTTTCGTGCATGTTGTTTTTTTTCCGCGAGATGATCCAACATGCTCCTAGGCCTAGATATTATGGCGCTGGCCTCGCCGGGGAAAAATGCACACGCCCGACCGATGCCAAGACGACAGGCAATGGGCAAACATGCGCGGTGACAGCATGGGCCGTGGCCTCCAAGGCCAGGGCGCCGCTGGCATGGCAGCCGTTTTCTTTCGTGCAGCCCCGTCTGGCACAGGCGAGTTACGCCCTGTTGTGGCACATCGCCGCCAGTGGGGAGACAAACTGGCTGTGCAAAAACGGCAACCAACAAAAAAACCTTTGCCACGATGGGCGGGCGACGCCGGGCTCAATGTGGGATGGCGTTTAAGAAAAAACAACCGGGGAACGATAAAACGAATCCCACCAGCCCTTTAGGGCGTGAATGGCTTAAAGAACTCGTGCTCCCACCCCCCTATTCCGTGTTGGGCTGTGATTTAACAATTCATATGAATGCTACTCTCCTCTCTCCCCCGAATACGTGCGGAGAGCAACCGCCCCCCTCCACGTAATTGTTTGTTGCGCACATGTCTTAAGCGAGCGGTTCTTAGTGTTTTCTGGAATCGACCTCATTCGCGTCATGCACTTTACGCACAAGATTGGAACGAACTGTTTTTGTGTGTGTGTTGTTTTTTATTGTTCTGTTTACAATCCGATTGTTCACAGTTGTTTGCAAATTGTGTTTCGCAGCAGCGTGGGCCTCATTCTCGGATCGGCACTGCGCTCCCGTTGTTCAGCATGGCGTTCCCGCCCATGCGGGGGCCACTCTCCTTGATCCCACATGTCTCACAGGTCTCACAGGTCTCGCAGGCACCACAGGTCCCAGAAGTGTCGCAAGTCGCCCCAAAGGCCCCACAGGTCTTATCAGTCTGACAGGTTCCACAAGTCCAACAAGTCCCACATGTGTCGCAAATCTCACATACCCCACAGGTCCAACATCTCCGAGAGGTCCCGCAAGTTCCGCGGGTCTCAGAGGTGTCGAATGTCCCACGGGTCCCATAGAAGTACCCAAGGTGCCACAGGTCCCGCAGGTCCCGCTGATGCCACGGGTCCTACCGGTCTCGCGGGCCTCACAGGTCCCACAGTTCCAACAGGTCCAACAGGTATCGCAGGTCCCACAGGCCCCACAAGCCACAGAGGTCAACCAGGCCGCACAGGTCATACAAGTTCCCCCCTTTCCGACTGCACATAACACGATGGGGTCTTTTGTGGAGTTCCAGGTCGGCTATGATAGCGTCCGCGGACAAAGAAAAAATCAGCGCAATGGAAAGGGATGGGAGGGAGGGATCGGATGTCAGATATGGCGCGAGCGCACCTAGCTTCCCCGTGGGTCTGGACGGAGGGTCGCGCAAAGTGTCGGAGACTCCCCAACGCTTGCGGCGCCAGCTCACTTCGTGCAACCATTTTGCTCGATGGTACAACACCACTCCTTCTTGTCATCGCTCCCCCCAGCTTCCATCTTGGAGTCGCACGCGTCTCAATCGTAAGGCTTAGAAGACGTTTCCGGGCACCAGTCCAAGACTCCTTGTCCGGGGACCAGCCGGCTCCCCAATTCAAATACCCGGCGTTGCAAGTATACAGCTTGGACGACGTGTCCACACAGCCGGCCTGCACAAGCGTTGCAGTCGCCGCCTCCTCCTCCTCTTCCTCCTCCTCCTCCTCCTCCTCCTCCTCCTCCTCGTGGTTCCTCGGGCCCCTTCCCGCCGGCGCCCTTCTGCGCCGCCTTCGCCTGCCTCGCCTCGCCCACCTCGTGGCCGCCTCCTCAAGGCTTCCTCTGCGCCCCACTGTCACGTCCTCATTGTCTCGTCCTAGTCCTCTCCTTCCTCCTCCTCGCCCTCCTCCTCCTCCTCCTCCTCCTCCTCATCCTCAGCAGCAGCAACAGCCTCGTCGTCCTCCTCGGCGCCCGCCGCCGCCTCTCTGGTGCCCCGCGCCACGGCCCTCCTTGTGCGACTACTCGCTCACCTCCTGGCTGCCTCATGCCTCTTGTGGGATCCCTCTGTGTTCCTTTGTCACCTCCTCATGGTCTCGTCGTCCTCCTCCTCCTCGCCCTCCTCCTCCTCCCCAGCCTCGTCGTCCCCCTCGACGCCGTCGGAGACTCCAATTTGGTCCAAGATGGCGCCAAGAGGGCCCCAGATAGCCCAGGATCGCTTCCAAGATTGCTCAAAATACCCCCGGATGGTTCAAGACATTTTCAAACATAATTGGCTCCATGGTCTTCAAGACCACGCCAAGACGGCCCTCACTGGCCACGAATCATTCCAAGGACGCCCCCGAGAGCCCCAAACCCTTCCAGCACCTTGTGGGACAACCGATTGGAAAACCGAGAATCGTGCCTTTTCGCCGTTTCGTTTCCGATCGGCCTCGGAGGCCTGGAGGTGGCTCCAAGATCGCCCCAGACAGCCCCAAGAGAGCCCCAGCAAGAGTCAAACAAAACTCCAAAACAAACCCAGAATCACCCCAAGAACACACCAAAAGCGCCCACATTTATATTTTGTTAGACCTCCGGGGGGGGTCGCAATTATGAACCCCAATTATCTGAAAACGGGGGATTGTGGAGTCGCACGGCTTTCGGAGGGTGTTGTCGTATAATTTTTCGTGAAGTTGTCGATTAGTATTCCTCATCATTGTTCTCCTCCTTCTCCTTCTCCTCTTCCTCTTTCCTCCCCTTCTCCTACTCCTCTTCCTCCTTCTCTCTCCTCTTCCTCCTCCTGCTCCTCCAGAATCTAGCTCTTGGATTACCCTGCCCTCAAAATGCACCGCGGCGCGGCCTCCCGTCTTTTTTGTTGTTTATGTTTTGTTTTGGGGGGGGCTCCTCCTCCTCCTCCTCCTCCTCCTCCTCCTCCTCCTCCTCCTCCTCCTCCTCCGCGCTGCTCCGCTCCCTCCTCCTCCTCCTCCTCCTCCTCCTCCTCTTCCTCTGCATTGCCCCAGAATCTAGCGTTTGGCTTCTCCTGCACCTCCCCCCCTCAAAAAAAATCGGCGCGGCCTCCCGTGTTTGTGTGTTTCTTGTTTCTCTCTCAAAAAAAAACGTGTTGTCTTTTTTGGAGGGGCTCCTCCTCCTCCTCTGCGCTGCTCCGCTCCCTCCTCCTTCTCCTCCTCCTCTTCCGCATTGCCCTAGAATCTAGCGTTTTGCTTCTCCTGCACCTCCCCCCCTCAACAAAAAAGGCGCCGCCTCCCGTTTTTGCTTGTTTCTTTTTGTTTAGTTGCGTTGTCTTTTTTGGAGGGGCTCCTCCTCCTCCTCCGCGCTGCTCCGCTCCTTCCGTCCTCTCTCCCCCGCCCTCCTCCTCCTCCTCCTCCTCCTCCTCCTCCTCCTCCTCATCCTTCCTCCAGAATCAAGCTTCTTGCTATTGAGATGCCTCGAAAGAAAAAATACCCCAGTTGGCATTGAATTGGTATTGGTTTGGCCATGGTTTGGTATCGCATTGGCATTGCGTTGGCATAGCGCTTTGCAATGCGTTGGCATTGCGCTCGCATGTCGCAAGCATTGCACTGGCGGGTCCTGATGGAACCCTCCACAAAAGGACTCATGTAGAAACCCTCTACCAGAAAGACTTCTATTGAATTCCACCACACAGAAAAGGCTTCATGCTGAAACCCTACATAGAAGGATTCCATGCGAAACCCTCCAAACGAGGATTCCTACTGAAATCTACCACATGCGTTTCCCATTGGCATTGCGTTGGCATTGGGTTGGGATCGCCTTGGCATTAGTTTGGCATTGCGTTGGCACTGCTTCGGCATTGCGCTGGCATTGTGCTGGCGAGTTCCAAAACCTCCCTTCGCAGTTCGCAGGACACAAGAAGGATTCTGATTGAAGAATTCCCCAAGAAGGGTTCATTTTGAACCCCGTCAAAACAGGATTCCATTCAAAGCCCTCCATCGACGGAATCCGATTTAGACCAACCGCAAGCGATTTCCCCATGCATCCCAGTGGCATTGGATTGGGATTGCCATGGCATTGCGGTGGCACTGCTTCGGCATTGCGCTGGCGACTTTTAATGCCTCCCACCACAGAAGGATTCCGATTGAAACGTTCCACACGGAAGGGTCCCCCACATGAAGGGTTCATGGTGGAACCCTCCACGGAAGGATTCCTGCCGAAACCATCCACAAGAAGAGTCCTACCGATTCCCTCCGAAGAAGGATCCGTAACCAAATCATCCACGTACGGATTTCTGCTGGAATCTGTTGAACGATTGGAACCATGCCATCGGCATTGCATTGGCATCGGTGTGGTTTCGGTTTGGCATCGCATTGGCATTGCGTTGGCATTGCGATGGCAGTGCGTTAGCAGTGCGGTTGCATTGCGATGGCGTTGCGCTGGCGAGTCCCAACCAAACGCTCCACATAAGGATTCCGATTGAATGCGTCCACAGGAATGATGCCTACTCCCCCCCACAATAAGGATTCACATTGCAATCCTCCGCGTTGACATTACGTTTGGATCGCCTTGGCGTTGGCTTGGCATGGAATTGGCAATGCTTTGGCATTGCGTTGGCAAGTCCGAATGCCCCCCTTCGCACAACGATTCCTATTGAAACCCTCCACGAGCATATCCCTTTTGGAATGTATAACAACGGATTCACCCCAGTGGCATTGCATTGGCATTGTATTGGGATCGCCTTGGCATTGGTTTGGCATTACGGTGTCACTGCTTCGGCACTGCTTTGGCATTGCGCTGGCGACTTCTAGATGGTTCCCTCCGCAAAGGGACTCCTACTGAAACTCCCACAAGAAGGATTCCTAGCGAAACCCTCCACAAGAGGATCCCTATCGAAACCCTCCACAGAAGCATCCCTATTGAAATCCTCCGAGAAATGATTCGGCACGACACCGTCCACAAAGGATGCTGAGTGAAATCAACCGAGCGAAAGGATTCCCCCATTGACATTGGATTGGGCACTGCTTCGGCAGTGAGCTGACATTGCGCTAGCGAGTCCTTGTGCCTCCCTTCGCAGAGCAATTTCTATTGAAACCCGCCAGGTGTACGGTTCGTTTTTAAACATCTAGCACAAAGGCTCCTCCCCATTGGCATTGCATTGGCATTGTATTGGGATCGTCCTGGCATTATTGCGATGGCACTGCTTCGGCATTGCGTTGGCATTGCGCTGGCGAGTCCCATGGCTCCCTCCGCAGAAGCACTCCTACTGAACCCCCCACAAGAAGGACCTCTAGTGAAACCCTCCACAAGAGGATCCCTATCGAACCCTCCACAGAGGCATTCCTATTGAAATTATCCGAAGAAGGATTCGTAATGACACCGTCCACAAGAACATCTTATTGAAATCCACCGAGCGAACGGATTCCCCCATTCACATTGCATTGGCATTGGCATTGGTTGGCAAAGGGATTGGTATCGCACCAGCATGCCATGCAGTGGCCTCGCGCAGGAGCTATACAAAGAGAGAGAAAGAGAGAGAGAGAGAGAGAGAAAGAGAGAGAGAGAGAGACAAAGAGAGAGAGAGATAACTCGAGATAGCGACATAACGAGAGAAGCAGATTATGAGAGGATCACGACGAACAGAAACACATCAGAGTTAAAAAATGAAGGAGCGCTCCACTGGATGAAAGCCATATCAAAACGACGTGCGACTCCACATTCCCCCGGCCTCAATTTTTTGCCCTGTGGCATCCAAAATGGCCTCGAACAAATGCACACATCCCCAAACAATGGCCCCAAAAAGCCCCAAGAGGGTCCCAATAGGGCCCCCAAAAACCAACATGGCCCCAAATCGGCTCCAACAGGCTCCACGAAATCTACTTTCATAATTATTGAAACCTTTGCTTCGCTACGTGCGTGCACACGCACCTCCTCCAGACACCTGCTCCGGGCATCGTTTCTGGATGAGCTGGTGGGGATTTCTTTCGGCTAGCCGGCGCGCGAAACAGGTCGAATGCCGAGCGTGCGAGGAACCACAGTCACGACAAGGCGGGGATACGCGAAGCGTCAAGCATACGGCGGGCCCCCCCATACCCGGGCGCGGGAAAAGAAAGGGAGGAGGTGGAGGAGGAGGACGAGGAGGAGGAGGAGGAGGAAAAGGAGGAGCAGGAGGACGGGGAGGAGGAAGACGAGAAGGAGGAGGAGGAGGAGGAGCAGGAGCAGGAGGAGGAGGAGGAGGAGGAGGATGCGATATGATACGCACACCCTTGACGCCATGTTGTCTCATTGTCCTGTGCGTGCTGTAGTTGCCGACCGTCGAAAACGCACAATAGTGAACCACGCAGCGTGCATAACTGACTAAATGCTTCTGGCATGATGAACCTTCACTTCGGAAACCCGTGCATCTTACCAGGCTCAATGCGCCAAGCCCAAGACACGGGCCTGCACAAGGCTGGCCTGGCCCCTGCAGCCACCGAAGCATCAGGTAGCCACAGGGAGCTGGGGCGGGGTCAGTCGGATCGAGTTTTCTTGGTGAACTGAAAAATACGCGCGCTACTTGCTAAGCTGGCAAACCTCCGGGTCCCTGGGTCGATTCCTGGAAAGGCCAAGTATTCAAGGATGCCTTCTTGGTCAGAAGGGGGAAGCGGACGAGGAGGAAATTCGCAACGCTCGGATCTCGGGGCAGCAGAACAATCGGAGGGGGGGTAGGTCGGCGATTCCGCGCGGGCGGCAGACGACTTCGGAGGGGAGGAGGCAACGGCTCAGCGGGATTCGGAGCCCTAGTTCGGTGAAGAGAGTGCCGCACTCGCCTCAATCGGTGTAGGCATAGGACCCGCAAGATATGGACAGCCGCCCATATCAATGATAGAATCGCCATCAGGAGCTGGAGCGCGTGGGCGAGCATTAAAAAGAGCCGAGCACGTAGCATAAACAAATGACTGACTCTGAGCCAACCCACAGTGTCCGACAACTGTTCACACTTTGTCGGATACAGAGGCTGTGAACAAGTGAGAATCGTCAGCATTGCCAGTTGCAACAGAGCCTCCAAGAACGTCTGGATCTCGCTCCATGAATGTCGCTTGACCTCTGCCGGGGTTCCTCGAACATTGCGGAATTGCTCCGTTGACTTGACGACGATCAGGCGGAGACCCGCATCCCTGATCGAAAATGTAATCCTGTGACGCCCTCGTTGATGTACATTGTGCTGGCGGCAGAATAGATTTGAGCTCGCACTTCTGCTGAACTGCGTAGCCGTCGTAGTCCAACCGCGCCTGAGCCACGGCCTCCTGGTTCGACGCACCGATCGAGTCGCCGACGCTGCGGAGACCTTCGAGCAGGCCGCCGGACGGCCATATGTGCGGGGGGGCGAGTTCGTGCTCTTTGCCCTTGGCTTCGGCTTCGGCGGCGCAGGCGACGGCCTGCTCGCTCGTCGCCGCGATTGGAGGCGCGGCCGCGGGCGGCGCGAACGCGTCAAAGACGACTCCCGAGAGGTCCGGGCGCTGCTGGCTGAGCTTCAAGATTTGTTTCATCATGGGTGCGAACAGCGCCTTCTGCTTGTCGGAGATCAGTTGGGCCGCCTGCTTGGAGACCTCTGCTGTGCCGCCGTCGGCCCTGCGTTTCTCCCCCGCGTCGCGTCGGCCCCGGCCCCCGCTGGCCCCGCCGCCGCCGACGCCCCCCCGGTTGCCCGCGGCCGCCGGGGCGCCGGGCATGGCCAGAAAGAATCGGCAACGGTTTGGGATGGCGCTCGTCTCGAGGGCGTCGAAAAGCAAGAGGCTCGATGAGAATGCCGCGGGCGCAGCTGCAGGGCACGGCGGGCATGTCCAGTCGCCCTTCTATTCGGGCCACATACGAGACCTCCCCGTGGTTCATCTGCCATGCCCAGAAGGATGTTTCAAATAATGGCGAACAGAATGTGTATCTTTGAATGCGCTCATGCACTTCGAGCGTTGGCTTGGCATGGCGCCACTATGCAGTATGTATATCATAGTGCGACTGTTAGCGAGATGTTCCACGGGGGCTCGATAAGAGTTGAACTGGGACGCCGTCGGGGTCCGTAACCATGCATGTGCATGCGCGTTCATTGCAGCTTCAATCTTATTTACTTCTGGAAATAGGGGGCACCATGCGTCCTTGTTCGCGAGCGCTGCGGCTCGGGAGATCGAGGGATCGATTCGGATAAACTCGTTGAACGAATCGGGCGCAGGACCGAACAGGACCTGCCACGGCCACGCTGCCGCTCCCCATGCTTCGACAAAAAACTCCCGGCGCCGCTGGCCCCCGATGCTGGTGCAAGCTATGCTGGCATTCAGCGCTGTGCTGTCCATGTCGCGGCAGCGTGGGTCGCCCTTGCTGTCGATGGCAGAAAATGGCCGCCGCTGCTTGGCGGTGGGCGCGGCGGCGGGCGCGCGTGCCTTGAAGCCGCCGAATCCTGCCCGCCGCCAGTTACCCGCGCGCGGGGCGCATGCGAAATCTGCGGGGCGCCTCCAGATTCCGAAGTGCGCGAACGTTGGGCCCGTCGCAAGGCAGCACATCGCATCATAATCCGGATGCGCTTCACAGAGCAGGAGGCAAGTCCACGGTGGCCTGCTGGCCTTATTTAGGGCAAATGCGCCGAGACCTGCGACGCCACGTGCCACGACTTTGCCACGGAAGAGCTAGCACTCGAGGCGACGCAACCCTCGCCCGCGCAACAAACAAAAAAAACGATGGCAGACCCGCCAGCGCGCATAATGCGGATTCCTACATTGCATCTCAGCGACGTTCGGACCTCTCACGTAGTGACGGGCTCCCAGATGCCTTGCGTGACTACGCGCGGTGCTGCGGGACTCTGGGCAACTCTCTTGAAGGTGGCGGCTGGCCCTGGTCGATCCCAGGCATGGTATGATACCGCTCTTTTGCACGCGCAGTCGGAAGCGTCTTTTGTCCCCGGCTGCGCTCGTGTTCAGGTCGCCTCTTTGGATTGCCATCAGAGCCCCCGGCCCCGAGGAGTCCGCTGCGTTCGCCGTCGAAAGAAATCGCCTGCTAAGCCCGCCGTGGAACTGGCCAAAGCGGGGCCTCAAACGAACTGGCCAAGGCGGGGCCTCAAACTACTCAAGAGGTGCATATGGGGGCCCCGTCGACCTCGGCGGTTTCGTCGCAGCGCGCGCCGAGGGCACCTGCTCGCTGGCGGAGCGCTTCGCAGGGCCCGAAGAGGCCGCCGTTCTCGTTGATAGAGGCCTCGGACTTGTTGTCGACATGCTTTAAGCTTGCACAATTCATCAAGCGCTGCCCTGCGAAGTCCCGAATGCCATCGCACGCTGTGGGCCCGGATGCGTCCGGGACCTATCCGGTAGACGGGCGCGAGAACGCGCGCGTCGTATCGTAGCTAACAAGCGCGGGGGGGGCTCAATTATTTCGAGCGACAGCCGGCCCCTTCTCGCCCGCGATGCGCCGCGAGACCAGGCCGCCCGCTGGAGGAAAATGCCCGCCGGGCGCCCCCCCGTTGCCCCCCCGAAGAGCTAGCGCGCAACGCTGCGCGCCAATGCCTCCAGAAGACACTTGATCAATGTAGCGCCCGCCGCCCGCTGGGCGAGCATCTCCAGATTGCCGCTCGATGTCCAGAAGCGCCCCTGCTGCGAGACTAGACTTAGTCGGCAGCTGGCGCCCTTGCCAAAAACGACTCAAGAAATGAGCAAACTCCTCTCGCGCGCGCGCCAGGTTGGCCGCGGATTCTAATCGACGGCCTCGTCGGCCAGGGGCTCGCTGAAGCTCGGCTCGGGGTGAGATAGTTAGTCGCATGTGTCTGAGTTGATGACGTAGCTGGCGGCGCTGGTGGCCCCGTGGGTTTGTCCGGTAGTTCCGCCGCTGGGTGCGCGCCGCAGGTCGTCCTCCAGGTCGTCGAGGGGGCCGGCGAAATGCTCGCCAGCGTCGATCCAACGCGTCCCTGAATGCACTCTAGGCGCTGAGGAATTACGCGCGCCTTGCTCTCGCCGGCGCTCCGCCCCCGAACCGTCCCGAGAATGGTGGGGGCCCAATCCTAAACGCTCCTCGCGGTCGTCTCGAGCGCCGGGCGCGCCGCCGTAGCCCAGCCCGAACTTCGCGCATCGCTGCGTCGACAGATGTCGAGGACCCACACAAGGAGGCAAGTTCTGAGGGGGCGCCCCTTTGCGGTCCGAAGCGTCTGCCACGAGCCCACCGTTAGTCTAAAAGCATTTGCTAGATCACGACCGATGCCGCGATCTAGGCTGCCGCGACGGATGCGGACCCCAGCAGGGAGGTCGCTCAGCCTGGCCTTCATGTCGAGGTAGCGCTCTGCCCCCGCGCCTCCCTCGCCGCCGCGTTCAGGCCGGCGGCCATCGAGCTCCTCGAGCGGAGGCGCATGTAAGGCGATGGCGGTGCACCGTCGGATCTTCACTCCAGTAGATCTGCATGGGAGTAAACGTGCCAATGCGTGAACTTCGGCCTATTGTTCCAACGCTCGAGCCTCGCAGCGTCCCTGATGAAGTCGCTCGCGATGGGCGGCGCGTCGGCGGCGAGCCCGACGTCGAAGTCGTGCGGAAAATTCGCACGGCGCGGGCTGAGACTTCAAGGTGCTCGCCGTTGCGGCCGGGCAAGTTTCCGCATGTGCTCCAGCGGGTCGATGCACTCTTCGCTGCGGGGAAGGCGTTCTCGCTGCGATTCATATTCTGAAGCATTATTGGAGCTAGGCTTGACTGAGACACGCTTGGATTCAATTGCGCGCATCGTCTCCGCCAACGCGTCATTATAATCGCCGACGTGCCGTCGCGCCGCACATGCGCGAAAGGGATATGCTCGATCCCTCGCGGCTGCTTCCGCGTCCCGACGATAAAGGGTTCGCGATCAACTCCCGTCTGCAGAACGGTCGCCAGCGCGCGCGCGATGAAGGGGCATCGGGATTTCGAACCACATCTCCAATACTACGGGCACGTGATCTCGAAGGGTACTTTTCGGGATGTGCTGCAGGAGTCGGCCCGCCTGCCACACCACTCTGAACTTTCTTATGCCTGGGCCGAGTCCTCTGTGGATAGCGAAGACGCCCAGAGCCAGCGCGCCCCCTGGGCCCCGCGGCACGCGGGCCCAGACTGCGGCCAGAAGGCCACCGGGGTTGCAAGGTCGGGGTCGCGGAACATCTGGATGAATATTTCACCTGCGGGGTCATTCTTCGCAGGCGACGAGGCCCGGCGACGTCCGGGCCGGGGTCCACGAGGGAGCCGTCTTCCCGGAGTCCGAAGCCCCACCCAATGTCTAGTCCGCATGCAAGGGCACTCCTGGCGCTTATTCGCTCGAGACGATGTCGAGTGCGATGCGCGACCTCTCTCGCCGCGTGCGTTTGTGCTTGCTTATTTTTCTCCCGTCGGGTAGATCGGAGGAGGGTGCGCGCGTGGAGCTGCCTCGTCGAGACGGCCGCTCTATAGCCGACTATCTCCCAATCTGCCAGAAGAAAGCGACAACATGACGATACAGGAAGCGACAACACGACGAGACAATATGAAACGAGACAAAACTACAAGAAAAACGGGCAGGGCCGAGGCCCCACCTCGGAGTCAAAGCCGCCGAACACCACAAACGCCCAAGAGACAATCTGGGACGCCGAAGCCTCCGTCCACCACGAACCTCCCAAGAGACAATCTGGCCCAAGAAACAATCTATGATGTCGAAGCCACAGCACACAACGCAAACCCAAATGACAATCCATCGAAGCCCAACCCATACGCGTGCCAAAACTCACTCTCAGAGATCACAATCTTGAAATACTCATACGCCCTGCAATGGCGCTGATCTCCACCCATGAACCCTGAGCCAAAACAGGAAAGCACAATCCATTCACGACTGTCCCAGTACATGCGCAATCCCTCGAACCCCTAACCTTTGGACAACACCTTGCGCATCAGCTCCTTGTAGGACCCATCGTTGATTCCGACTTAGAACTTATTCTTGAGGCGCGGGCGATACTCTGTCAGCAAAGCGTCCGGCACGAAAGCCCCGTCCTCCGCCAGGGTGACCAGGATATCGGCAGGAAGGTCATCAGCATCAGACTGCGCATGCGCATACATGTGATCCGCACGACCAGGAAGATCAGTGCCACTCTCCGGAGGAAGCTCTGCACGACCAGGGTGATCATCATCCCCAGCACAATGGAGATCCTGCGCGCCATACGGACGATCAGCAGCAGGAACATCGGCACTACCGCCTGCAGGACAAATCTGCCCAGCATGAAGAACAGCACCGCGAAGATCGGCAGGAAGATCGCCAGGAATATCCGCAGCACGAAGGTCAGCATCACAATGGCCCACGCAAGGACCTCAAATAACCCCAGCAGGAAGACAGGCAGGGATATCAGCACCACGATGCCCCCCAGCAGGGAGATCGGCACCATCGCCAGCATGAGGAATACCAACAGCAAAAAGATCGCCAAGACGATCGGCACCACCGTCTGCAGGAATATCACAAACACGAATATCACAACCACGAAGACCACAACCGTCTGCGGGCCCCCAACACCACGAATATCCACAACACCAACAAGAGGAACTCCATCAGCCTGAATCAGCTGGAAGGCTGGCAGACATATCCCCAACGCAGTCAGGACCAACTCCAGAGTGACGATCGGCAGGATGATCATAGTCATCGCAGAGGCGACGCGCAACAACATACAGAGATTCACCCCCATCAGGAACATATTCCCTAGCATCACAAGGGCCACTCCCTCCATTTGGAAGCCCGGCAACACTACCAAGACAACCTCCTTCACATTGAATACCGCCAGGAAGACCGGCAGAAGATGAATGCCCGCCACACCCAGAACCGCAGCTCCAGGGAAATTGTCCTTCTTGTACTCGTGCGTGTCGAAGCCGTCCATGGCCATTCCATCAGCCACATCGAAGTGACGAACGATCAAGGCCGTCTGCGTCGCAGCATCCCGAGCCAACATGCTGTCCTCATCGCCATCACCATCCATGCCTCCTGGGGGTGGGCGCCAGCGTCGCATGCTGCGTCACTTACGCCGCCTGGAGCCCATCCTCGAGCGCACGGAACACCTGGTTGCAGTGGGCGGAGGTCACGTGCCTGATGATCTTGACCGCGTGGGAGAGGTCCGATATCTGCTTGACGACCTGTTGTCGAGCTGGGGCGCACCAGCCCGCCGCCGAACACGGAAAAAGACCATCCCTGATAGTGCTCACGTGCAGCTGCTAGCGCACCGCGAACCACTCCAGGGCCGCGATCGAGATCGACAGCCGAAGAGGCAGAGGGCCGCCATCGTGAGTGGCTGCCGAAGGGCGCCAACGGGCGCGAGGCGCGCCAGGCACCGCTGGAGACCTGGCCGCGCGGTCCACACGGAGCACGGACGCAGGGTGCCGTCGGGTGCGGGCCGCGAGGGCCCGAGAGGCGCTGGAACCCAAATGGCTACGGAGAAGGAGGACGACGACGAGAGGGCGAGTGCTTTTGCTGTTTTGGACGTGGGTCAGAATCAAGCGCAAACTCTCAAGCAGCAAACAGGGACCGGACGGGGGCCGAAAAAGGCGAACGAGCGAGGGATAGAGAAGGACACCACGGCGGAGGGACGCCGACCGAGCGAAGAACCGAGGCCCTAAATCCGAGGAAACATGCCAAGCAAGGTAACAAAAATACATGCAGGCAAAGCCTCGTAAGGTTGGGAGACCGCGGTCTTCCCCTTCCCACCGCCACCATCTTCTCCCACAAGCCTCCCCTTCCCCACAATCAAGGATGGAAAACCTGGGCTGGCACTCGACCTTGATGCATCGATGCCAGGTTCCGCCACGACGTGGCAATCGGTGCAGCCCGAAGTGGCGACGGGGATGGGGCGTTTGAGAGGGGGGAGAGGGAGGATGAGCAGAGGGAGCAGGAAGAGAAAGATGAGGAAGATGAAAATAGGGAAGAGGAGGAAGAGGAGGAGGAGCAGGGGAGGAGGACCAAGCGTTACAAAAGGTGTTCCTGTGTCTGCGGGCTCCGACTGGGTGGCGCTGGCGCCAATTTCTGAAGAGGCCGACACCAAACTGCCACTTACGCCACCACCAGTCGAGCCCACAAGCCGGGTATCCTGACCCTTCACCGAGGGCGATAAAACGCCCTCGCACACGCCGCCCAGACGTTTAAAGCCAGGCCCGCAAACCGAGCCTCCTGGAGGTGCTCCCCAGGAGGAGTTCGGCGGCGGCCCACACGGCTTAGGAAATTTCCCGGAGTAGTGTTGGGGTAGGCGGGAGCCTGGGGCCAACGCGAGCAATCCTGTAGATCTGGAAAGTCGCGAACACTCTCCTGATGCTCGTGGGGGAGGGCTCTAACAGGGCGAATTTAACAGCAATGCGCTCTGGTAGGGGTCCCCCCATGGTCAAAGAGTAGCACGCGTTAAAGTGTGCACATGTGTGGTAATGTCTTAAATTATCATATGCGCTGCACCCGAAGACGCAAGTGTGCGAGTCTTGCTGGAGCGATGTTCGGAGGTCCAGTTCCCGCACCACGTGCGGGAAAGACAAACTCGGGCGGCAGCTCTCCAGGCGAGGCGCACCCTTTAGGAGCAGGGGAGGCGGAGGAGGAGGAGGAGGAGGAGGAGGAGGAGAAAGAGCAGCAGGAGGAGGAGGAGGAGGAGGAGGGGGAGGAGGAGCAGCAAGAGGAGGAGAAGGAGGCTCCGCGGCCTGCAGCGCCGCAGCTTGCGCCGACCAGCTGGTTCACAACGCTCTCGGGGTCGGCGTCTGGCAGCACCACCTGCCGCCCGGACCCCTGTCCACGTCTGCACCAGGAGGAGCGGAGGGAGGATAGGAAGCGAACACATCGCCTCCAAGACCTCCTCCTCCTCCTCCTCCTCCACCTCCTCATTCCTCCTCCTCCTCCTCCTTCCGCCCTCCCCCTTCTCCAAATTCCTCCACTTCCCTTTCCTTCTGTGTTTTCCCGACCCTCCTGCGTTGGTTTCTCGTTTTGAATAGAGCACTGCGGTCGCAAACCCCTTCCTCCTCCTCCTACTCTTCCTCCTCTTCATTCTCCTCTTCCTCCTCCTCCTTCCTCCTCCTCGTCCTCCTCCTCCTCCTCCTCTCCCTCCTCCTGCTTCCTCCTGCGCAGTTCCCTGGGTGGCTGCGGACTGCGCAACTCTCGCCATTTTCGTGGGCTCCTGGGAGACACGGTGAAGTATTGGAGTAACCGAGACCCCGCAGCTCCCTGGGTAGATGCGAGCTGACAACCGTCCTCACTTCCGTGGGCTCCTGGGGAGCACGGCAGAGTAGCGGAGTACCCGAGACCTCGCAGCTCCCCGGAAGGCTGCGAATTGCGCAACTATCGCCACTTTCGTGGGCTCCTGGGAGGCACGGCAGAGTAGCGGAGTACCCGAGACCTCGCAACTCCCTGGACGGCTGCGAACTGCGCAACTGGTGCCACTTCGTGGGCTCCTGGGAGGCCCAGCGGAGTCGGGGGCTACTCTGGGACCCATTGGGACCTCGCTGTCCCTCGGGAGGCTGCGAACTGCGACATTGTCACCACTTTTGTGGGCTCCTGGGAGCTCCGGCAGGGTCGGGGGCCACGCGCACCCACTCGAGACCCTGAAGCTCCCTGTGTAGCTGCGAACTGCGTGCCTGTCGCCACCGTCGTGGGCTCCTGGGAGGCCCAGCGGAGTCGGGGGCCACGCGGGGACCCATTTGGGATCTCGCTGCCCCCCGGAAGGCTGCAAATTGCGCAACTGTCACCGCTTCCGTGCGCTCCTGGGAAGTCCAGCGGGGTCGGGGGCCACGCGCACCCATTTGAGAACTCGCTGCTCCGTGGGTGACTGGCAACTGTGGTAACTGTGGCAACTTCCGTGGGCTCCTGGGAGCCCAGGAGGAGTCGGGGGCCACGCAGATGCAGCCGAGACCTTGCACCTCCCTGGGAGGCTGCGAACTGCGCAACTGTCGCCAATTTCGTGGGTTCCTTGGTGGCACAGCGGAGATGAGGGCAGCCCTGATCGTGCATATCTGGCGATCTGTCCTTTTGCATCGAGCGTGCATACAAATATTCGCCTCGTGTGGAGAAGGGCTTGGGCACGTCTCGGTAATTATCCTCCGCCGCCTCTGCCACCCACTCCTCCTCATCATCCGCCTCCGCCTCCGCCTCCGCATCCGCCTCCTCGTCCTCGTCCTTATCCTCGTCTTCCTCCTCCTCCTCATCCTCCTCCTCCTCCTCGTCGTCCTCCCTCTCCTTCGCTTAAGGTTGCGCGGACTCAAACATCAGAGCTGGAACATCAAAACATCATCCTTCCTCCTGCCTCCACCGTCCTCCATGTCCAACCTTTTGGGGAGAGGGAGGAGGTTGGAGGGAGGAAAGAGTATCAAGAAACACCCTACCCCCCACCAGCCCCCGAAGAAGGACACATTGTATAAACATGGCTGTTCGAATCTCCGCGCAGATGTCTTGGGTCGGAAATGGACCCCTCCCATGGCGCACGACGCGAGACAGAGCCACAAGTCACTCGGCAGCCATCCGGCCAGCCAGGGCGCGCGCCATCATAGCGCATTCGCCGGGCGGGCGGGAGACGCCGAACAAATGTTCGCTGCGCCTCCGTACCCCGCGCATCCATGGCACGGGTCCGACGGGCAGGCGCGCGACTGCAACGAAAACCGCGTTCGCGCCCGCCCCCTGATCTTCGATCGAATCGCCGCAGGACGGAAGGAAAATACCCTGATAAGGATCGCCGCCTCGGGAAATCTAGAGGGGTAGAGGTGGGGGGCGGGGGGCCTAAGAACTATAATGATGACGAAGTCTGCCTGGTCCTCGTCGCTGAGCTCGACGAACGCGACCTCGGTCCCGTCGGGCGCGTAGACACCGTTCGAAACCACAAAGACCGTCACGGGCTTCACCTCGCGGCCGAGCTCGCAGCCCAGAGTGACCCTCATCGACCACCCGCCAGACACGAGTGCCCAGCGTCGGTGCCGCCTCCAACTACTTGGGTCCATCGATGGCCTGGCCACCGCGTTTCCCATCAGCAGCTGGATCGCTGCCTACCGGCCAGTCGACAGTCGCACGGTTGGACATGCAACCAGGGTCGCCGCATATCACTTCGAGTCCTTCATGTTATCGTCATCGAGGTCCACTGCCTGGAGCTCGTACACGGGGTCGGTGAAGGTGGCGGGGAGGCGGCCGTCGGCTGCACGGTGCACCCGCGCCTCCGGACTCACCTCAAGATCTCCTCCCTCCGCCGTCGAAACGTAGAGATCCCCGTCGGGTGTTGCCACCTCCCAGTCAAGACTTCTCGATTTGGGTACAGGCAGCGGCCAAGTCAACTGACGCTCATCCCAAAGATCGTCGTCGGCGTAGCAGACTGGAATCACGTTTCCTGGCACCAGGTCGGACGATGGCGCCACGGCCCGCATACTGGGCACGGCGAGGGCACGACTGCGTGGCGCACAGCGCCGAGCACGCTCCGAAGCTCCAGCGGATCACCACCGCGAGCGCCACGACCCAGACAGGCAGGCGGGCCCTGTCGCCGCTGCCCGTCGACCCCGCGTCCGCGCGGGCGGGCGCGGGGCCTCCTCGCGGCTCGCCGCCTCGCACGGCGGGCGCGAGGGGGTCGCGCAGATCGCCTACGGGCAGATCAGAGCCGGCAGCGCTGGGCAGGCGAGGGCCACCGGCGGATAGCTGAGCACTGGCGCCGGGCAGGCCGGAGGTGTCGGACAGGCGGGGCAACTGCTCAGCCACGCGCCGCCCAGGTTGGCCGCCCCGAAAATGGCAGCCTGCGCGACGTGTGCCGCAACCCTACACCAGCGCCTGATGCGTCGCGAGGCGCCAGGAGCGGCTCGCGAGCGAAAAAGGCTTGAGCAGAGGTAGCCACATACGGTGGACGGCTTACCAGACGGGATGCAATACAAACTCGTGTGGACACTGTAATAAAAATATGGGCACGTATCATACTAAGAGCGATGTTACTAATAATAGCAACGGTACTGGTATAACTGATAGAGAGAGGTAGGAGCAGGCGGGGCAGAGGATGAGGTGAATGGAAGGGAGCAGGCGGAAGGGGGCTAGGAGGTAACAGGGGGAACGTATACGAATCATGGGGTGGCCAAGGGGAAGGAAGAAGGTGGATGAGGAGAAGAAACAGAGGAGGATGAGGAAAATAGGGGAGGGGGGGAGGTGGAGGAGGGCGGAAGACGAGAAGGACAAGGAGGGAGGAAGAGCAGAAGAAGGGATGAGGAAAAGGAAAAAGAGAGGGAAGCGAGAAGGCGGAGAAGGGTGTGGAGGAGAGAGGAGGAGGGAGAAGGAGGGAGGAGGGAGGAGGGAGGAGGGAGGAGGAGGAAGAGGGGGGAGGATAAGGATAAGGATAAACGCATCGGGGGCGAATCCGAGCAGCAGGCCACGATGGGGCCTGAATGCGGAAAAGGGGGAAAGAAGGAGAGAGGGAGGAGAAACAGGAAGGCGGAGAACGGAAGACGTTGGATGAGGGGGGAGAAGGAGGGACGAGGACGAAGTGACGGAAGAGGCGGAGGACAACGCGGACGATCCCCCCCCCTCTCCACGAGTCGCTCCCATCGACGGCGCCCCCCCTCCTCGACGGAACCCGCCCGATGCCCGCCGCGTGGTTCTTGGCGCCCAGGTTGCACTGCGCCTGCCGGGGCCCGGCGAGCGCGGCGCGGCCGCCGGCGGCCACGCACGCGGCCGGCTGCCGCCGCCCGAGCGCGGCCGCCGGCGGAGGCGGCCACCGGGCGCGGCCGCGGACCGCCGACCGTGGCTGCGGCCGCGATCGCGGCGGGCGCGGCCGCGGGCCACGATCGCGACCGCCCACGGCGGCGGTGGGAGCGGCCGTGGCCGCGGCGGCGCCAGGGCAAGTGGTGTAGGCCTCTTGGCCCCCGAGGACACCCCACAGCAACAACGACAGCAGCAACAACAACAGCAACAACAACAACAGCACAACGACAACAACATCAGCGACAGCAACAACAACGACAACAATCACCACAACAACAACAACAACAACAAGCACAACCACAACAGCAACATCAGCAACAACGAGGCCAACAACATCAACAACTGCAACAGCAATCACAACAACAGCAGCAGCAACAACACCAATCACAACAATAATAACACCAACAACATCAGCAACAACAGTAAGAACAACAGTAAGAACAACAGCAACAGCAACAGCAACAGCAATGGCAATAACCAATCCTTTCGAGACTGGCCGCTCTTATTTGCTCGCGTGCCAGCCAACACGTACAACCCAAATCCTCAGTGCCCGCCCTCTTCGTCTTCGACCATGCCCCATTGGGGATATATCTTCTTTACCTGCCACGTGTATTTGGTGCAACCCCCAAAACAGGGGACGAGAGGGCGGATGGAAGGGGGAGGGAGAAGGATGGAGCGCGAGAGAAACTAGTAGGAGGGGGGCCAGGAGCAGAAAACACGTGGCATAACAAGAAGGGCAGATCGGGCGGGCAGACCCTAACGGGTGGGGCGGAAGGCGGGCCCAGGCGGCCAGGTCGAGAAGACGGGCCGCTGAAGCGTGAGTCGCGCATGAATCGCGAAGAGGTCTTGAGCGATAGCGCGATTCCTAAGTAAATCGTGAGAAATGCCACAGCGAGATCGTGTGGCCAAGAGCGCGCGAGCGGGGGCCATGAAGAGCATACGTATATGGGGGCACAAAGGGCGACAGCGGGGCCACAAAGGGCAGTAATGAGGCCACGAGGGGCAGCGATGGGGGCCACGAACGGCGACAGCGGGGCCACGAATGGCATGCATATGGGGCCACGACGGGCGCCTGCGAGCGGGGGCCACGGAGGGCATACATATATGGGCCACAAAGCGGCGACAGCGGGGCCACGAAGGGCAGTGATGGGGCCACGAGGGGCAGCGATGGGGGTCACGAAGGGCGACAGCGGGGACACGAAGGGCATGCATGTAGGGCTGCAGCGGGCGCGAACGAGCGGGGGACACGAAGAGCATGCGTGTATGGGGCGAGGAAATTCAGCAGCGGGGCCACGAAGGGCAGTGATGGGGCCACGAAGGGCAGTGAGGGGGCCACGAAGGGCAATAGCGGGGCCACGAAGTGCATGCGTATGGGGCCACGACGGGGCGAGCGAACGGGGGCCACGAAAAGGCATGTAATGCTGGGCCACAGAGGGTAACGACGGGGCCACTGAGGGTAGCAACGGGGCCACGAAGGGCAGCGAAAGGGCCACAAAGGGCGATAGCGGGGGTACGAAGGGCATCATGCGTATAGGGGGCCACGGCGGGCGCGAACGAGCGGGGGCCACGACGAGCACACGTATATGGAGCCGCGAAGGGCGACGACGGGGCCACCGAAGGCAGCAACGGGGCCACGACGGGCAGCAGCGGGGCCACGAAAGGCATGCATATGAAGCCACGGCGGAAGCGAACGAGCGGGGGCCACGATAGGCATACATCTATATATACATATATATATATATATACATGCATACATACATACATACATACATACATACATACATATATATATACATACATACATACATACATGGGGCCAGAAAGGGCGACAAGGGGGCCACTGAAGGTAGCAACGGGGCCACGAAGGGCAGTAATGAGGCCACGACATGCGACAAGGGGGCCACTAAAGGCATGCGTATGGGGCCACGACTGGCGCGAGCGAGCGGGGGGCCACGACGAGCATGCGTATGTGGGCCCACGGAGGGCGACAGCGGGGCCACGAAGGGCAACAAAGGAGCCACGAAGGGCAGCGAGGGGGCCACGCAGGACGACAGCGGGGCCACGAATGGCATGCATATGGGGCCAAAGCTGGCGCGAACGAGCGGGGGCCACGAAGGGCATACATATATGGGGCGACAACGCGGCGACAGCGGGGCCACGAAGGGCAGTGATGGGGCCACGGAGGGCAGTGATGGGGCCACTGAGGGCGCGAGCAGCGGCCACCGAGAGCAGCGATGGGGCCACTGGGGCCCATGCGACCGCGGAAAGACTACGGGCAGCGATGGGCATCGAGAGCGGGCGAAGGGCAGCGAGAAGCGACTGCAGTCCCTAACGGGCGGGTCGGCAGGGCGGGCCCCGCCGGGCGGGTCGAGCGGTGGGGCTGAAGCATGGATTCTGTTTGAATCGCAAGGAAGAAAATCTATAGCGAGAGAGCAACTCCCAAAAAAATCTGAAGGAAAGGACGGTTCATGAGTGTCAAGGAGCAGCATCGGAATAAATTGCGACGGAGTTCCAAGCGAAAGCGCGATTCCTCAGTAGATCGTAAGGAGGTCTAAAGTGAACATCGAATTTCTCAATAACCTGCGAAGAAGATCCAGCGGGAGCCGTTGTTGTTGTAGCTCGGAAGCCCGCCGCCCGTGTCGAGGAGCGGCATCTGAATGCATCGCGAGGAAGTCTCCAGCGAGAGCGCGATTCCTGAGTAGATTGCAAAAACGTCTAAGGCGAAAGCTTGACTCCTCAATGAATGCTGACGAAGTCTCAAGCGGGAACCATTGTTGTTGCAACTCGAACGCAAGCCGCCCAATTTGAGGCTCAATCTTTTCCCTCATAAAGAACAGGGTGCGAGCCCCGGGAGGGGCATTCCAATAGGAAAAGCACAATGGTTACCGGACGGGGGACCAAACACGAATATTCTCCATAAGTGTGAACATTCAACAAGAACAATACCAAACATGATCCTGGCGAAGGACACAATCATATGCAGTTGTGAATAGCGCGTTGTGCGTGCTGCTTTCGATGGAGCTTCCTATGGGGCCACGAAACGCGTAAGGGACGTGCCGTACTGGGTGGGGGAGACGCATGGGGGCGGTGCCACTGGGGCATTCGGTGGGGCTCCTTATGGGGCACGAGACGCTGTACTCGGCGTGGCGGACGCATGCGGGCGGTGCCCTTCGCTGGAGCCCCCTATGGGGCCAAGAAGCGTTGTTCTGGTTGGGAGAGAGGCGCGCGGGCGGTGCCACTGGAGTCGTTCTGTTTTTTTTTGGGGGGCGGAAGAGGAGATGGAGAAGCGCCGCGAAGCCCCCACGGTGCTGCCACAGCTCGCACGTTGCCTGCTGAAAGCGCCGGCCAGGGCGGACAAATTCTGCCCCCCCTGGGAAAAGACAGCCGCTAACAAGAGGAGCCACCTGTGACAATTATTGCCCGGGCGAGCGGTCGGTGCAGGGGCGGAAATTCGGGCAGTTATAACGATACGAATTCACACGAAAGCGTATCGACGCCGCGCCGGGAGCAAGAGAGAGGCGCACGACCCCAATCAGTGCAGCCAATGAAACAGTGCCGACCTAAGTATAGAATCAAGCGGAGGGAGAGAAAGAGAAAGAGAGAGGAGGAGGAGGAAGGGGAGAGGCAGGGGAGGATAATATAAACACGTCGTTACTGTAGACCCGAGCCGCCATTTATTATATTATCCTCCCCTGCCACTGGAGTCGTTATGTGGAGCTCCCTACGGGGCCACGAAGCGCTGCACTGGGAAATGGCCGACGAATGCGGGCGGTGCCAATGGGGGCTTCGATGGGGCCCCCTATGGGGCCACGAACACCGGGAGGGGGGGCGCATGCGGGCGGACCACTTGAGCTCCCGACACGGCACGGGGCCACGAAACGCTATACCGGGTGGGGGGGGACGCACGCGGGCGGTGCCACTGAGGCTCGGTGGAGCTCCCAATCAATAAGGCCGCGAAATGGAGTACTGGGTGGTGGACGACGCATGCAGACGGTGCCACTGGGGTCTTTCTGTGGAGCTCCCCATGGGGCCACGAAGCGCTGTACTGGGTGGTGACTGACGCATTCGGGAAGGCCCCAGTGGGACCATCGGTCCTGTTCCCCATAGGGCCACGAAACGCTGTACTGGGTGGTGGCTGACGCATGCGGGCTGACCCCGTGGGACCTTCGGTGGCGCTCCCCATGGGACCAAGAAGCGCTGTATTGGGCGGTGGCTGACACATGCGGGCGGTGCAACGGGGGCCTTCGGTGGAGGTGGCTGACGAATGTGGGCGGTGCCACTGGGGGCTTCGGCGGAACTCCCTATGGGGCCACGAAACGCTGCACTGGGTGGAGGAATCGCAAGGAGGAAGGGCTATGCTGGGTGGTGGCTGACGACGAATGCGGGCGATGCCAGTGGGCCTTCGGTGGAGCTCCTTATGGGGCCACGGAAAGCTATATTGGGTGGGCGAAACGCAAAGAGGAAGTGCTGTGCTGGCTGGTGGTTGACGCACGCGGGCGCTCCCACTGGGCCTTCGGTGGAGCTCCCTGTGGGGCCGCAGAACGCTGTACTGGGTGGGCGAAACGCAGGGAGGGAAGGCTGTGCTGGGTGGTGGTTGACGTACGCGGGCGGTCCCACTGAGACCTTCGGTGGAGCTCCCTATGGGGCCGGGAAGCGCTGTACTGGGTGGGTGAAACGCAATGTGGAAGGGCTGTGCTGGGTGGTGGTTGACGCATGCGGGCGGTCCCACTCGGGGTTTCGGTGGAGCTCCCAATGGGGCCACGAAGCGGTGTACTGGGTGGGTGAAAATGCGAAACTGGGCTTCCGGGGCGCATGCTGGCGGTCCTTGTGGAAGCTTCGGTGGAGCTCCCAATGGGGCCACGAAGCGCTGTACTGGGTGGGTGAAAATGCCAAACTGGGTTTCAGGGGCGCACGTGGGCGGTCCCACTGGGGGCTTCGGTGGCGCTCTCTATGGGGCCACAAAACGCTGTACTGGGTGGGTGCATATGCCAAATTAGGTTTCCGGGACGCATGCTTGCGGTCTCACTGGGGGCTTCGGTGGAGCTCCCTATGGGGCCACGAAGCGTTGTACTGGGTGGTTGAATATGCCAATTTTGGTTTCCGGGACGCATGCGGGCGATTCCACTGGGGGCTTCGGTGGAGCTCCCAATGGGACCACGAAGCGCTGTACTGGGCGGGTGAAACGCAGGGAGGCAGGAGGAGGGGGGAGGGAAGGGAAGAAAGGAGGGAAGAGGGACGCTGGGGCCGCTTTTTCAAAACGAGGACCCAACACCACAGGATGGTTGGGAAACGAACTATCCTCGCGAAGGACCCAACCATATGAATTTGTGGGTACCGCAATTGTGAATATCTTCTTCGGTGAAGCCCTGCACTGGGTAGGGGGGGGCGCATGCGGGCGGTAGCACTGGAACTCCCTATGGGGCCGAGAAGCGCTGTACTGGGTGGGTGCATCTGCCAAATTGTGTTTCCGGGACGCACGCGGGCGGTCCCACTGGGAGCTTCGGTGGGCTCCCTATGGGGCCACGAAGCGCTGTACTGGGTGGGTGAAAATGAAGACGCACGCGGGCGGTCCCACTGGGGGCTTCGGTGGAGCTCCCTATGGGGCCACGGAGCGCTGTACTGGATAAGTGAAAATGCAAAATTCAATTTCCGGGGCGCATGCGGACGGTCCCACTGGGGGCTTCGGTGGAGCTCCCAATGGGGCCACGAATCGTTATACTGGGTGGGTGAAAATGCCACATGGGGTTTCCGGGACGCATGCGGACGGTCCCACTGGGGGCTTCGGTGGAGCTCCCTGTGGGGCCACGAAGAGACCTTCTCTTCAAAACGAGGACCCAGCGCCACAAGATGGTTGGGAATAGTTTTAAGACTGTTCGGTCTTATCCGCTCGAGTGTCATTCAATGTGTATTTCCCAAACCCTCGATGCCCGCCCTCTTCGTCTTCGATCGCGCCCTTCTTGGGGGGTATATTTGGTCTTTCTTCCTTGCAGGCTGGTCCCCGGCAAGCGGCGGGGCGGCCGCAGACCGTCGGCACGGCCAGCTGCGGCGCTGATCGGCGGCAGCCCGACCCCAAGAGGGACGGACAGGGGACCGACCGCGACAACGACGACGACGAAACGACGACGACGACGGCAACGACCAGGAGGACGACGACGAGCGAAAACGAGAGCGAGAGCGAGAGCGACAGCTGGGCCACGAAGGGCAGGAAAGGGGCCACGAATTGCGAAAGCGGGGCCACGAAAGGCATTCGCATGGGGCCACGAAGGGCGCGAACGAGCGGGGGCCACGAAGGGCAGAGAATGCGGGGCCACAAAGGACAACGACGGGGCCACTGAGGGTAACAACTGAGCCAAGTAGGGCAGAGAGGGACCCGCGAAGGGCGACAGTGGGGCCACAAAGGGCATGCAGATGGGGCCGCGACGGGCGCGAACGAGAGGGGGCCACGAAGGGCATGCGCAGATTCGGTCGCAGAGGGCAGGGACGGGGCCACTGAGGGCAGCAACGGGCCACGAAGGGCAGCGAGGGAGCCGCGAAGGGCAGCGAAGGGGCCGCGAAGCGCATGCAGATTGGGCCACGACGGGCGCGAACGAGCGGGGGCCACGAAGGGCATTCATATATGAAGCCACGAAGGGCAGCAATGGGGGCCACGAAAGGCTGCAACGGGGCCACGAAGGGCAGCAATGGGGGCCACGAAGGGGTGCAAAAGGGCCACGAAGGGCAGCGAGGGGGCCACCAAGAGCTGCAACGGGGCCACGAAGGGCTGCAACGGGGCCACGAAAGGCAGCGAGGGGGCCACGAAGGGGTGCTGCGGGGCCATGAAGGGCAGCGAGGGGGCCACGAAGGGGTGCTACGGGGCCACGAAGGGCAGCTAGGGGCCACGAAGGGGTGCAACGGGGCCACGAAGGGCAACGATAGGGGCTACG